>JBBPDE010000001.1:12289443-12300605 GCA_037974605.1 Nannopetersius ansorgii
TCAGTCTGAGCAAAAAGCATCATGAAATCAGACCTTTCCCAATCTGACTCAAGCCATGTTGGACCAGTTAAATTGGGTATACAGAGAAATAATGCAGAGTTCATCTGATTGCACTAAAAATCAGGTATAAAAACACTCAGGATGAGCTTTGATGAGATTACAATCTGATCAATTCAGCCTGGTGATAGATCTGGACCACATTCAAGAAAGTATAATCAGATCTCATGTGACCACACTGGAGACACATTTGAGTGGAATGTGTAAAATAACAAGCACAATAAGATAAGAGAACCCTTTATTAGGCCCACAAGTGGGAAAGCTGCACTTTTTTAAAGAAAGGGAAGGCTGGGCATCGGCCAGTAATCAAACTTGGGCGTCCCACATGGCAGGGAAGAATTACTAAACCACCAATGCTAAACTAAGACTGCAAACCAAAGCAAATATGTTAATGCAAGGTGTAAACTGCCTCGAATAGACTTCTATCTGGTTTACAACACTAAACAATGTGGCTAAAATTAAGCAACGTATCTACTTTTGCCTGTACTTAGCTCAGAGTTATGCTCAGACATGTTCATGGATAATGTGTGATAAATAGGCACAAAGCAATACTACCTGGAGTCCTTAAGCTTTAATCATTTGTTAGTTATTTTAGCCCCATAGCTCCAGGGCAAAAGTACAGAAGCACTTCAGACACCATACGTGTCTTGGCTGATGGACTACACTTGGGTCTGGAGGGAAATTGTGGGAATTTGAGTTTTTAGTAACCTATCACTTTAAGAGACAAACAGTCCGAGACCCAGAAAGGGAGCAAAGTATACTTTACAAGACAGAAAAAGTCAAAGATTTGAAATGAGAGAAAGAGAAGAGTCTGCCCCATCTGTTATTATCTTCTTTTTTTTTTTTTGCTCCATCTTATCAGGTCAGGCAACTGACCGTGGCACTGCAGCGCCTCAGGCAGAGCTAAAGCCATCATTAAAAGCCTTTTGAGCATGTAAGCCTGCCTTAAAAAAGCCCCTCTCAAGTAATTACATGCCAGTTTCCTATCCGCCCTACTGGAGACCAAGAAGAGACGCCAGTAGAAGCCAAACAAACACTCAGACTATCTGTGCTGCTTCAGATAGTACAGAGCAGCACGAGGGAAGGCAGAGCAAGACGGAGAATTCAGAAAAAAAAGAAGATGGATGAGGAAAGAGAATGGAAACTAGAGCATGGAATGGAGGAGAGGGGAGACGGAGCAAGAAAGAGCGAGAGAAGGGGAAAACAGAGTAAAAGAGAGAGCATATGGCTGAGAGAGCAGCCCGTGCACCCATGCAATCAAAGGGATGCTGGCCTCTCTATAGAATTCCTGGGTAATTAGGGGCTTAATTGTTGACAACTCGGAGGTTGAAGACAGGGGGGAATGCTGATGAGATTCTGGCTCCAGTCCTACAGCCTCCGACCCATTCATCAATCCAGTCTGCGGCTAAAAAAAATTGGGCCTTTCTTTTTTCTCGTTTGCTACGTCTCCTTCTCCGTACCTTCATTCATTCTCCAGGTCCCTCAGAAAACTCTCTCAAATGTATTTGGTCTTTCCAAAAAGCTCCCTTCCTCCCTTTTCTATCATTCTGTCTCTCATCCCCCTTTGTTTACACGTCCCCGTCTATTAAATATTAAAATAACCCCAGCGAACTATCAGTGTGTTTTAACTCTGCATTTATCTATCTCTTCTTCTCCATAAGAATATTTCACAAAAATCACTTGGCTCAACGGTTTTGTTACCATTCAAACCCTTCCAAGAGTACCTGATGCTTCTGGTCCTCATGTTCTAATTATAATTGTTCAGCTTTTTATAGAAAAAGAGCTTTTTAAAATATATTTCCCAAAGTTTAACAATAAATTAAGTGACCTTTGTTCCATTTATTACACTTATGAAGCATCAATCCCATGTAACTGAATTTACGGAAGCCTAGTTAATATAGTCGTCCTTGGACGCAGCTTTGACCCTCCAGAGTTGTTTTGGCAGCACAAGGGTTGGCTTACACAATATTCAGCACATGGTTTTAATGTCTTAGCTGATCTGTGAAAAGTTTTGATGACCTCTAAAGTGATTATTTTTATAAGTATTATACATAATCTTTCAAACTAACTTTTGTGTGGAATGATACAACAGCAAATGGAATGTTATTGTGGAAGAATTAAAGGACTACAAAATAAAAATATATCAAGGTTTTTGGTGTACGGAGTTTAGAAAAAGAAAGATAGAAAGAAGCTTCATTTTTTATTTTTTTTCCTCCAAGCGCTGAGGGCCCCTATGTCACAGCAATCTTGGGAGAAAAGGAGAAGAATAAAGATGGAACAAAAGAGATCCAATACTCTTTAACCTAAATGCTTCTCTAAAGAGCTCTCCTCCTCATCCCACACACTCCAGCTCCACTCCCAGCCTAACTCTCAAAACACTCCAACTGTTTCCAACACATGGAGCCTCCAGACAAGCTGATACATGGCAGCTAAAAGCATGAACCATTAAATCATATTGCAGATGCATTGCGATATGATGTGATGCAATACTACTTTATGGTCTGAGTTCTTCAATATATTCTTGCAACTGTCATGAGAAATCCATGGATCTTTGAAATAAAGGAAAAACTAAGTGTGAAAGTAAGATGCAATACATGCACCATTCAGCTCCAACATTAAAACGACTGGCAGGTGAAGTGAATAAGAGTGGTTATCTCATTAAAATGGCACCTGTCAAGGAGTGGGGTGTAGTAGGCAGCAAGTGAACAGTCAGTGATGTTTGAGAAGCAAGAAAAATGGGCGAGTATCAGACTCTGAGTGATTTTGACAAGGGCTGAATTGTGATGGCTGGACAGCTGGGTGAGAGCATCTCCAATACGGCAAATCTTGTAGGGTGTTCCTGGTCTGGAATGGTACACACCAAAAGTGGTCCAAGAAAGGTCAACCAGTGAACAGGAAAAGTGAAAGTGACCATGATGTCATACATCAACACACCACAGCACACAGTGTGAACAGCACAAAACTCTTCATCTGTATTCACCCATTGACCAGTTGAAGCGGGTGGACAGGAACACAGCGCCCGGGGAGCAGTGTGTGGGGACGGTACCTTGCTCAGGGTACTGCAAAAGGGTCATGGACACCTAAGGCTCATCGATTCACAAGGGATGTGAAGCCTAGCCCGCCTGGTGTGATTCCATAGAAGAACTACTGTAGCACAAATTGTTCAATTGCTCAGTTTGATCAAGCATATTTTGGATGAGCTGGATCAACCACTCATGGCGCTCATTGGCACAAGACACTGTGATATACCATGAACAAATGTTTTTCCTTTCAAGATAAAGCGACCCATACCTGAGTCGCCCCAGTGCTGTTCGATAGCAGGGCTGAAAGCAGGCAGTCTGTACAAAAAAACCCCAACATAATGGAAATTTAAACTAACAACTGGGAGGACGTCTGTTTGGGCTTGAGATAAATTTCAGTGGGAGTTTTCTATGATGCGAACAAATTTATCCTTAATGCAGAGAAAAAAAATGTAAAAACTTAAACAAGACTTAACAAAAGGCCACTCTAACATAGGCAGCTCTGAAAGAAAAACTTGGATAGGTTGTAGAATCAACGACCAGCCATTAGAGGTGAAAACGATCCCAAAACACTGTTAGTGGCATTAGATACATTGGAAACACAAAGTGTGCGCCATCACAGAACGGTTTAGGTACATCATGCCTATGAAAAATTGCCTTTACAGGACTTAGAGTTGGCTGTTTACAGGTCTTGTGGAGTCCATATCTCAATGGGTCAGAGCTTTTCCGATGACACAAGGGGATCTACACGATCGTAAGCAGGAGATGTTAATTGAATGGCTGATTGATGTACAAAACACACATGTAATACACAATGTAGTCATACACAAAGCAATGCATCATGACCACAGACAGCTTTAAATAATGACACATGCTTTAGCCATTTACCGACTCATACAGCATACAGAGCAATAAACACTGAACCCTAGAGATGTGTACAGGAGAAAGCTTGAGCAAGCAAACAAAGTTTCACAGTTTTTTCCTTCTCCCAAACATCTCCCTTATGAACTTATGAAATGTGGAAATTTATTTCATCTCATGTATGATTTCACATCCAGATGCAGACTTGCAGACAAAGACTTAAACAAAGCAGGGGCTCTGCTTAGGATTCACCAATTAACGAGCAAGCTAACGTAGATGGCTGGCCAAAGTCTGCTAGAGTTATTCATGCTATAGTTACATGGATTACCATAAGAACCACTTCTGCGTTTCGTATCCCACAAATATGACTAAATGTGCTAAACCTAAAATATTGTGGCGACCGGTGGAGGAAGGCGACACACACACTCAGAGAATTCCTACAGCACCAAGCACACAGAACACCCTCACAGCCGTGCTGGCTTGCTCTTTCCCTCTGTCCTCTGTCTAGTCCACACTCTCTAAAACCCAAAACCATCTGCCTGCCCCTGGCACCGCCCCTCCCCTTTTATAAACCACCCAAAAAGTGCGCCAGTATCCATGGTGATGCACAGGTGTGGCGCATCACCTCCCCCCCACACATCACGTACACCACGCACCCCCTTTGGCCAACACATGAACCCCCAATTAACCCCTACAGTGCCGGATCGTCACAATATTATAGGACAAGTTACATGAGTCAAACTAAATGCAACAGTATTAGCCAGCTAGTTGGCTAACATTCAAACTGGAGCTTTTTTCCACCTAAACTTTGTCCAACCTGAGGCTTCATTTAGAATTCTGTAAGCCGTCATCTCTGTAATCCTCTAGTGTGGATTTGCATTTTAGCGATAGGCCTAGAATTCCACAAGTACACACACACACATATGCACACTCAAACACACACTTATCTACCCCCCCCCAAGCTGGATCAGAATATATAACAAAACTCTTGACCGCTGAACTCTTAAAGCACTTATGCACTCTCAGTATCAGAGTTGCCACAGCAATGTGCTTGAATGAAGAGTGGGGCTGCATATTTGGATAAGAGATGAGGCAAGTAACTACAGACGATGAGAGGCCAGTTTGCTTTGTCTGAAACTGAAAAGCGAGCAGGACAGCACTTCAGTATAGAGGCCCATTACCTCTTAAGAACCTGCAACAATGTCTGCAACAAAAGCACATGGGTGACTCTTACTCAACGTGCAAGCGTGTTCAGTATGTGCCAGGCAATGATAAAGCAACAATGGCTGCACTTTTGGCACAAACTGGAGCGCTGAAGACACTCTGGAACATGAATGTCCAAAGCCTCTGTAGTACAAGTCAATTCACTGTTGTGTGGCTAAGAAAAGTGGGATTAACGTATTGTAGGATTCAGTTCAAGTCACTATACACTAAAAGGAGTGTGCGATAATGACGTAAGTTGTTGGTATCCACAGAAGAATAAGGCGACGGGTATAAGGTTGTTGCAAATCAGAATCACAGTGAACAAATGAATAGCTAGATAAATAAATAATAATACACAAAACCATGGAACAATATCCAGGCAAGAAACCTGATCACAACTCAAGGTTATTTACAATCTAAGTGAATTTTGCAGAACAGTTTTTCTGTATACCATTGCTAGAACTGACACACTGCCTGAACCATGCACCAGCTAAATGGATTTCACTGGCATGGATTTTAATATTTTCTCAATAGCATAGTTGGGTATTGGAAAACTTGGAGCACTTCACTTTGGGGATGCAAAGACAATGCATTCTTAGCTCAGAGAGTGAGAGAAAAAGGAGGAGAAGAAGGGAAGCAGAGATAGTGCTGTTTTCCTTTATGCTCTATGGGCCTTCTCGTTCCCCATTAGCCTCTCAGACGAGCACTCTCGCTTGGACGAGGGCCATGAGCCAGAACGATTACGGCCCCTCTCCCGATCCCCTCTCTCTAATCCCCTCTCTGCCCGCCCCAAGATTGGCTCTAATCATCGCAGGGGAAAATGATACTCCAACTTGAGCACATTAAAGTGTCTGGTATTTGTCCCTCACTGAGTTAGCGTGCACACATAGCCTTACACTCAAATAGGAACACATGATCAAAGCACAATAAACACAAAACTCTGGAACAAACTGGAGATCCATTAGGACTCCCATGTCTGACCAATTGGCTTCCCCCGAGGAACAGACAGCAACACAGAAACAACCCGATGCAAACACACACACACACACACACACACACACACACATTAAAATACACGCTATATTGTGAAATAAATTAACTCTACTCCAGTAGCAGTCTCAAGTTGTATTAAATGTCTTCTGAGTTTGACTGAGCTGTGGATCAGTTTTCTTTGACTTCAACAGTGGGGTTTAAGTGGCTCCAAGCCAAGAAAGAACAGAGTTTGACTGGACCAAAAGTTAGGCGAATCTTTATCACAGTAATGGATCTTGACTTTGTCCCAAATAGTGAAACTCACTGGAGAGGACTGGGGGGTGGGTGTCACCTGGCCAGCTGGGGAACTGCCTGTGTGTGCTATTATTGCTGATGCAATCACACTACTGTTCTTCTAAAGGTTTCTTTTTATAGCCGAAAAAGGTGCCGCCTTTGTCTGAGCCTGTATTGAATTTTAGCAAAATTGCAACAGTACAACTGTAAAATGCGGCTTGCTGAGTGAAGAAAGTCTGAAGAGGTGCCAGGCTGATACCCTGTTGTCAGGGGAATGATTAACACAAACTGTTTTGGGGTCATAAAACAATTGCAAAGTTTTCGTACCCTTTTTTGGGTACAAAGTTTCTGTGTATCCAAGCACTGATTTTACAGCAACCATGTGATCAACAATGCAATTTTCCCACGAAATGCAATCTAGTTAGTTTTATCATTATTACTGTTATTGATAATGCATCATTTTAATTCACTGCATTAAAATCACAGAGCATAATGACAGTACAAACCAAAGACTTCTATGGGTCAACGCAGTAGCCCCCATTTTAGTGCACACTGATGTGGAACAACACTGCAGTGACCCTGCCCTCATAAAGGCAGTGTGGGCATGACTCTGAATGAGGCCCAGTAACTGTTCTCACTACCCACCTGTGACCCTCTGCCTTTAGGCTGTGAATCACCTTCACCCAGCCTCTTTCCGCAGACAGTATGGATCTCCACTGTCTGGTTCAGCTCTGACAAAGTTCAGGCCGGAGCATCTAACTGCTGCTTTTCCCCCTAGGGCTGAACTCCCGAGCCCCTGAACCCCCATTCCATCCCCAACTGAAACCCCACAGTCGTCTCTTTTCTGAGCAACAGTACACGGCAACAAATCTAGTTAACGATGGTCCCGTATTGATCTTAAAGCAGCCTACATTGGGGTGGGGGGCGAGGCCAGCAGGGGGGAGGAGTGGACATTTAAAAGCTGTCCAATAAAGAGTAGCTGGCTGTGACCAAAATAATAACCAAAAGAAGGTCAGAGTGATACAATTACAGTCCATCCGCCTTGACCTGAGAGCAGGGGAACAATAGGCAGAGGTGGAGTAAAGAGGGAGTCACTCATTATAGAGCTGCCATGGACAACCTGCTCAATCTGCTCCATTAATGAATGCTGAAGAAGCACTTTCCTCCAGTCCTCTTAGGAGCCATTATAATGTGTATATATATAAAAGTGAGTGTGTATATGTTTGCAGCACTGCACTCCCAAACACCCCCCTCCCCCCCTCCAAAAAAACAACACTGGTTGATATGTGGCTTTGATTCTGCTGTATAAAAATATCATCAAACAGCTGCATTTACAGGACTTCAGTCAGCCAGTAGAGATGTGTTTCACAGCCTCAAACAAAAAACGGCAGTGTTGCCTGCATCAAACTCCACTGAGAGCCACGCACAAATCAAAGTTTACGGTATTGGTAAACAGAGTTGAGAGAATGTAATTTGCCTGATGTATAGTAAATAAAGCAATGTGGAAATGGGCTGAAATAAAAGAGTTATGATCCATTAACAGTCGTTTACAGAGCTAGTGGCACTTTGTGTGGTGCGGAAAACGACATCGAGGAAAGCAACGCAGGGACGTGAGCCGAATCCCTGCAGTCCAAGCCAGAACACGGTATAGCTAAAAACATACGCTCTTCATTAAAACTCCACAGCTGAAATATTTAACAAGCATTAAATATTAACCGCATCACGCCTAACAAGAGCATGCCGAATGTTTCTGCGCTTTCTGCTACAACGAATAACATCCCTAGCTTTGCTTTAATAAAAGCGGATACTTAGAATCAAATATTTAAAATTCCTCCAAAGCTAAAACCCGGGGCCCACTCTTGCCCGTTGCTTTACATGATCTCTCAGCACTCTGTCAATATTTTATTTCCCACTCACAAATAAACTTCAGAAACTTCAAATAACTGATACTGCGCTGAGCAAACTTTCCTCTGCCTCGCAGCTTTTGCCATGCAGGAATTGATCTTTTACTATATTTTTTTGTTGAGTAGAGTTTCGCCTTTGCAGTCTCAGTGGCTTAATTGGTCCCACCGCTGCCGTATGCAGTGCTAAAACAATGCAGGGCGATGCACGTAATCTGTGGGCAAATGGGTTAGGTGTCAATATGGTATGAAGGTATAAAAGGAGCACAAAGGGATGTCACAAGCACTAACCGGAAGGAAAAGCAAGCACTGGAATGAATGAGCATCACCTGAACTTTGTGAAAACAACCAACAAGGCCTAACAGGTTTTCAGCATCTCCAGCATCACTGTATGTGTGGGGTCATATCTGGTGCAGGAATGCTCGGTGCATTTTGGATGCCACTCTATATGCCACTTGCAAAATCTGGGCATTTTGTATTCTAGTGGCATTTTGACTAGAACAAAAACAAGGAGCTTTGCACCATGACGAGGTTCACTGGGCTGTGGCACACTTTAACATTGATCATTTTCGATATAGCAAACCTAGACTCCACCGCCACAGTGCAAAGTCATGAATTCATTACCAGCCCAGCAGATGATAATGTCTCAACAGAATCTGCTCCTGCTCTGTGAATGCCAAACACCAATTAATCCAATTCAAAGAAATATTAGAATACAAAACTGCATGGAATTTATCCAACTATCTCTCCCCAATGTGATCATTGGAAGTCGGATTTGGACGTCTATAGCTGTGTGAAATGGTTTCCTGATATGTATTATTGTGTGCCTAAACCAGATTCAGAGGTAGCGTAGTTTGGATGCTCTTTGTTTTTACTTAACAAAAACCTTTCTGTACATGATTTCTGTAGGAGCAATCACTGATCTTATAGCTGTGGAAATCAGAATCTGCACCTACCTTTGAATGGCTCTCTGGAGAGACTCAGATATGGCATGATGAGCAATCTCAGGATGTTTTACAACATCTTGCAGCCATTTTTTGGACAATCTCACTCATCTTAAACAGGACTTCGGCCAATAACCAAGTTACAAAGGGCAACTTACCTTGTACTGATACTTCATTTTTGGGACATGTACTAGTGATGTAACAGTATTTCCATTGCAATGTATGTCTGTTCTTTTATTTTTTTGACTTGTTTGTTTTTTGTCATTGATTTCATTAGTGAAACTGGTATCACATATGGTTAAAAAAATAATAATTACCAGCAATTTCCCTCCAAAGCATCCAGAAAGGCTAGTGAGCGTGAATGTTAGTGGTCTTAAGGCTGTCCACTTAAAAAAGTTATTTTGCAGTAGTTCTTGCTTATCACAATCTCACAAACCCATCTGAGGTGTGCAGACTACAAAACATCTTAATGGTCTACTTACAGTTAAGTGTGTCCCCTCACTTTGAAATGAAAAAAGAGCAAAAAAAGAAATATTTCTATCAACACTATATTCAATGCATGGTTACTTTTTACAAACACTCTTTCAACATCAACAAAAACAATCAAAGAGTATCCAAAAAGAAAGTGATAGTGAAATAATAAAAATAAGATCAGTCCAAAAGTTTGCATCCCCAGTTCTCTAATACTTTCTAAGTTCTCCCTTTGAATTGAGAACCTTCTCCAACATCTTTGGGTAAACTCTCAGCAGCTTCTGCATCCTCTCAGAGCCCATTATTCCAAAAAAACATTACTTTTTTAAACCATTTCTCAGTTGACATTGCTTTATGCTTTGGATCTGTTTGTTCTGTTGTAGGATCCACTGCCTCTTAACCCTTTTTGACTGATGGCAGGAGGTTTTGCTTTAAAATATGTTGATACTGGTGTGTATTCATTCTTCCTTCCACTTTAGGCAGAGCTCCAGTGCCTGATGCAGATATGTTTCTTCTTTTTCTGGATTATAGTCTTCACAGTTGGTACTGGTAGCCCTCAGCACTTTGAAAGTTTATGTTCCGATTCAACTTTATGATGAAGTACCAGTTTCATTTTGATGTCTCCTGACAGCTGCCTCCCTGTTGCTATTGTTGCTGACCTCAGCAAACTACTTCAGGCTTCTCCTGGAGATTTACACATTTGAAACCTATGACATGCAGCCCTAATTGAACACACCTGGTGCAACTCATCAAACATTAAGTGTCAACAATATTTTTTTTAAAGAGCACACCTAATTTTACATATTTAATAAAAAAAAAAAAAACGACAACATTTATCAAAGGGGAGGTAAATACTCAAGTCACTGGTACACTTTGTTCTTGTAGGTAAAACTCTATATGACTCCACTGATGGAGGTAACAGCCGGGTTACATTGGGTTTGAATCCAGAAGGTGAACTTTGACAAGCGCTTCTGTGGAAGTGTATAGCAGAAAGTTCTCAGCATGATTAGTGCTCTGAGCATGCTGTGGGTAATCAGTAGGCAGTATGGGTTTACACTCATGACTCCTCTCTCTCTCTCATTTCTTTGCTCAGCCAAGTTCAAGCAGTTCTCTTGGCAGGCGATGAATCTTCTCCGCTACCATAATACGCCACATTGAGACATATTGGATGATTTGGAACTCTCGGCAGCTTTTGTGATTAGCAGCTGCTTGGAGGATTGAGAGACACCCCTCCCTCCTCCAACATCTCCTCCTTAACACTTTTCTGCCTCCGTCCCCTGATTAGCATTCCATACCAGAGTTGGTGGACATACTCCCACAGCATAGCCCTGAAGGACTGCTTTCATAGCTCTTTATCAACACTGGGTATGTGTGTGTGTGTGTGTGTGTGTGTGTGTGTGTGTGTGTGTGTGTGTGTGTGTGTGTGTGTGTGTGTGTGT
>JBBPDE010000001.1:12322662-12336232 GCA_037974605.1 Nannopetersius ansorgii
GAGAGAGAGAAAGAAAGAGACAGAAAGATAGAGAAAGAACAAGAGAGAAGGAAAGAGAGATAGAGAGACAGAAAAAGAGAGAAAGAAAGACAGAGGTGGAAAGAGAGAGAGAGTGAGAAAGAGATAAAAAGAGAGTGACAGAAAGAGTGAGAGAGAAAGATAGAGCAAGAGTTTGCGAAAGTGAAAGAGAGAGAAAAATAGAGGTGGTGAGCAAGAGTGACAGAGAGTGAGACAGAAAGAGTTTGCGACAGTGAGAGAGAGAGAGAGAGAGAGAGAGAGAGAAAGAGAAAGTTTGAGACACTGAGAGAAAGAGAGAGAGAGAGAGAGAGAGAGAGAGAGAGAGAGAGAGTCAGAAAGAGTGTGAGGCAGTCAGAGGGGAGGTTATGATGATTTCCACTGCTTCAGCCTGTAAGTTCTTTCAGCAGTCATAGGTACGGCTCCTTGCTGAAGGTTTCCTCCCCTCCTTTGCAGAGGTATTACATTTCAGCTCATCTAATCTGTGTGGTGCACAATAAAACACACGGCAGATAGGGTCTACACCCCCCCACTGGCCCTATTCATGCCCGGGCCTTATCTGGGGGGAAACACATTTCAGTGGTGCTTCAGCAGAGCAGCTCTGCTGACGAAGGATTTCTCTGCGCTTTAAACCAGCTTACACCTGCCCGCACCTCCTAACTTAGAGCTGGCCCGGCCACAGCAGCTAGTGCCACACACACACACACGGAGACACATACACACTCAGAAAGAGTATTTACCAAAGCCCGTGTCAGGAGTTATTAAACTTTAATCCGGCTAAGAAGAGCATATTCTTGCAATGAATTATAGATGACACAGGTTACAGTTCCCCATATGACCCTGGCCTTCCCCCAAAACACCCAACGTGGCAGATTTTTAATAAACTGTATTATCACCCCCCCGGTCCAGCCACAGCCACAGCCACAGCTAGAGATGGAATTTCAAATAACAGAGAAAAGAATTTCACTCTCCTGAGATGGGGAGAGAATCTAATCCTAATGTGAATTATTGCTGCTTTAGATAGTGCCAGGCAAGTGTGTGTGTGTGTGTGTGTGTGTGTGTGTGTGCGCATGTGTTTCAGTGTTCATTTTGTCAGTATATATACTCAGTAGCTCACTTTGATGTGGAGTATTTATTTGATTTTCAAAGATAAAACAGCCTATTTGAGCCGGCAGTTGTGTACCTTTCACAGCCTGTTGTCAGGCCTCAGCTCTAGGATCGCTTTACAACTCTTCATTATTTTCTATTAAAGCACTTAAAGGGTCCAGGTCATGAAAATAACATTCTCTTTGCTTTTTTTGTAAAAAAAAAAGACTTTGATGTAGTGTGTAAACACGGTATGTCTCAAAATGTACCATTCTGTCCTGGAAACTCAGCAAAATGCACCATTTAAAATTCAAGGCTGTGGTCCCCAACAAATGTTCTTCAGACTCCAAAAGAAATTTGCATTATTAAATCATCAGTAGTTTTTCATCAAGTTTTTCAGCTGCACTGTTATGTCTGCAAAAACCTCTTACCAAACACTTTGTCATCCTGTACACCCCATGAATCCCTTGTGTTAAGAAAAATGTTTTTCATTCCAACCACTGTCGACAAATCTATTGCACTCAACACTCTTGCTATCAACAAAAATATATGCCAGAATGTCCACAAATGCAACTGCACCAAGGAGACATTATTTAAATTATTAAATTAAGACACATTTTGGGCCACTTTCAAATCCTCCAGTGGGGCAAACCCCTAGAACTCCCCTGTAAAAGCTTAGATTCCCCCTTTTTAAAAATCTCTAATAAAGCCCCTGACCTTTGTATCTTCATACGGCTTTTATCTAACTTGCAGTCATTTCTTTTATTCTCCTTAGAATGGCCGATGATTTGCGTGTAAGGCCAGTATCTCATTATAATTGTGCCATGAATTAATTCAGCAGTGAATGGTTGATTCCTTTCACATCGGAACAGCCAATACATTATTCTCCTATTTGAAATCGTATTATTCTCCCATGTGAAAGTGCAAGGACAAGTGAGAGTGCATGCTACACAAGGAAGGCAACTGTTAACGGAGCAAAACATCGACAGTGCAGCATTTTCCATATAACAAGTGGTGCAGAACAAAGACAGTCGAGTGCGAGCGCTGCGCAGCCATGCTAGTGCACTTGGCTGAAACTCTCCTGTCTCTAATCTCTCAGCCAGTGAAGCCAGTCTGCCACCAGGCCTGCCTTGGCAGCATTCATCAACGCTGCCTCAGTAGCCATATAAGTGTTTAACTGACCCTTCTCCATCTGTCCTGAATGCAGCACCCATGCCAAACACGGCCCTTCCAGCCAGCTGAGACCCATAGGGCAGCGGCAATGTGCTTTGTTTTTCTCCCTCAAAAGGCAACAGATATTTGCTGTTCTAAATGAGATCAAAAACAGTAGTACAGTGGCCAACTGGTGCAACCTTTTTTTCTTCCTGCAGATTGATGCAATGTCATATTAAAACCTCATAACTCCATCTGGTTTTGCAGATGTTAACCCTTTTTCACTGTAGCCAAAAAATTAAAGCAATTTCTGCCCTTGGATCTCCTCCCTTCGTCAATGCATTTTTTCAGGAACACTAGTGGATTATGTTTCGCTGGAGTATGTTTATTAAAACAGAAGCTGACTGGGTTTCCATATTTTTAAACAAGAAAGCAACCTGGCATTCACAACAGTTATTTTAATTGTGTTCAGATGCCATTAATGTGGAAATTGTACACAATTAAAGTTGCCGTTGTTCAGACTCTGTGTGGCTATCTCTTAGAAAAGACATAAACGGTTTCCATAGGAGGATGTTTTTGGTGCTCATTGCTCGCTAGCAGCTCAACTTAGTGTCCTTAGTGTCCTAGTTACTTGATTTGATTATTTTATATGTATTATATGCAGTCAGTTTCCATTCAGCTGACAGAATAGCCACTAGGGTGCCTCCAGAAAGACTCTGTGAGAGTTCTTTCCTCCTTCTACCAAGTCATTTTAGTAAAATGAGTTCTTGTTATCACAACAGTGATTTGCTCTCCGTAATAACTGCAGTCGACGTGCTGTAACCTCCTGTAATCTGTATGAGGACAAAGGACACACAAGTCAGTAAAAGAGTTACAGAGCGCAGCAATGGAGTCAAATCTGGTCTCAACTCATTTTCATATTTTAGCCGGTAATGACATTCTGTTCTCTGCAAAGTCAGCCCGGAGTTGGAGCACATTCTATTGTAAGTAAGCTCCATGACGAATGATCATCATGCCCTCTAAAACGCAATTCACTGTGAATGCTATTGCCCGCAGGTTTGAAGGAACAGACTTTCGGAAAATCTACTGCTGATTGCCCTTTGATGAGAATGTCACTCGGGTTGAGCTACGGCCTATCACTTCAGTCCTAGAGAGAGAGAGAGAGAGTGAGAGATAGAGACAAAGAGAGGGAGGAAATGAGAAAGACAGAGAGAGAGAGAGAGAGGGAAAGAGAAAGAGGGATAGTGAACACAGAGAGAAAGATTTGTTGCACCCCCTGTTACAATTTATTACACATCCTTTTAGCATACTGCCTGTTCTTTGTGTTCAATTGGGTTTTACTGAATCTTTTTCTTTGTATTTCTATATTGTGACTCAGCTTTATTTCTCACCTGTATACTTTATACACTAATTCTATCCTAAATATCCCTTATGTACTGAAACACTGCTGTCAAGTTAAATCCCATCACCTCTGCTGGCCCAGGCAGGCTGGATTCATTTTCTAGAACAGTTAGTTTTTACATGAACTGAATAAAAAAGTGGCCCATGAATGAGGAGTGGCAACAATAAATATTTTCATTTTTATTTTACTTCTTTTTTATTGGTACTATTTTGAAATAGAACAGAATTGAATAGAAATGTTAGCTTGGTAACACTAGTTAGTTAACATTCTTGTCCCTTTTTGAGCAAGAAATAAAATGTTTCCTATTTATTTCTATTTGGTCATTAGGAACTACAGCTCGTCCTCACAAGGTCTGTGAATCTTTGGTTAGAATTCACCAATACGAACTGAGTATGCCGTCTAATTAACAGCTTTTCTTGTTTTACATTATTTGAATTTTTTTTCTTTCCTCCAGGCCAACTCTCTTTAGTCTTAGGCTGCAGTCTCATTCAGTGTTGTTGCAGTGTTGTTGCACTTTAACAGTAAGTCTAGCTTGTTAAACAGTATGCTCTAGTAATTGTGTATCAAATGTATCACGAGGAAGTAGTGATAACACTGCCAGGGTTTCAGATCCGCAGCGGTGGACTGCAATGCATTTTCTGAACAAGCATGGGTGCATTCAGACTAATTCCAGATGTCATACGCATTTATTCAATCAGAGCGGCAATAAGAGGGGAGCGATGTGTGAAGTACGTTTGTCTGTATTCATTTGCCAGCCGAAAATGAGAGTTCATGACAAGAATCTACAAATGTTCAGCTTATTTAGACTGTTTTCTACTCATTTCATAATAAGAACAATGGCAGCTTATAGAGCTTGTGCTGCATAGCAAGAATCAAAACAATTGACCAGATTTATGTCTATGTACACCTCTGTGTTGGGAGAAGCACTCAAAAACAATAATCAATTAGGAATTGCAAGATACTTATCGCAAACTGTAAATGTGCTTATTTTACTATGTACAGTATTTCCTGAAGAATGTAATCAGATCACACCTTACTTGACTCTATGTAGAGTTAGGACTGAATACACTGAGAAGTTAAGAACCAAGTCAGTACAGTCAACTCTGAAATCAGTAAACTGGTCAGCATGCCTTATTCAGAAAATGTAATGCTATTTCAACACTAGACATTAAAAACTATGGTGATGATTATACAGTCTATTTAAATAAATGTAAGTTCCTACATACAAAGTTACAAAAATGTGGTGTACTAAGGGGGTCCTTAGTCAAAAAAGTCTAAGAATTAATGGCATGATTTTTGGAAGAATCCAGTTTTATTTGTTATCATTTTTCTATGCTACCTCTCCTGGAGGGCAAAATGTAGAAGTAGTGAACTCATGGTGAGTCTATACTCACTAACACTCATGGTGGGGGGGCGCTGAGATTGCTCCATACTTTATTATAAACTACTTTTGGCCACTTCAGTTTCAGTCACAGGGTACAAAGTCTCCTATAGAATGTATACTGCATTATTTGTATGTAGAAAGCACATTGTTGTGACCTAATTAGTGCCCTATATAGAGCTTTCTCATGATGACATCATTTAGGAGTTCAAATTGCTGATATTACAGTTTTTTTTAACAGTGACTTCAAGCAGTTAAACATGACAGAGGACCTTTGGGTTAACATGACTGTAATGGGAATGAAGTAGTGTATGTGACAGTTTACCATTGCTTTGGTAGTAGATGTAGATATGCAGTCTTAACTAGCATTAACTAGAAGGCAAGGCCTGTCCCTGACAATCAAATTCATGTATTATTTTTAAAATGCATTGTACTCTCAAATACATAAGTAGTGCAATTCTCATTATACACAAACACTGAAAGGGAGTTGGCTCAGGAGTTAGGCTCCAAAGCAATTCAGGATCCAAGCTGATAACGTGTTTCCTGCATGTCCCGGGATATGGGGAGCTCTCCTCCACATCCTGGCCCATCCACAGGGCCTCCTTCTCTCATTAGAGTCCTTGGCCTTGTCTTCAAAAATTACAGCTCTCGCACCATCTCCTCCCTCTCTCTCACAGTAATGGCACCCAGGGTTGTCATTATCAGGAGCACCGAGCCAACATCAGGGGAGGCTTTCATTAGACAAACCAGCTGCTCTAATCTTCGGCCTCACCACATTCCTCTTTTGTAGGATCCTCCCGTACTGATTCAGCTAATCCTGGAAGCTTCTGTTTACAGTAAAAAACGAAGGGAGCAAGCTCAAATTTTCCTTGCTTTTTGAAAGAAAAAAAAAAGGTGCTATGTAGTTTGCACAGTTCATGTATGGAACTTAAACTGCAAGAACGGCCTGGGATATGACCAAACCAACACAGCTACAAATCCACTAATTTGCAAACCTACAGCATTTGCAATAAAGTTAAAAGGAGGGCTTCAGCCTGGACCGCTTTTTGAATGATGGGCTGCCGATCAGCACAGAGGCCATTTATATACCAGTCATACAGACAGAATAAAAAAGAAAAAGACAGCTTGTTCAAGTCTAAGGGAAGAAAATCTCATTTTGGACACAAAACTTTTAAGACCCTGTTCAGTGTCAGTGTCAGGCTGTATGTATCTGGTCTACAGTGGCAAAAGAAATGACAACTGTGACATATCTGAGCCATTACAAGCATCTAAGTCGATGTGAATTAATGATCTAACATGATTTATGCACAAATGTGAACACAACCCTCTGATAAATATTAGCTGTTTGGTGTACCATTGATTTCGAAGGGACATTTACACACACTCCAGAACAGGAGAAGCCCAATGAACTGTAGAGAGAGAAAAAAACATTGTAAGGGTCTGTTTCCTTCCCCTGTAAGTAGCCCCCACTCTACAGAAAACTCTGGTGACTTAGACCCATTGGGATCAACCACGTTTACAAACAATTTGATTGTTTTAAAGCCTATCGGTTTAGCAATTAACAGGAAACAATGCCCACTATAACCCTGGGTCCCTTGTTGCTTTGGGACTGTTATACACTATTTAATGAATCCTCACTAGAATACAAATTGAAGCTGCTCTCTAAAGGTGTGGAGCGAAGCAGCGTGTACCCTCAAATCAGCACGGCGCAGCCAAAACAATATGGCAGGGGGACAGTAATTACCCAGCGCGAGTCGGATTGTGCGGGCCGCAGAAATGACAGGTCGGTGTGTTATGTTGTGCCAGCAGTAGCTGTGTGTGTGTGACCCAAGGTGGAACTCATGCAGGTGAACAGATTTTCCAGGCTACCTGTACCACACGCAGACTTGATCAAACGCTGCCTGACCGCAGTCATCATCTATAACTCTAACAGTATAATGAATCAAGTGAACCATGGCAGGACGAGACTTTGAAATGTCTCAAATCCCAATGAGAGGCTTTCAGATGATATGTAAAAACCAAATGCAATTTGATTTTAGCCTTTCATTACAGAGGAACCTTCGGTGTGATGGACAGAACGAAGTGCTGCACATGGAAAATGCAGAGCTTCAAGAACCGAAACAACATGAACTGTTGGCTAGTGTGTAATTTGGATAACAAACAGCTGTGCTAGTTAGCAATTTAGCTGATTTAGCTGACGTTGTCAGGGAATCTAGTCTTGAAAGGTTACAAAAAGGATTCGTTTTAAATGACTAACTTAAGCCTGCGTGCTATAAAAACTACAGACTAACCAAATGTCACAAAATGTTTGCCTCCTTCATTCTAGCATCACATTTACTGCACGTACAGCTTCAGTTTTCAAATTGGCCATGCCTGGTCTGAAGAATTGTGGGTCCCTTCAATGGGGACGAGATGGCACCAGAATGCACTATGAGAAGAATTTAAATTGACAGCAGCAGTGTGATGCTCTGGGCAATGGTCTGCTGGGAAACTGGGTTTCTGACAATTATGTGGAGATACTGTTGCAGACCCAAGTGCACCAATCATGGCAATGGTATTACCTAATAACATGGGCCTCTTCAAGCAGCTGGGAAATTGTTTGAGGAAAATGCGAAAGAGTTTACGATGTTGGCTTGGTCTCCAATTTCCCCAGATCTCAATCCCATTGATCTGTGGGATGTACTGGACAAACCGCTCCAGTCCATGAAGGCCCCTTGCAACTTACAGGATCAGTTGCTAATGTCTTGGTGCCAGATACCACCCAGATAGCACACAGGTCTGAGCTGTCTCACTGACACAAAGGTGATCTACACAGAGGATATATATATATATATATATAGTGTGTGTGTGTGTATGTATGTGTGTGTGTGTGTGTGTTAAAATGTAAAAAATAACTCATAAGATCCTCCTAAAATCCACATTTTAAGATCATGCCAAATCTTTTGGTCTCGCATCAAGCTAAGTAGTGTTATCAGTAGTGGCATTCCATTGATCTTCGCGACTCAAAGAGAGAAGAAGGGTCCAAAGCTCTTGTAGTAATGTCTCCTGTTCCTTTGAGCTCCCTCCCTGGTGTACCTGGACAGAGGTCTATGGTGCAGGAAGGTCTTGACCCAAACTCTGGAACAGAAAGGCCAACCTGGCCCGGGGCACAGTAATTGGCTGTGATGGAAAGCCCCAGAGGCAGTAAGGAACCGTGATCTACGGGGTCGCACTGCTTTTCTCTATTAATGCCATTCTCCACAGTCCCTGTACGAGTCATTAACAGGAGTCTACTAGCTAAAGCATTGCTGACCTCCTTCTTCTTCAATCCATCATGGTTGGTTGGTGGTGGTGGGCCAGTGTGTGTGTGTGTTACAATGTTATTTGCAAGAGTTGCACAATATACAGCATGATTTGTTAATCAATATCATATATTGTCTTTTTCAGGAGTTTTACATTTTTGCACAATTAAAAAAACCCAAAAAACTACAAACTACCCCCCCACCCATTACCCAATCACAGATAAATATTTCTGTAAGTGTCTTGATGAATCAAGGTTTTGACATAATTCAAAAACAAGAGTAAATTAGGCTCATCACACAAAAAATTTCTTCGCTATTCTTTTCTTATGCTTTGTTCTCTGTGACAACATCAGTCCTGTCAAGTAAGGATTATCCAGCGTCCTCATTTTCTGTGCATTTTAGTCTGCTTTTCCACTTTTTTTTTACTTTTCACTTTTATTTTACTAGTCCAACTGTCCCAGAGTTCCATCATTTCTTTAAAAAAAAAAGTCACACAAAGACCCTTCACAGTTGTCATCCTGGAATGCGGGACTGCCAGTGTTGTGCTTGTGGGCATGACACACAAAGTTAGTAGAAGAGTGGGCTAAAATGGACAGGAACCATCTCAGGAGAATAATTTGAGTCTTACCTAACAGAAATGGCACCGAGGCAAAGTATTAAAGTTTATTAAAGTATTAGTATTCAGGCATGGGATGAAATTTTGTTTAAAGGGGACATTTTATACAAAATACACTTTAAAAAAACAAGTTATACTAGGCCTATGAGCTACAAAACATGTTCATAATGTTCTTAGAACAAAATCACTCTCACATAAAGAGATCTCACCAGCTTTATTCTTCACAGTTTCAGGCCCTTTCAAAAATAAGCTATTGCTGGTCACTCCCCACCCATCCCATGCTACACCCACCCACCCTCCCTTTATGCTGCTTGTTTGACACGTGAAAATGGCAGAAAACAGAGGTGCTTATGTGTTCAATAGAAACACAAAATTCATTATTTGAAAGTACTTAGATCTCCCTCATCTGCTCACTAGAGATCCCCCCATGATGCTGAAGTTAGCTCCTTATTCACAGCTCCTTATTTGAAATTTTTGTTCTTCCTTACATATTTACGGCAGAACGAAACCGATTGTTGCTGGGACATGGCCATTGAAAACGAAATGGAGCCACGCAGTTCTTCGGTTTCTTTGTCTGGGAGAAAGTGTAGGGATGTGTGCTGTTCTTTGCAGCAACAACACAACACTCCATGAGTGACTTGCCTCTGCCTGTAGCCGTAGCGCTCGGCTTATCCATGCTTGTAAAACTAGCATACAAAATGGCGGATCGTCAACTGATCTAGTGTGTGGGGTCTCAACGAATGAGCCGGCTCATTTGAAAGGGCCTGAAATTAAAGAATAAAGCTGGTGAGATCTCTTTATGTGAGTGATTTTGTAAAAAGAACTTCATGAACATGTTTTGTAGCCCCTAGACCTATTATAACTGAAATTAGTTTTGCATAATATGTCCACTTAAATATCTGGAGAACAATGATCACTCTTTTAGAATTGAACAAAGAATTCCATTTACATTTACAGCCTTTAGCAGACGCTTTTATGCAAAGAGACTTATCTAATGCACCCCCCCCCTAATGCATTGTAAAATATTACAAAGAAATGCAATCACAATGCATTGCTTCAACCTATTTGTCCAAAAGTATTCAGAAACTTCAACTATTGCTGACACAGGTGGTCATACACATTTTGTATAATCTCCACAAAGAAGCATTGCCAATAAAATGGGAGCAGCCCTGAAAGCCCAGGGTCAGCATGCCCAGTGCCAAGAGGGATATAAAGCCCCACAGCTCTGGGCAATTGTGTTCTTTTGAGAAACAGAATTCCACTACCAATGGGTAAGTTCACATTCATTCGTTACTTAATCCCAGTAATGTTCTTAAGGCTGAAAACAATCAAATTCTCACAGCAATGTCCCAACATCTAGTGTAAAACCTTCCTAGAAGAGTAGAAGCTATTATTGCATCAGAACTCCCCACTAATACCCTTAGTATCCAGAAGAAAATCCGGATGTGCCTACGTACTTTTGGACATGTACAGTATAATTACAGGACATATGATTTAGAGACCCTTCTAAGCTCTTCTATGGAATGTAGGAACAAGTCTAGGTTCAGCTGCGTCCAAAATAACATTATCCAAAGTTACACACGGGGCCAATTTGAGGTACCAAGGGTGATTGGGACTGCCAGTCTGGCCACGACAGCCGCTATGAGCACAGTTCAGTTCGGGAACAAATTGAAAGGTGCAACCGAGCAACACATTCATTTCACGTCACATTAGAAGGCATGGGGCGGTTCATTTATCAAAACTGCAACAGATCACGTGCATTCATTTACAGTGTGTACATGCATACACGTGCAAAAAGATCTGTGTTAGCTTAAGAGCGAAGAAAAATGAAACGTCGCCCGGCACGGACCATAATTCATGGCAGTATTTGCATACTGAGCGTCTGACAAAAGTAAAGTTTTCTCCGTAAAAGGAAAGCTGATTTCGCTGCAGCGCATAAAAAGCCGATTCAGCTAAGCATCGACACGGCCATGTATGTCATTGTGCCAGTCAGATTTATTAGTGTGCCACGGACCACGTCGTAACTGATGCTTTCAATTCGCAAAGAGTCACAAAGGAATTTACAAGGTGGGGAATACTAATAGAATAAGCACCGTGGATGGATACACAGGGTCAGTAATCTGTTACAAATCTAATAATAATTTAACTGGAAAACGAGCGCTAGAGCTTCTGCTGCTTTCAGCAGAAATAGGCCTAACTACAGTGACATGTGAAGGAAGGGGGCGGAGCCTTTGGAAGGGCCTAATAGTGGCAGAGCAGTAAAGTGAAAAGATTTATTCAACAACAGCAAGATTAGATTTATTATTTAACTCATGAATAATTTCTGCACTTTGGCTGGGCAGCAGTGTGGGTGCCAGTGTCTGGGTTTCAGACATATGCAGTCAATAAATCTTGATAAGAGCAATAACACAGCCATGTAGCACACATGCATACACACACACAGCGCACACACGAACAGACGCTGCCTCTATATGAAACCTGTGGGGGTTTAATCAGTGATCTGCACCCATCAGGTCATCGAAAAGCCCCCGCCACCCCTCCACCACCCCGCTGGCGCATTGCTTAGCCACATTACCCAAACACAGCCAGCCCCAAATGTCATTACGCTCTCATTACTGGCCCAGGCCCTGGCCTGCATCTCAAACTGCTCATTTAACCCAACAAATCCAGCCAAAGATGAGCTCCCTGATATCCCGGCTGCTATATTGGAAGTGTGGGGGCAGGGTGGACTGACCCTTGGTATTGGCCAGCATGGAAAACCAACACAGAGTAAATTAGACAGAGCGCTAAAAGAGCAGGGTTGACCGACCTCCACATGAGCCGCCGGCAGCCTGCCCCTGCTTGTGCTAATCATGCAATCAGCATTCAGCTAGAATCACAAATCACATATTTGGAAATATGACTTACCTTAATGCGCCATGGCAATCCGAGGTGGACGGAGGGGAAAAAGAAAGAGAGAAAAAGGAAAAGAGTTGATTAGATCATTTACACACAGCAAGGATGATAACTGCAACGAAGACTGGGATGATACTGACCTAATGATCAGAATGGGTTTGAATGAGACGACTGCATAAATCTTTTTTATGAATTAAAAATAATATGAATGAACCAGTGCTACTATGGCTTCCTGATTAGTTGTGCAACAGTGAAATCACAATATTTTCCACTAGTAGTAGTAGTAGAAGCAGACATAGATTGTGAGCATATAGTAGACAGTAGATTGTCTTGATGCAGTAGCATTAATTATCAACTTATTTTTGTTAGTTGATCCAAGAGGTGATTCCTTCAAGGCATGAAGGAAGCCACAACATCAAGACCACCGATTGATTTTCTTATTACATCTATATCAGGACCTGTCAAGGGGTGCAATATACAGAGCAGAAAATGAAGAGCTAGTTCTTAAAGTAATGTCGGAAAAATGGACGAGTGTAAAGATCTGAAAGATTTTGACAAGGACCAAAATGTTACGTCTAGATGACCTTCAAAACAGCAGGCTAGTTCTTATCAAAAGTGATCCAAGGAAGGACAACCAGTGAGTCATGAGCACCTTAGGCTCACTGTTGCACAGGACACTAGCTCCCACAGAAGAGCTGCCATAGCACCAATTGCTAAAAAGTTATTGCTGGCTATGATGGAAAGGTGTCAGAACACAGTGCATTGCTGCTCATAGGGTTGGGTGACTGCACACCTGTCAGAGGTCCCATGCTAACCCATGTCGACCACGGAAAGCACATACAAAGTGCACGTGAGCATCAGAACTGCACCATGATTCAATGGAATAAGAAGATAGTCAATCTGGTAAATAACTTTTTCTTTATACATGTAGCCTGCTGGGTGTATGCGCGTGCCTTACTTAGGGACCTACACAATTTTAGGTGGGTGGTTTTAATGTCATGCTTGACTGGTATAATCACTTCACTAGGGTACACAGAGGAAAGACCACAAATGCATTTCAAAATCAATTTTAAATGAAACATGTAGCCAGTGTAGCTGTTTGTGAATCACAGTAATATGTTCCCTGGTGCCACCGCATTCTGAACCATCTGAAACTGACTATCTATCATGTTTTTGACAAACCAGATAAAGGAAAACAGTTACTCAAATGAGCTGAAACAAAGGCTAAATCCAACAATCATTACATAGCTTTTAGCTTTAACAAGTATGGGCCACAAGCCAGTGCAGGGATGTTTCCAGTGACAAAGATTTGAGGTTTATCTTTAGTTGCAGAACTGTACCTTGTCGAACAAAAAAACATGGCCGGAATAAAAGGCTACATAGGAGCATTAAAAAACACAGCAGCTTAGAAATTTGTTATTAAATCTCATTAATTCAGTAATTGACTTTTTGGTTTTAGGTATCAAAGTAAAATTTATATCATGAGACATGTCTACTTCTGTGCCTCTCACTTATAAATAGTTAGATATATACTAACTACTATAGTTACTATAACTAAGAACTAAGGAAATTCCGATCACACCAGTTAGACCAATTAAATATCTCTATAAATATTTATATAATATAAT
The DNA here is from genome assembly GCA_037974605.1 of Nannopetersius ansorgii. Lineage (NCBI taxonomy): Eukaryota > Metazoa > Chordata > Actinopteri > Characiformes > Alestidae > Nannopetersius > Nannopetersius ansorgii. Next base: position 12,336,119 of record JBBPDE010000001.1, read on the forward strand.
ATCTCATATCTATCTATCTATATATTTATACACTACTGGTCAAAAGTTTTAGAACACCCCATGTTTTCTGTTTGTTTGTATTGAAATTCAAGCGGTTCAGTGTCTCAATGTTCA
>JBBPDE010000001.1:12381068-12394732 GCA_037974605.1 Nannopetersius ansorgii
CTCACTCACTCACTCACTCACTCACTCACTCACTCACTCACTCACTCACTCACTCACTCACTCACTCACTCACTCACCCACCCACCCACCCAACCAACCAACCATCCATCATCTATCTATCTAACACTTCTTGTGTGTGTGTGTGTGTGTGTGTGTGTGTGTGTGTGTGTGTGTGATCTTATAAATCTTTGTAGGAACATATACAGTATATACAGATATCACATATCCCATAAAGCAGCCCATATTTTCCTATCCTAATCTTCATCACAGAAACATAAAAAAATGGAAAGTGAAGAAAAACACTAGAAATCACCCCCCCCCCCCCCCCTTTTCACGATTATACCTTTTTATGAGCCTGTTGACACAGCAACCTCCTCAATCAGGCACACATCTATTACATTAATGGATCAAATAGACTTGTAGTAAACCGAATGTCAAATTAAAACTTTATTGATTAAGAAAATGGCATGCTGGTAATTTCTGGCTCCACAAGCTCTGGTGATAGACCAATTCAACTGAGTGTCATGTTATTATCCCCGGAAAATAAGACCAAATTACACAATTTTAAACATAGCCTAATTTGATGAATTATTGCACATAAAAGCAATCTTTCCACTAATGAAATGCGGCAGTCTGCAGCAGGAGGTATGTGTGGGTGGGTGTGTTGGGGGGGTGGGGGGGTGGGGGCACGATTGTTGGTGATACAGCTTACACCGACACTCATTGAAGTAATTACAAATCTAGACGTACCCCTCATAAAGCTCCATCCAGTGATGATGCACAGATGTTCATTCAGTCATTTTTTTGGAGGGGGGTAGGGCAAAAAAAATGACATTTGAATAACTTCTAGAACACGAAACTACATCTGACCCCATAATTCAACTCATCTCGCTCCAGTACGTCCAGAAAAAGAACCTTTGAAAGGTGCTTTCCAATTCCGTGTTAATTTGTCACGCCTTCTCTCAGTTTAATTAAAAGCAAAACATCGGCAGAGAGATGTGAAACGTGTGGGTATTAGCGTGATGACCGATAATGTGCGCTGCCAAATAGGGGCCTCCTTTCATGAAAGCCGGCGGGGGGGCGGCAGCGGTCTCAGAGGGCCACTAGCACCGCGTTAGCATTGCGGCTTAGCCTTAATCCCCCCTGCCAGTCAGGAAACACATTTTTCTAATTGCCTTTTAAGTTATGCGAAATTAGCACCTACGTAAGGCAAATTATCAGGCCGCCGTGAGGACAGGCGAGAAAAGGCGCAGCGATAGGCCCGCCTGAGAAGCCGTTAATTACAGGATAGAGAGGAGTGGAGGTACAGAAACGGCAGGGAGAAGGAGGCTTCAGGGCTGGAAACAAGGCCTCGCGGGGGAAATTCTCCAACGGCTCAGGATCTCTTTCTTCAGGGCCTTTCTCTTCATGATACGCCAAGAGGACACCCTCCAAAATGAAAACGGCTGATATTTCATAGGAAGTGCTGAGCAAGGGATTTATAACAGCAGCAATAATATTAGAGCGTCCCATAACGGTGCTAATGGTGATTACTGTGCACACCAGCTATGTCAAGCTGGACAGACGTTTATGGGCAGATTGGTGTAGAACACTGAGCATTTGGCTGAAGGGATATGATCGGATGGGATGGTGGGGTGGTGGGTGGGGATCTCTCAGCCAAATAACATCATGTTGACTTTCCCTAGATGGCCAGATTGATCATGACAGATTGGAATGTAGGTTAGGACACCAAGGTTAATCGGCTTATGGTATTTGGAGATAGAGATTATATTTATTTGTTTATTTTTTTTTAATTTTACATATTCTTTTTGGGTGTTTTTTCCCCTCTGTCATCATACTGAATTAGAATTCGGTTTTCTCCATTAACATTGCCTGGTTAGGATTTACGTATTGCTTTGCTTGTTGTCTTGCTCTTTGTATTTTGAACCCAGATCATTTCATGAGTACATCTCCAAAACTTTTCTCAACCTGCTCAAACCACTTCCAGCTCATCAACGGAGGTGGTATAGACTCGTCAGTGTGGTTTAGGTTGGAGTTACTGTGAGCTGCAAAAATCAACAAAACATCACTGCTAGGAACAGCCATTTGAGACAAAAGGACAGGACTGCTCTTGGATTTGAGTATTTCATATTTATGGACATTGGGGCAAAAATGCTAGAATCTAGATCTGCTATTAGATATTTCAATAGATTACAGTAAATCATTCTGCATCCTAAGCTACACTGACAAGTCGGGTCCACCTTAATAAAGTGCTGGATGTGGTTAGAGCAGTTTTAGGAAAACATCAGCACAAAAGATTTGACTGACTATTCTGGTGACTTCTGGTGTCAGTAACATTAGACAGTAGCTTAAGTGCTAAAACTAAAGAAGCAGATTTTGGATGCTCAGTATCTCTTGGCTTATCAACTCCTTCTGGCATCCGAAGAAAAATAGCCGAAATTAGATTTGTGGTCGAACCATACCTCTAAACGCCATGGACTGAACATAAATCTTGAACAATAATCCTAGTCGGCATAAAGGTCTCAGAGTTTAAGAGCCTAAGCAATAAAAAACCTAAAAAAGATTTAAACACTGATACCTCCCGCTACTAGTGATACACGCCCGCATCACAACTTTTGAATGAGAGCCTGCTAACAAACTACTGTTGAAAATGTCAACTCCTTTTGTGATCAATGCGTACTGCTGAGAAATACATGCTGCGAAGCCTTGATGGATGACAGAGGGCCTTAATTTGAGCAGAAGCTCGCTTGGCATGAGAAAGACTTTTGACAGGTATTTTTCTGCCTCCATATACTAACAGACGTTTCGGGGCTTAAATTAATTCCTGACATTAACTGCTTTTGTGTTTAGTCTTAGGCGTGTGTCTGTAAGCTCTATATTTAGCCCTTAAAGGTTCAGCTGATTTGCATTTATGAGAGTTCTCCCTGCTAGGAACTGTTTGCTGTCAAACTGAAAGAAGACAGAAACGTGCAGAAACACTGAAAAAAAGCATCAGAAATGCCCACCATGGATATACACCTGGAGCAATTACTGAAACTTTGGCCATTTACTGGAACGCTCTGTACACGCATCTCCAGCCTGGATATGAATGTGTTGAGAGATGCATTTAAAATGCAATGGGACTGTATGGCTGTCAGATGCACAAGCACAGCAGAGGATGGTTTATCAGGCATCTTTGAACCGCTTCTGGGAATCGAAGTTTGCCTCTGACTAAAAATACACGCCGCTGTGGTTGAGAAATGTGAGCAAGATATCAAAACACTCCATGCACTTCTTCTCACGAGAACACACAAGTGTATGAATGCATTTAAAAATGGAATGAATACAAATACACATTTTGGACAAAAGTATTGGGACGCTTGACCATTACACCAACAGGGACCTTAATGACATTGGATTCAAATACATAGACTTTAATATAGATTTCATCCTTATTTTGCTGCAATAACAGCTTCCACTCCTGGAAGATTTTGGATTCTCTGTATGAGTTTGTGCCCATTCATTGGACAAGAAGGCCTGGCTCCGTTCATCCCAAAGGTGTTGGATGGGTTTGAGGTCAGGGCTCTTTGCGGGCCATTCAAGTTCTTCCACACCAAATACATCCAGCCATGTCTTTATGGAGCTTGTTTTGTGCACTGGGGGACAGGTATGCTGGAATATAAAAGGTTCTTCCCCAAACTGTGTCCACAAAGTTGGAAGCGTGGCGTTGTCCAGAATGTCTTGGACTGCTGAAGCATTAAGATAAAGCCTTTCTCTGGAAGTAAGGGGTCTAGCACTGGCCCTGAGAAACAGGTGTGTCCAAATACTTTTTTCCAGATAGTGTACATGCTACCACGTTTCCTACTGCTTCATACAGGCTTTAAAGAAGTCTGGACAACAAAGTCTCATGAGCTGGGTTGGTTTCGCACATGCATTTTCCATCTCTCATTGTGCCCTACACCACCTACTTTCACAAAGGTATGCAGACTCATCTCTTTCTTTTATTTATATTCTCACTTTTATTCATGTTACCAGTTTTTTTTTATTCACCATCCGAATTTAGATTGCGTAATCATTTTCCCGCAGTGAGAGGCATAATAATAAGCCTGTTTTGACTTCAAAATGTAATACACTTTCCCACTCACATGTACCTGCAGGTGCTGCAAGTATGTGAAAGTTCACAAAAATTGTAATTCAGCCTTATTCAGCATGGTGGTGCATCAATTTAGTGCACTTTCTAAATGGAAAAAACCAGGTGTGCCTGCCTTTTTATAATAAGGTAATATTTTGTTTTTCAGGTTTCATATACTGAAAATGAAATATTTGAGAATGTATAATGACAGTGAAGTTTGTCATAATTTGACTATGTTTATTGTGCATATAAAAATGTGTAAATCATTTGAATACACCAACTGCCTTTAGACTGTGTGAAACTTGCCTGATATATGGACTAATAAAAAGGTACATTATTATTATTTTTTTAAAGTATATTTTTTTAGAAAAAGGTATAATATATATATATATATATATATATATATATATATATATTTATATATACACACCTATGTATGTCTTATGTTAGCTACGAGTTAACGTGTAAGCTATACGCTAATAATGCAGCCATAGCACAATCCAGTCCAAAGACAACAAGCTAGCACAATTGCTAAAAGTTTATACAAGGTTTTGCTCTAAGTGACAATACGCTAAACTATAATTTGATTCTGAGGTAAAGAGGGTGTAACGGTTCGAACAGTGGCCGGTGAGGGCCACTGCTTTTGGGTTGTTTTTCTGTTCTGTTTGTTTACGTTTAAGGGTCTTTTATTTAGACATCCCTGTTTGTTTGGTTCTGTGTTTCTTAGGTTCCAGCTGTCTTGTGTTTAGTTTCTGATTGGTTCTGTATTCAAGGTCTGTTTGTGTTACCCTCCTTTATCTGTCCATCACCTCATTTAGACCTCGTGTTTTCCCCAGTCTGTAACCTGCATCTGATTTTTGCTCCTGGCGGCCCTCGTGCCTGTTTCGGTTCTGTTTCAGTTTGTTTTTGTAAATAAAGTCATCAGCATGGATTCTTGGCTTCCTGCCCGTTCCTGCTCACCCCGAGGTAGCGCAGATTGAGGAGGACTAGCTTCCCCAACCGTGACAGAGGGTGTTACCTGATGTTATATCATTTTATTGCATTCATTATATTTTCATGGCACAAACAATAGGTCTTTTTATAACCACTATTAATGTTAATAATCTGTTGTTTTATTATTTCTGTTATAAATTTCACTCAGGATAAATAAAGTTATTTCTTATCTATATATATATATGAATACCCTTTTCTGAAACTATACCAACACAATTAAATACACTATGTGAACGATGCCCACTGCTTCCTAAGCTCACTGTAACCCCTGTCTAATGCACAGCCCACACACTTCTTGGAGAGAACTCAGTGCAGTGCTTAATTTGTAATGTGGCATCAATTACACTAAAGCATAAAATGTGCTTTCTGCCCGATGACTGTAAAGGAATTGTTTGAGCTACTACATTTATCAGTGTTAAGCCACTGGCATAACATGCTTTACCGTTCCAATTTCAGCTCGTGAATAATTTCATAGATAGTGCCCAAATAATTCCTCTTTCATCTTGGCTGGATAACAACCACACAACCCCGGAATGCATAAAAACTGTTCTTACAATGCGAGTAAAAGGGGGCGAACAATTCCGGTTTGACAATCATATACAGTTTAAGGCAAGTCTGATCCACCCCCTTCTCCTCGCTAGCCCTAAGAAAACATCACGCCCAACCCTCGCCCTACTTATCAAGCTCCGCAGCTCAGCTTCCTTTCATCCCCATGGCAACAACTTCAGCTGCTTATCCTAATCACTTGAAGTTAACCTTGATATGAAAACGTGCCCAGGGGACTACTCATGCCATTGTGTCAGCTTCTGAAGGCAAGCACTTCCAATAATAGCCATAAAAGACATCACTGGCTGAATGTGAGAAGAGCCAGAAGATAAATGAGAGTGAAGATGAGGGAGAGAGAGAGATAGAGAGAGAGCAAGAGTGTGTGTGAGAGAGAGAGAGAGAGAGAGAGAGAGAGAGATTCAGACAAAGCATCACTTCAAAAAAAAAAAAAAAGAAAGAAAACGTGACTTCAGAAGGTGCTTTAGACTTTTGTGGAAATATTTGTGGTAGCATGTTCCTTTAATTTCTTACACTATCATCTTCTGCTGGATTTCTGTTTACTAACTAGCCCTGTAGCTTACAGTTTGAGATATGAGCACTGTTACAATGTAGGCTTTATCAGATAGGGAATGGTGTGCTTGTATACATGTTTTTGATCAAATGTAAGATTTCTAAAACCTTTTTTCTAAAGAATGATGGGCAAATATCTGCGCTATCAGATCTTTCAGAATAATACAAACACACTGTCAACAATTTGAAAGAACTCTCACCTAGCAACCACCTGGAACACTATAGGAACCACTCAGCAAACACCTTAACAATCACTTGGAGAGTAACCAGTTGGGATAACAAAGTAAACAAATGACACCACCCTTGAAACAACCTGAAACACCACAGTAACATGTCAGCAACCACACTACCCTACCAAGCCCACGAGAGCAGCCCAGTTCTAGTCTCTTATCTCCTGGTGGCATCATCAGGGATTGCGATCTCCAAAGAATGCCAGTTCTTAGCTGCCAGCATTACTTGAGAGCCTGACATGACTTGTAAAGGATGGTATCAGTACATATTTACCACAGTTAATACTGTGCGAAACAATGCGATTGGCTTTACATTGCAGTACATTATTAAAAACCTGCAGCCTGCACCTAACATTTAATCAATTAATATGAGTATAATTACTTTCTTGCTGATATTTGTTTAACACCTTTGCAGTTTTGTGTTTGGTCAAGCAGAATGTTGGCATATTACCTCCTTATATGTTCTGCCTAGACTGCATGACATGGTTCAAGGGGCTGTGCAGTGTGCAATTGCATGAAACCAATTAATCCTGCTTGGTGGGGTATCACTGGACAGTTAGGTAAAGGGCACTCTCTTAAATGCAACCTAGAATTTGTGGTGCTCCGTAGAGTCATCCTTTGATTTGATACACCTGAGCATCTGAGTGTTTATATGAGTTAATTTAGTCTGATATTCTCTCCATTAACACACGTCTCAATCATTCCGTTCGCCCCTTCTGGCCAATCTCAGAAACATGCCTGACTTTAAATGATTGCGAATGCAAAACAAGACATCTCTTTAGCACTTAATGCATCAATGTTAGTGTCGTGATGTATGAGAGATGTCACACTCACAATACTCTCTTAAAAAGGTCTTCATTAGTCGTTTCCATCGGCCGCTTTGACATCATCTATTACTATTAGCTGAACAAATAGGGTTATAATAATGATGGACTGAATTCTGTCAGCAATGATTGCAACTCGTGCCTAGAAAGAAAGAGATAGAAAGAAAAATCATGGGGCAAACAAAAAAATCTAATGTTTTACCAGGGGTCTGGCTAAGTCAAGCAAAATTGCGCCACATCCTTGACACTCTTGACTCTGTACGTTTGTGGAAACAGATTCGTAAAGAGTCATTTCCTTCAGTGCGAATGCATTTTGAAAATGTCCAGAAAGACAGACCTCAATCAAATCAGAGAAAATATTAACACCGGTCTTAACGCTCGGCTGCACGGGAATATTGCTTTGTGCTTTATGGAGGTATTTGGCGGAGGGTCATTGAACACGTTTGGAAAGCACCACAGGGAGAAGATTAACCCGGGTGGAAAAAGATTGAGGTAACCCTGCTCCATTTTATGCTGCCTAGGGGCAACAGGCAAGCTAATTATTAGTGACCCGGAGAGCAGAGGGAAATCTGCTCACCCCTGGCCCCTCTTCTTCCATTAAAGCCAATGATGCAAGGCCTGCCTGCAACTCACTTTACCAAAGCAGATACACAGGCTCGCCATGGGGGAAAAGGTCAGGCCCATGGTGTACTGAGAGCTGATGCTATTTAAGATTCTGCATCAGCCCTTTCAAGGCTTCAACCAAACTCAGTGTTAATGGCACAACAGTAAATGAGTAAAGGTGAAAGTTAAGTGATTCATTTCACTTAAACAGAAAACACACTGTGAAATACCTAGTGCAACTATGAGGGTCAGAGGTTCGATCCAGTCTTAAATTCTTAAATGGTTCTTGGCACTGATGCGCAATTCTCAAACTAACTGGCATAGAATATGCTGTTCCAAAAACATGAACTTCTGCTCTTCACACATGAATGACATAGTTACAAAAATAATTATTTAAAGAACCATCCATGGAAAGGTGCTTTGAGCAGCACTACTTTAAAAAACTCTACTGGCACCTTTACTTTCAATGCGCTACCCAAATATGTTGTGTACTCAACCACTAACTTGCACTTGGTTGGGGGCTGAAACACCATTGCTTGTGACTTGTGAAGAGCTTGGATAAAAATATGTTTTGGCATTTTTATTACAGTTCTTTTACTCAATAAATAGATTAAATGAAGTATGATAATAATAAACATATACATTAATAATGTAGCTGCTGCATAACTTACCTGTTTTAACATATTTACAAGCTGGTTACATGTCATTCTTAGTTCCCTAGGCAAGCTGTGTGAATCAGTTTCCAGGATGAGCTGATGTTATTTCTTCATGTGAATTGATTACAGCATTTTTAGTTTATTAATAAGCAGATATGGATTAGAATAAACTATTGTTAGCATTAGAGCTTTTTGTCATTATGTCCCCATCCTACACCTTTGTGATGAACTGGAATGGTGATTGCGAGCCAGACCTTCTCATCCAACATCAGTATCTGACCTCATAAATGCTCTACAGAATGAATGGCCACAAGATCCCACAGAAACTCCCAAATCTTGAGAAAAACCTCTTGTAGGTACAAAGGGGGGGGACAAACTTCATATAAAAAGTCTATTTATTTGAATACAATATCATCAAAGTTCCTGTTAATGTGAAGGTAATGTGTCCCATTATTTTTGTCCACATAGTGTAGATCCCTATCATGAGCAGATTTCCTCCATATCCCTACATTCTGTTATACTGCCAGACACCATATGTTTCATTTGTAAATTAGTATTCAGCACATCCAATGGAAGGCACTTTAAACTGTCTCTGCCTACTTCAGCCCACCCAAAGACCTGAAGCAGAGCAGAAATGGGATCAACTCGACCCACTGTGGTGAAAGCAGTATGTTGATGCTTGGCCCGCAAATCCGTGGATTAAATGAACACTCACTTAAACATCTGTGTGGAACAAGTGGGTTTAATCCTGTTTCTATAACACCTACCCTGGAGTGGATGTAGATCCTGCACAAACCCCTGAATCCGCAGGGAGTCAGCCGAGAGGACACTTCCTTCTATGCCCCCTACTGTTCTAAGCAAAAATGTGATGACTATGGTAAACAAAAACATGTCTAAAAACATATGGCAAAGCTGCAAGTCACTATCAGTTCTAGCATAAATTTGGGGTCCATTTACAGAAGCATGACTGCTAAGAGGTGTTTTATGGCCAATGGATAAACCGAATTCACGGGTCATTTCAGTGATGAATCATATTATGACTTTAATCTTCTCAAAGCGAGGAACATGTGGACCAATGGTTTCAATTCAGCAGGACTATAAACAGAACGCTCTGGTACACAAACACTCGAATAAAGCAGATGACAAAGAATAATTGGCCACATGTCTCCGGGTATTGCACCGCCTGTGCAGGTGTTGAAGGAGGCCTAATAAAAAGTGATGAAAGAATGGCAACAATAATGCAATAATGCAGAAGTATAAGTGAGGAATGCCATGGGACTCTGACCTGCTTTCTTTATCTCAGCTACAGAGGGCAGGGGACAGAGCATCAATAATACATACACACACCAGTGTGTTCCGACACCACGCTCTCACACTTTCATTAAACCTGTTCTCTGTCACCGGTCTAGCACATGACGAGCAAAGCACGGGCGGATGCGAAAATGCGCAGCACAGTGGACTGCGGTGTGTTGTCTCAGTGTGGGTTTGAATGAGTGGAGAACATGTGTCTGACAGTTTGACAGGAAAAAAAAAATAATATTAATAATAATCCACTTGGCTGCAGGAACGCCATGGACATATTGCCCAGTACCTAACAAATGTATATTTAAAAATAATCCTAAAACTGAAAGGCACTATTAAGATTTGCCTGTATGGTTTACCGGGACAGATGATGACACTCAGCACTACTTGGGACATTAATAAGTTAATATTCATTGTTATGCTGCATGCATTGCAGAGTAGTGAGTTGTTTTTTGCCTTACTTTTCACCAATGTCTTTAATAGAGAGTGTGATATAACAATGAAACTAAAACTATTTCACCAAGCGATAGTCAGTCAGATTTTTCTGTCATGCGTCAGACGTATATATCCACACTATACCACTCTGTTCTGCTGTGTGACACAGAGTGGCAACATCTGTGCACGAATAGTGTGCAAAGTTTCACAGTTCCAGTGCATCATCTGGGTTGCCACTGAAACCGAAGGATGGCCTTTGATCATTAGTAACACTGCAAAACTAACATTTATCTGACTCTGTCAGAGCACATTACTTTCCGAGAGCAAATGAGGAACAGAGAAGAGAGTTAGACATTGCGTCACAGGAGATCAGGGTCATGTGGGTCAATATAGCTTTCAACTCATCAGACTAAAGCCTGACTCAGTGAAGGTGACAGACTAGGCTGGGCTGATAGGCCCAACCAGACACAATAGACTGTGACACTCTCTCCACGCAACACGTAGACTGGGCTGATGGAGGCAGGAGTGTGTTTTCATGCATTGGAAGGAAAATAGAAAAATACAGTGTTAACCAACAATATTATAATTATCATAATGTGTTCCATTTGCTATTATATATATTAAATATCTAACATTTGTCTGATGATCTACTTCGGTGGCTTTTTATTAGAAGTGATAAATAGAATATATTATATTTTCTGGCTAATAAACATGTACATTTATTAGTTAAAAAAGAATAATGAGCTTATGTTAGTAAATATTAAGTGAGTAACACACACACACACACACACACACACACACACACACACACACACACACACACACACACACACATACATACATATATATGTGTGTGTGTGTGTTGCGCACACATGTATTTTTGTACAGAACGAGACTGGACTACATGTACTGGAGGACATGTGGTGTGATTTGTAATAGTCATATACTCCACGTATGTGTGTGGGAGTGTGTGGTGGGGACAGGTGGTCCATTTTTTATTATGTAACTGCATGTGTCTGTGCGCATGAGCAAGCTGTCTCTTTCGTCTCCATTGTTCGCCATAATCACCACCATAAAGAAAACAGAGGCAAGTGCAAACAGGAAGCCCACATAAATGACACTTCCTCCCTAGGGGCTGATAACGTCCTGCTTCACCACTCAACCTGCTTCCCATAACACTTCCTCCTAGCACACAATCACTCCTGCCCTGTCTCTGTCCTCTCTCTCTCACTCTCTTTCTCACTGATGTAAATACAAGCACAAATGATAATGAATAGCCTGTTTATTAGGCACACTTACCTTACACTATTGGCCACTTTATCAGAAACATCTACCACGCAGATGCACTTTGTAGGTTTACTTTTACCGACTGCAGCCCATCTGCTGCTGCACAATTTATAAGACCCCCCCCCACCAACATGGTAGCGGCACTTGGTACAAGTATTGCATTGCTGGGATTTTGACCCACCTCAGTGTCACTGGCAGGTTAAAAATAGCCCGCTGACCAAAAATATCCATTCAGGAGTGGAGCTGAGGTGAGAAAAAACTGTCCACTAATAAAGGCCTGGAAGATGACAAATACAAATTGTGCTAAGTGTGTAAACTGCTGCTATGCTGATACACACAACATAGCTGTGCACTTGTCTTCATGTTCCAGGTGGGCATCAGAGAGTGGCTCTACTGGTAGATGTTGTATTTTGAGGTGTAGGATGTGCACTGCAAGACATGTTTTGTTTTATTGTAGTGTGTCTTAGACTCAGGCCCCACATAGACAAAGTTAAAGTGTATGAAATACACACTAAAATCATAACACATGTTAGAAATTTCTTTTCATGGCTCCTGTGAGGTGCTCTTACGAGCCCAGTAAAAAAAATTACTGTGTACAGAAGCCATGCACAGAAGACATAAAGGAGAATGCTCTGAAATATGTGGTGATTTTAGGGTGTATTTTACATACAATGAACCGTTCAGGGCCAGCAACAGTTACTTGTGAACTTGTGAAAATGTTTACAATGTCCTACTTTTAAATGCCATTCTTTTGATTTACCAGCACTTAAACAACAGGCACATAAAATACAAACAAGTACACTGCAGGTCAATCACATGCTGTGCTAAATGCTCTGTGATTGGTCAGTTTGTAGATAGTCAAATAGCACATTTCAGTCAAAGCAGGTGCTTTTCAAAATCCAAACAAAATCTGGTTGCATGGACTATTTCATCTTTTCCCGCCATCTTACAGTCCTCTAAGCAGTGATCAGCAGAAAACTGGGCTAGTTACTGAACTGGGCTGTTGTTTATGACTAGTCAAACTGCTCTGTAGTGCCAAGCAGTGGATTTATTAGACAATTAGTCTATGCAAACTCTAGAATACACAAACACACCCCCACACACATGCAAACGAAGGGATGATGCAAACATCCCACTGTGAAATGCACAAACCGGAGATCTCTTCCGTCTACTGAGCCGGAATTCAACTTTTAGCATCCTCATATTTCTTTTACGTGCAAAATTTCTTCTAGTTTAAAGTGACACCGACGACAGTGTGGAAGGCTGAATTTAAAGCACGTAGTCCTGCACCAAAGTCTGATGAAATTCTTATATTTACCGCACACATATATTCTGTGACAATGGAGCTCGCACGCACACACGGGCAGGAATAAATCTTCCAGGAGCCAGATTTACTGGCTGAGCAAGGTCCTCCACGAGATCGATTTCACACCATATTCCTGTAAATGATGGCTGCTGTGTCTCTGCCCTGAGCCCGGGCTGGTCGCGGACATGTAATATGTGTACATGGAGTGTGTGAGGGTAGAGAGAGGTGAGGGTGTACACACGGCGGAACAGTCTCAGGGTACTCCGAGGTAAGCATGCTGGCCGGTCTCAGGCGTGCCTTTAGCTTATTTATCTGTCGGCAGAGGCCATTCGTCAGAGTGGAGTCACCGGCACTGAGACATCATCACTTACCTGTCTCACAGTCATCCATCCTCCACTTGCCCTGATACGGAGTGTGGATAATCCCTATTCACACACACAACATCTACAGACCTGTATGCGAGCACACATATGCTACTGTACGTTCTAACCGGTCATATTACTAATTATTTTAATAAACAAAATGTATAAGCAGTAACATGTCAGTGCTTTTGTTTCTTGTATCTAAAGTAGAAATAATAATAAAAAAAAAAACACTTTTCTAAACCAGTTTTCTAAACCTTTTTAGTTTTTTTTCAGTCACATCAACTATTTGGATTATGAGTAATATTAGATTTGCAATAGACTTGCATATGTTTTTATTAAACCGCAGGCACCAATCAAGTAACTGTTTCAATATTTTCATTGTGAAGTCAGACAGGCCACACTGTGGCATAGATATAATGATCAGTGTCAGTCAGCT
>JBBPDE010000001.1:12397249-12412636 GCA_037974605.1 Nannopetersius ansorgii
ACATTTTCACAAAATGTACCTTTTAGATTGTCTCGGTTCTATCAGTGCTATTGCTGAAGCATATATTTTCCCTCAGCAATTTTTGATTGTGACCATTACTGCACACGAACAGCTTAAATACTTCTACCGCAAAAAATGTGTGATTATTTTAGATTAGAGAGCTTGTAATTAATATGATTCATTGTTTTAATCACTTGACACCCCTAACATATATATTTATTGTAAAAGACTAAATAATTGAATAATGAATAATTGTGGTAAACCATTCATCATGACAATTATGACAATTTGACATAATGTAAAGGTCAGGTGAGGTTTCAAATGATGTAAAAAATGTGTGTGTGTGTGTGTGTGTGTGTGTGTATGTATGTGAGACATTGCAAAAACAGTGAATTCAAATGTTTAGGTTTCTATACCAGTTTATTACTGATGAATGCACAATATTCCGTATTCATGCCTGAGACATGATACCAACAGTTGAATTTGTCTGACATATAAAGAGATGCCCAGTACATAAGAGGAGAAATGTGGTTGAATTCCACTGCACAGACCCGCAGTGTTAAATGTTGACCTCAGCTACAGCACCCACTGGACGAAGCGATGGCAGTACTAGTTAGTGCACTGGTCTGAATGGAGGTGGTCAGGTCCATATTTCTCCTTCATCTATGTCCATTTCACACAGCCCATGTACAATCGCCACGGAAAACAGAGCGGTCTACCTGGGCGCCCTCATCATCAACCATTACAAATAAAAAAAAAACTTAAAACCGCTCCCAGATCAGCCACTCGGGGCAATTTCTCCCAACAGCTCACATCCATCAGTGGCTGTGTGATTTATGGGCTTAATAGCAGGTTCATTCACAGCGCAGTGGCCTGGTGTTTTTCTCTGTTTGTGCTCCTGTCAAGCAGCACTGCGCAAGCAGCCGGCCGGCCCTCTCTATTCAAACCTCCCACCAAGAAGCCCCAGTCCAGCAGTGCACAAATGTGTGGTGGACTTTGTAACCGGCTATTTCTGTCTGACTAAATGAACCTACTCATGCAATTCGAAGGCAATATCGCTTATTCATACCGATTACACAGAGCCGAGCTTTGTGTGATCGGCCTTCATTAAGAGAAAACCAACAGGAGGCAGATACGGGACAATGTAAACAGTTTTACTTTTGCTACTCAGTAGAGAAGAGTAAAAACACTCAGAAGAATGAAGAAAAAACCCAGCATGAGGATTTACAGCTCTATCTCAGTTGTGGTTTCTCTCTAGATGTGGATGCGGTTTCTCCCTTGATGGCACTTCCCTGATGGTCTTTGACGACCTACTCTGCAAAAAGTAGGTAGCCACAAAAACAGGTGTGCAAAACCAGCTGAACACTGGAGCTCCTAAATGGACCCCAGAAAGGTCAGTGAGTACAAGTACCAAGTAGGTTTCTATTGTAGGTAGACAGCAAATGCATTTTACATGGAAAAATGATGGTGCAGTTCACATTTTTCTTAGTATTCAGGGACAGAAATACTTTCAGTGGTGCAAGTTAAGTGCTTCTGAAGCTGGAGGAGATGAACCAACTGATGTTCAGATTCTCACAATGCATAAAGCTGAAGGGGCTCCATAATCCAACAAGAGTGAGTTTCCAAACTTCACTGCTACCATGGCAACTAACCATGATGTCATTAATGTGAGGCCCACTGCAGTTAAAGTGTCAAACCACTGGAAATGAACACCGCTTCATTCTGATCTTTCAAGAAAGTTGACACCTGATTCAAAGAGAGGGTGGAGAGAAAGAGAAAGAGAGAGAGAGAGGAGAGAGAAAACCCAGAATAAGAGATCAGTTTCATATGCTATTGTGTGTCTATAAATTGGCTCATTTTATAATGGAGTATTCATGTCACAAGTGAAGCTGAGAACAGATGACTCTGAATCCCCCAACCGTATCCTGTCGATTTCGGCAAGCTGCTTAACACAATGCACACATTTTCGGAAAGCTAATCTGCTCTGGGGAACTGGAGAATTGGGTTTGTGAAGACTTCCCAGCTCATATGGGAATGGACATGGCGGCTCTGAGGAGATAGAGGAGGAAATTGGGGTGGGGGGCTAGGATTAGGACAATCAAGATTAAACATCACTGATTAAAACTATTTATATGTACATATATCATCACGTTAACGCATGATTTACTTAACGCAGACAATTTTATCGAGCGTTAACACATTTTTTAAAAAATACATTTATTTTGAAAGTTTTTTTCGTACTCGTGGGTGCGAGCAGCACGTAGCTCTGCATCTCGGCTGGGTCAGACGTCCCATTATATGGTAATGGGACACCTGATCATTACACCAACAGGGACTTAAATGACACTGCTTTCAGAAACGCAGGCTTTCATATGGAGTTGGTTCATCTTTGCAGCTGCTATAATGCTATGGACTCTTCTATGACGAACCAAATAAAACATGAATGACCTGCAGTGCTTTGGTGTTATATTTGATTTGATTACATTAATGTTTCAATTGATATTTACAGAAATATTTGAACTGCAGCCGTGTGACTATGTTAAAGGGAAAACCACTGTTATTTGTTTAAAGTGTTTGCAAACCAAATGTTATTGCACTTTTGTCCATATCATTGTCGCTTATAACAATGCGATTTATTGTGATTAGACATTGCCCAGCATTAATACATATGCACAATATATATATATATAATGGCCTGGCTGTAATATGCAAATAATCTCACATACAACAACCACTTGCCTCTGTTGCTCCTCATTTTTCTGTTCTATTACGAAGAGAATTCAATTTTGCACAACACCGTTCCTCACACTGGCAGTCACCATCCACAGGAAGACGGCTGTTTTGAATAATTTGCCTCCCGTTCTTGTCATCGCCGCTGTGAACCATGTGCGTGAAAATGCATTGTATTTTTGCAAGATGGTGAAAAATGCTGAGGCACAGTAAGGGTAAACAGCACTGATGGTTTGTTTAAGCTATATGGCTTCATAAAAGGCAGTCCAAACAGGCTTCCCAAATACGTTCAGAGAAGACACTTACACAAGACAATTAACTGGGCAGCAGCAATGGCCAAGTCAGCTGTGGGGTTTTCCCCATATGCAGAATGGGGGGTATGTAGCACGTAGAATTGACACTCAAGACATGTTATACAACTATGTGGGATAGTGTTTATTTTTTCATTTTCAAGAAGGATATGTATGGAATCTCTCATTTTAAATGTATGAAATATGTAATCGCTGTCATCCTGTAATATTACAAATGCTTTGGAATCAATCAAGCACATTAATTATAGTATGCTATTGTTCAATAAAACATGTTTAATCTCAGTAGATCAGATTTATAGATGTAGCTAATACAACAGTGGGACAGTAACAGGATAGTAACAGCACTAAATGGCTTATCAACAAGAACAAGAACAAGAAAAGGACATAAAGCAAGTGTGAGCAAAATGAATGAGAGAGAGGTGAAGCATGCATGTAGAAATAGATACAATTGTGTATTGGTGTGTGAGACTGAGGCAGAGGCTGAGCAAGAGCTCATATTAAAGCGGGTGGGAGGTGAAATTGAGTTTTGCCACATAATTGCGCATATTGTCTCATCAATTCCAGGCGGATGCCAAGGAGGACGAAGAGAGACACCAAACACTGGGAAAAACAAAGTTAGACAGGGTGCCGCCGCCAGAGGGTGAGAGCAGACGGCTGTAAATAAAAGGGATGGGAAAGAGAAGAAACTGAGGAAAAATATCACAGAACTGTCAAAACTGTGGCAGCGGAGCGGCCCTTCAAAAACCCCTCAGACTCTGATCTGCAGAAACAGGTGAAGTAGAGATCTGAGTGAATGCCGAGAAACAACACTGACTATACTATGTGTGATACTCATGGTCCCATTGTGATGTCCCTGAGGGGCTGGTTGTATCAGTTCAACACAAATGAGATCCAATGCATGGTTTAGTATAAAGCTCAGCATGAAGCAGATCTTGCTTGCAACACATTGATGGCACCAGGTACTGCAAAGCCCAGGGGTTCTCAAGTTACAACGGAGATCCGTTTCTACGACAGTGATGTAACCCGAATTTTGCTGAAAGCTGAAACACACCCTAACCTAAGTTGGTAACTTGTCCTGTCACAGTTGTAAAACCTATTAACACTATAAAAAAAAATGGCAAAGAACGAGTGTAAAAAAATTTATTCAGAAGCAATGATAAAGGCCAAAATGTTGCCAAACAAAGCAACACAAATGGAACACTTGCACTTACATAAGCGTACTACCTCATCATGCGCATTCTGCGTCTTCTTCCGCCACGTGCCACTAAACTAGTTTGCCCACATGAGCATTGTAAACTAGAAATGTCATGAGGCGAAAGCATCATAACTCGAGGCCTCAGACAGGCTGGCTGACAGCGCTCAGTGCAGGCAAAGCGGTTTGCGGTGAGGTGGCATGTGACTATTTCAGACGCAAATGAGCTTGTGTTTGGTCGAGGTATTACAAATTTTCCGTTCACACCGCTGGAACCACAGCGCTGAATGTGCGCTAAAGGCCCTGATAAATGCGCTGTGTTTAAAGTGTTTGACTCATAAGGACCGTGATTAATTCCGCACCCCCTCACATGATTATCCTTTGTGCCTCAGCCACAAGCGAGATCAGGATGCAGCTGTTTAACTATAAGCTCGCGGAAGTCATATGCTTTAGCTGGGCTAATTGCCGCATTTGCATAGGTAATCAGAGTTTTGAAATGAACCTAACAAATTACAAAATTACATTCCCACGTTTCATCTATTGTTAAAAAAAAAAACAAAAAGGAAAAAAAAGGGTAAAAAAAAAAGGAAAGTGCTGCGTTGATTAGCAGAACTCTCAATTAATGCAATCAACGGGATCGCTTTTCCATATACAATTACCATGATTTCCCTCCCTACTTTCAGACCCTTTTTCAAGCAAGGCAGTCACATAACAGAGATCTGAAGAGGACCTTTACTAATGTATGTAGGTACTGTGCTTCTAAAGGCGCAGAGCAGCAGCAAGAGCTCCCTGCCGCAAGGCACCGGGTTTGGTGGTGGTGCAGCTTATGAAAGGTTCCACACACTCAAAGACACTAAAGAAGGCTCAAAGGCTTGCTGCGTAACGAATGTGCTTCTCTTACAGAGAAAGAGAGAGAGAGAGACTTTTTAGAGGTACATTAAAAAAGATTCCTGGTGCTCATTTATAACTTTGTTTCCAAACACACACATAGTCACACATGAACATAGAGACGCTCACACTGAAACATCACCACACAAGTTTACATAGAAATACAGAGCTGATCAAAAGGAGACCTTAATGAGGCAAAGGTAGCCACTGAAGGGCATAAAAAAACGAGAGGTGGGAAATTAAATGGAAACAATGATACCCATTTACAACATATATGCCACACAAGACAACTCAGTTAATTATATGTACCTCGAACTCCACCCCACAATGAAATCAAACACATCCCAATGAAATATGTACAGTTCATGCCACTTAACTCAATAAACTGACCTTGATCAATCACATACAGGGGGGTCCTCAAGTTACGACACAAATCTGTTACTCCGACTGTGATGCAACCAGAATATTGGTGTAAGTTGAAACACACCCTAGTGACTTACAGATCCTAACACAGTTGTAAAATCATAAAAACACCACTAAGCCCCAGAAGAAGGTATGCTCTCTCACTCATATTTTAGTTTGGTTGCGCATTCTTCCATCGCACGCAGCCAAACTAGTTCACCCACGTAGTCCGTAAGTATGAGGCTAACAGTGTAAGCCAAGTGGGAGTGGCTATTCGAGGGACTCGAGGACCTCCTGTATACTTCTAACTCCACGCCACAATGAAATCAAACAAACCCCAATGATGTATCTACAGCCCAAGCCACTTAACCCAATTGAGCACCCCAAGCCAAACGCCCTAAACAGCCTGAAGCCACACCCCAATTATTCACATACACCTCAAACTACACCTACAACTGTGTTCCCCAAACTATACACCTGGAAAAAGTGAGCAAAGCTCAAATCCACACCCTGATTAATCATTTATGTGTTTGGTTTGTGGTGTACTGACCTCAACCCATGTCTAACACCAGGGATCCCCAAATCCATTCCGGGGGCAGCACAGTTTGGTGATCTCGCTTCTCAGACACACCTGGTTCTACTCACCTGTTAATTGCCAGGTTTGGGGAGTGTGTTTGAGGAGAACTACCAAAAATGTGCAGGACATTCACCCTCTGGCATTCTCTGTCGGATTTCTGCCTCACACACCACTGATTACATGCATATGGGCCTAACCCCACTTCACCCATTCAGACTAATTGATTTATCCATGTGAAACACAAACTGTCTTGGCCTTACCTGCTGGACAAGTGTTACAGAAATTCTAGCACACATAATTCACATTAGCTCAATTACAGAACTCAGGCAGTACTCCCAGTGTGACCTACCAACTTTACTCAAAATAAGTTTCTGTTAAAATGAACAAAACATGCTAAATTTAGTAACAGTTTTCCGCTGCAACTTCTCATTATGTTGAATGGGGTTTTTGAACATGTTCTGCAAAGCTTTGTTAAGATTTCTGTGAAAAAAAATCACTTCAACCTTCAGATCTCTACATCTCAAACTTATTAATCATTCATGTCAGTCATTAATGCTAGGTGTTATCAATATAGAAATTAAGTAGAGTTTTTACTTTTGAGGGGTGACTGTGACTGCAGTTAATGGCAAATAGCACATTGCAATCATGACGCTGCACTCTATGGACATTTGACAGGCAACATCAGTGTCTGGGATTAGCCAACGATTTGGTTGTGGCAGTGACAGTATACACATGCATGAGGGATGTGTTAATTGTGGTCTGTTGCTTAATTGCAGATACCAAAATGGCTATTTCAATTAATGTGCAACTAATTGTCTGGTCCTACAAAGGATAACACAAACACACCCACCCACCAACAGGCACCCATCCATCCACAGACACCTAGTGTCCTCAGTAATCGCTGTAGTTTTTACAACAATTGGTCTGCACTCGCACCAGCCCTCATATCAGTCCACATTTGCAATTAAAGGGTTGAAGACAATCACTTCAGAGTGACTCTAATTCAGCAGGCGTTCCTATACAACTCACTAGCAGCTGATGAGCCTGCACCCTTATCTGTGTGTGCTCTCCACATGAAAGCCTTGTTTTTCTCCTCACCCCCCACAAATCTCCCCTCCTCCCCCATTAACTGTTGTTTGTTGCTTGTTTATCAAGCGACTTCCAATTCCTGCATCCCAAGTCGAAATTGTTCGGGGTTCAAACAAAATGCCTTCTCCACTAATTATCCACAATTCTTCATCTTCACCGGTCTTACCCCGCCCTCGCCGAAACGCGCATGTATTTGCATAATAACGTCTCTTGGCCCTCCACGGTTTGGTAAAGCAGTGGCTGCTGCCGGCCTGGCTGCCCTACTTCCTGCTGCTTGTTAGCGAGCGGTGCAGGTTGTAGACAGGCCTCTAGGGGGTGCTGCTCGGGGGGGAAAGACACGTGGGGAAGGTGCGAGCTGAGAGAGGGGTGTGTACGGCTCTCCAGGGACGAGAGCGTGTCAGTTTGAACACACATCAAAGGTTAGCGCGTCTCTTCCAGAGTGACGCTCATCTCTGGAAGAGGAGTGTATGAAAGAGAGAGTGGGAGGAGATGGGTAGATCAGGGATTAACCACTATTGCTTAAAGTGGCCTGAAAGCATCTCGTGACAAAGCTTTCAACTCTATTACACCACATGAGACATCTGAGAGACTTCAAAAATAAAAAAAAAATACTTTCCCAATTTCCCAATTGAAAACATTGGAAAAGTAGGGGTGCGATATATTTCAGCTGCCAGTATATATCATTAGCCAACAAACAAAAAATATGATTTCTGTTATGTGACTATTAAGTCACTGATCCAGCCCAGAAAGAGCCCCTAGCATTGGGAGAAGGGCCTTTTCAGGCTGGAAGGCCTCAAAGCTGTGATGTAGGGTCACCATGATGACCGGCCCATGATGCTCCTTAACTGGGATGCAGCCCTGCTATGATGGCCAGCATGGGAAGCCTTAAAGCTGCAATGTAGTGTTGCTCCAATGGTTGGCATAGGAACCATTAAAGCTGTAGTGCAGCATCATCGACCCTCTATGGCCTCAGAACCAGCCTAGGTTCCTAAGACATCATTGAGCTAATGGCCTCGAGGCTGTGGTATAATGTAATTTATGCATACAGCCCGGGAGGCCTCGCAGCCATAGTGGTGCATTACGCTCTTCTTACTCATTAGGGACTTTAATAATGCTTACCATGCAAAAGATCACAAAAAACAAATAAAACAGAAACCTTAAAACCAGAAATCTGAATCCTGCTCTGTGTTTCTAGATTTCTCTCTTTCCACCCCAAGTATAATGTTTCACACATTTTCGTTCCAGTGCCAGGGACTGGACATCATGCACACAATCAATGCAAAAGATCACAAAAGGCAAATAAATGAAGCAAAAACCAGAAAGTAGAATCCTGCTTTTTTCTCTGTTCCCTGTAAGCATAATCTTTCACACATTTTCATTCTGGTGCCACCTTTAGACAGTTCCAATCATCCCTCAACCCTGGAGTGAAACTTAAGCAGAGAGAAAAGATTAAAGTAATAACTGCATTCATAATGAGCGAGCACATTTATGATAAGACATTAGCAACAATATTGCGAGTAGATGCCTATGAGAATCTGTGCCCTGTTTGTGCTTGTAGAAGAACCTATTGCTTCCCTGCACAGGCCAAACAGCACACACTGTTTCATACCTATTGCAGAGAAATGTGCAACTTCCAGCAAGCGTGCCACTGTTGTTCATTAACCTGACCATTATTAATGACCTTTGAGACTAATGGACTCAGTTCTCTCTGTCTGCTCTTTGTGATATCACTCGAGGTGTGTGTGTGTGTGTGTGTGGGTGTGTGTGTAGACTTGCTTGAAAGCACTGAAAGCGCTCCACATGTATTAAAGATTGATGTGCTTACCATCCTGTTTGTAATAAAAAGCACTAATAGTGGTTTAATATGGATTGAAATATTCATACACTCTGATTGTGGCTCATATGGATCTGCACGCAGCCACATTAAAGCGACAGTATGATTCACACATAGTTTAAGTTCTCCGTCTTAAATTATATCCTACGGATTAGAAACGCAATGCTAAGGCTGCTCCAGTTTAAAAGAGGGCTGCTATACAAAACAGCTGAGCAAACCCAAAAGCATGGGCACAGGCACACCCCCACACTGCTGCGAGAGCTCTCCTCAGCTCAGCCACTTCCACTGCTTTCCTCTGCATCAACACAGTCACAGCACAAGTGGGATTTTGTTATTGCACTTTTGCTATATTAAGACTGCTGTGCGTTTGATCCCACAAGCTCTGGTTTATGCGTCTCACTGACCAAAACGGAGCCAAGCAAGACATTTACTGACAACTGGCCAGTTTAAAAGAAAATGATAATTTTATTTGCATATATTGATCAAAGCATTTTACACATGCATTAAAAATAAAAACACATGTGGACACAGACGATAAACTAATTACAAAAACAGGTAACTGTACAGAAGTAGGGCCAACACCTTCAGCGTATATAAATATAAGATATTTTTAATACCCACATACAAAACCTGTCAAGTGTTGCAGCTTGCTGCCTTTCATCATACCCAATTAAAGTATTTGTTTATGAAAGTACATCACTTCTCTGCTCCTTTTTGGGATGTAAAATTAGATGGATTATGGAAGCATTTTGCTTCGCTGGCTATGCTGAACACACCTGGTCCAAAACAAGCATTAACAGTAAAAGAGCATTCAAATTTAAGAGTAAGGAGCAGGCCTTTGTGTGAGGAATACAAAATCGCCATGTCTTTACATAAATAGTCCAATATATCTCCAACAGAAAGGAAATCCATGAAAGGCCAATATATAGAGTAAGTGTAAAGTGTCCTTTTATTAAACAGTACACATTATTTTTTTATTTACAAAATTTAGCACTTCCTAACTAAAGGGGGCAGTCTCCCTGGAGCAACTTGGGGTTAATGGTCTCGTTCAACCCAGTGGTGCTGAAGGTAGGATTTGAATCCATGACCTCTTGTTCCAGAGACAACTACCTTACCCACTAGGCCACCACCCACAACACCCACATCGTGTGAATAGCACAAAATTGTTCTTTGCTCTCAAACCATTCACCCGAGCGAAGCAGTGGGGAGTGTGTATGGGGAAGGTGCCTTACTCAGGAGTACCTTAGTGGTGCCATGGGCAGTCCTGGGATTCTAGCCCACGACCAGTGATAAGGGCAACTCCCTAACCATCAAGCCACCATATAATGTCTATTTAAAATAAAAAGCAATTGGAAGCCAAATAGTACATAATCATAACCATAAATCAGTGCTGGACTGGCCATTGGACATACAGGGCATTTTCCCAGGTGGGCCGCGATGGTAAATTTGGGCTGGCCAGATCATTTTGGGCCGGTGCAGAATCCCATCAGCCACACAAGTAAGCCAGTAGTGTAGACTAGAGATGGCATTTTGGGATCAATAGGATTCACAATCAGGCTAAGATATGCAGAAAAAATGAATCCACTTCAAATCAATCTGGCCTTAAACAACACACACACTCACACTGAGATGTCATATTGTTGGTGTGTATTGCTTCCTGTGGGTTAATAGTGATGGTCTACTTTTAGACATTCATCCTAAGTCAATGCCAACCCTTTTAAGCTGATCAAGATGGATACTCAAGGTTTCAGTATCTGCATTGGTAAGAAAAGATATAGCATTATAGTGCTCTCTCTGATTCAGAGAGTGTCATATTATTCACATAATAGGGTCTATCTTCTTTAAATTTGATTGGATAGAATAAGCTCACATGGACTGGGAGGCAAATAACTGGAGATCCCTGGTGCAAGTGCAAACTGGTTTGTCTATTTAAGCCTATTTTGATGCTAATAAAAACCAAGGAAAACTATTTTAAACACACATGACAGTATCATATACAACATCTGGACCTGATAACGAAGCCATTACCTATGCCATTACATCACAATGGAGATGCTCTTATTCCATTCAATGTAGCTCATATACTCTCTCACATTTACTGGTATCAAATGTGTATGATTGTACTCACTTCTAACTTGGCAAGTCACTTGACAAGATCCTCACAAAGGGAAAGTAGCTGAAATGAAGCAGAAATTAAAGAGCAAAGCCTTCCATCTAAAATGCAAATATTGGTCTTTATCACATCTAAGGCGAGACTTTCCTCCTCTGAAAGAGCCTTTGAGGTGCCGAGCCATTAAGGGCTAAAGTAAAGGAATAATTAGCCAGTGGTTGAATTAAGGGGAAACTTTAGGGAATCTAGAAGGACACTTGGTGGAATGAAGGCATGTCACAGGCCCACCATTAAAACCCCTTTTGATAGAAAACCCAAGCATGTAGATGAAAGATACGGCAGAATTCTCACATTCCTGTCACCGCTAATGACCGAACACGGATGTCTTTCCTTCGTCCTCGCAGAAACATTAACGTTTCCTCTTTTTTCCCAGTCTAATTGATAAATAAATCACAGCAAATTCATCTATGATAAAGTATGTCTTAAAGGCTCATTAAAACCTCGTTAGAGGAGACTCTCTCCATCTGAAATTCATAATGTCAAACCAAAGAGAAAGGAAATGAATAAAAATAATTACACGTTAAAAGTCCCAAATCTCAATTACAGGACTTTACTTTGACAGGGTACCAGACTTGCTGATGGAAACAGTATGCGGCGGTGAGAATAAATTATTTACAATGAGCCATATATCAGCTAGGATACAGAGACAATAGACTTTTTTCATGCAATTGAGATATTGGAACACACTGATACAGTGGAAATGAATTTACTGTAATCAAATGTGTACATCATTTCCCCAAGGAAGGATTTATTACAGCAATGCCTGGTTTTGTCACTTTTAACAATAGCTGTGATAGCCAAGTACACTGATGCCCAGTCCGGGTTCTGGAATATCCCTGCCCTGAATGATGTTGTGTTTTTGTACACAGTTCACCACAGGAAGTGTGTTCATTAGTTCAATAGTTATATCAGATATGTATCACAGCAGGGAAACTCTAAAATGTGTAGGGCTGATTTATTTCAAGACTGGCTTTGAAATCTCAAGTCAAATATTGTATTCATAAGTGTCACAGTTTCCCTACACAGACCCTGCCTGTCCGTAACCAGAGTGGTCCTTCAAGACCAAATGCAACTCAAGGTTCAAGGTTACTTTATTGTCATCACCAGCCGCAAGCATGTACACAGTGATGACGGGTGTCTGTACAACACATTCAATACATTAAATATATGTACGGTGCAATATTATCCATTCCGGAAGGTTTACATACGATTCCCACATATGTTACACATCTGTATTGTCCAATTACTGTATTGTCTTGGATACACATCCCACTCACACTACTGTTACACTGCATTAATTGTACTGCTCTTGCCATCATTGCCTTCTGGGAGGCGCTATAGGTCTATTCAGGCCCGCACTAAAAGACTTCAGAACAGTTATTATCCAAGCGCCATAAAAATATTGAATAATAACATGTGAATGTATATATTGCGTATTAAATTGTTTATTTTATCAATCTCTTTTTTATATCTCTTTTATTTATTTCCTTTTATTCCTTATTTCTTTTACCAAAGAAAAAGGAAATGAATAAAAATAATTACATGTTCCTGACTCACTGACACACACACACACACACGCACGCACGCACGCACACACACACACATACACACACACACTTAAAATGGGGGGCTGGAAGAGGGGGTATGCTAGATAGGGGACATTATAAATATCATTTTAAATATCATTTTAAATATCATTGTACAGCTGTACAATGATAATAAACGTATTTGATTTGATTTGAGTCCCCGCACTTTATTCAATGCTGCTAACTGTCTTCTGTGCAAGAATCACACTAATGGCACAATAGAAATAATTCTGGAAGATTTACATAGTGTCCGCACTATGCTGTTGAATGCATCGTTACAATTATCCATTCATTGTGCCGTCTATTGTGTTTTGTCTCTGTTATAATTTGCACTATGTACTGTATGTGTACACAGCTGCTGATTACAATAAAGTCTTTGAAGCTTGAACCTTGAACCTTGAACAGAGTGCCAGTTATGACAGAATCAAAGTAAACAACACAATAGACACCACAACAATGTAACAGTACAGAGAGACTAATATTGTCCCATATGTATGATTACTGCACAGGAGGCAGTAAGCAGCACTGAACAAAGTACAAGGGATGAGGAACAATAGGAGCAGTGTAACAGTAATGTGGATGTGTTGTAAATCTGAGACAGTACAAAAACAGACAGCAGTGTGATATAACAGTTAAGTCTAAAAGGGATGTAAACCTTCCGGAATGAACAAAATTGCACTCAGACTGGTTTAAAACAGGGGTCACCAACTGTTCTGAAACAGAGAGCTACTTCAAAGGTACGGAGCCATAAGAAGGTCTACCAGTTTAATGCACTAGAACCTTAACCTTAACACTCCCCCCTAACAGTGCATACACAGAGGATGCCTGAATGCACTCAAGCACTAAAATGAGAAATGGGACACCCAAAGGCCTTATCGTACGTGTGGGGATGTGCAAGTGTGAGCTGCAGAACTGCAAGCATCCCATCACATCCACCCCTCAATCATCAGTCACACCTGTGTGTGTTCTGTAACCTTTCTATTGTTCATTGTCTGCGTATTTATAACCCGTCGTTTTCTCTCTTTCCCTGTTGTGCACCGTTGTTTGTGCCTCGCATTTGTTCTCCCTTTCTGTTGGTTCCCTTTTCTTTGCCAGTCTTTCACTGTGTGCTGTGTTCAGTATTTGTTCTGGTCTCTTGGATTTTCTTTGGTTTTATCCAGTTTTTCGGCTTTCGCGGATCTCTCCGCTATTCTTGCTTCTGCCTGCCAATTCGCTGTCTCTCTTAACTCAGACTCTGATCAAATATAGTCACTGCATCCTGCCTCCTCGCCTGCCTCATTACAGAGCAGAAAAGATGCATCGCTTTGTTCAGCGTACCAAGAAATCACCACTGTTTGAATCCAGAAAGTAATTTTTTTTTTATTCTCAGGCCAAACTGAAGACGCGTTGTCCAAAAACTCTACTAGCATGAATGCAACTTGGCACCATAATTTGGAAATTCTCACGGAACTCCACCTACAGCTGTGTCTAGCAGTCGTGAAGGGCTGGAAGCTGCTGGTGAAGCCCACTCCTGCTCGTAGCCTAGTACCCGGGTGCGCAGGGCTGAGCCACTCGGCCTCCCCTACAGCCCGCAGGCTAATCTACGCCAACCACCAGCTCCCTCCCAGCACAGAACCGCTCAAATCCCAACACCAATGTGCGGCTGTACGGTGGGCTAATGCCATTCGACACACTCCTCAGCCCACTGCCACCCCACAATCAGACTCACTGACAAACACACACACACTTAAAAAGGGGGGCTGGAGGAGGGGGTGTGCTAGATAGGGGTCCATGTACAAACACACCCTGCTTGAGGATTAAGAGCAAAAGAGAGGATTAGTTCTTTTCGTTGACATTAGCTGGGTAATGAAAGGTGGGTTTGTTCGAAAATAATGTTGATAAGGGAATACTTTGAAATATTTTGTATGTTTTTCTTCATAAATCTGTTCATCTAAAAGAGCAAACCTCATGTAAGCAATATGCAAATGGTAATGCTTTATTTATTTTTTTTATTTTTATTACGCAGTCATACTTTGGCTGAACAATTTGGATTTTAGACTTGAACGCTGCATTGCCAGCTTAAATCTGTGTATTTGAGTTAAATAAGCAGTTCAATCGATAAGGCTAATGTTACCAACCATGAATGAATGCCAATAGTCCTTGACATTATAAAGATATCATAACTGACCACATATTATTAGCTGCATTAGTATCTATTATTGAACTACTTCTTTTAATAATTTCCTGCTTGGAACTTGTTGTTATCACTTTAAGCAATGTATTATCTAATACACAAATTTAAAACTGTGATTACTATGTAAAATGATTAACACACTTTTTCTCATTGGTAACCCTGATGATATCTCTAACCCAAGTATTATGCATTTTGGTGGGAAATAAATTCACTTTACTGCTTTGGCTTGGGTTCAATTGTTAATGACGAAATATACTTCCTTCAGAAGACTGGGCTACATTCAACACACAAAAGGTGACAGTAGATAAGACTATGCCAGAACAAAGTAGATAAATAGGACGACATGCATCATTTACATGTACATTTACATTTACGGCATTTATCAGACGCTTTTATCCAAAGCGACTTCCATTCTCTAACTACAGGGGACAGTCT
>JBBPDE010000001.1:12551366-12569851 GCA_037974605.1 Nannopetersius ansorgii
ACACACACACACACACACACACACACACACACACACACACACACACACACACACACACACACACACACACACCTTGTAGGGCTGCTTCTTAACACCAAGTCCGCTGCTATAGAGAACAGAGGAGAGATGAAGTGCTCTGTTGTCTCCTAAGCATCCTGCTTGTAAGAGAGAAGGCATCAGCCTGTTTATCGCCTCCTCACTGCCGTGTGTGGTCAGCTTCTGCAGGACAGCAGAATACAGAGCCCGGCCAACAGATGCAGGGTCAGCCGTGCCTGGACACATTCGGGAGGAACACAGTGATTTCAACCAGTTTACAGTGTTCCAAGCTTAATATGTGACATACTTTGTTTTCTGATCAGTGTTTATCATAAGACCTATAGCTGGAAATGAGACTACTGTATTCCTAAAGGAAATAAAGGGAATAAATAAATAAATAAATAAATACATACATACATGTGCATGTTTCCAAATTTTATGAACAAGCTTAATATATGCTAATATATTAAAAATATACTTTTGATGTACAGTACTGTGCAAAAGTACAGTACCTATGCAAAATAAAGCACTGTGTAATAAAAACTATGTCTTTCTCCTAGCAAAGTTAACATTAGAATAAATGCAAACAAACAGAACAGATTCACACTTCAACCAGTTTACAGTGTGGTTATCTCCTCAAATTGTTTTTGTTTTTTTGTTTTTACCATATTTGTTGCAGAGCTTTCTGACCACTTGGGCCACCTCTCGTCTCTGAGGTTTGCTGAGGGCTTCAGTTGAACTCGAAGATCTTGGATTGGTTTTCAGAAGCAGCTCTGTGTATACATCCATACAAGACTCTGCAAAAAGAAGTCACAGAGACCGTAATGGGAAAAGTCATCTTTGACTTTCCTCATGTTTGCAATAAAATATACCTTCTTGTGGAAGCAGAGTGACTTGCCTGGAAGTCTCTCCGCAGTCACTGCCCATGAAGAGTCTGCGATTTTCTGTTCAACTTCTGATCTAAAATCCTGACAGGTCTGGAACCATCCAGGTATATTTACCATCTTCATTGGTGGTGGAAGCTGGAGCTCTGCCTGTTAAAAAAGGCAAACTAATTTGACATTTTTCAATAATTCTGCATAAATTCTAACATATTAAACCCTTAACTTTTTTTTTTTTTAAAAATGCAACATTTGAAATAAAATATGGCATTCTAGAGAAAGTGGATTTCTAAAGTATTTAATGTATATCATAAAATGGTTGATTCTTGAAATGTATTCTGACTGAGACACACAAACACACACACACACACACACACACACACACAGTCTTATGCAAAAGTTTGGTCATTTTACTTTCAGCAAATAAAAAGACATTTTAGTGCTTTAGTGTATGAAAATGCTTCAAGTATTATAGTATATTAAGTTATGGTTGCTATGCTCAGTCAAGGGTGCAAAAAAGAGGGCCAGTAAGTGTGCTTTGCCTGTACTGCTGGTTGCACCATTAGTTTTTAGCACCAACATTAAAACAAACAGCTCATTGCAGAGTAAGATTTAAAGGTTCATCTCACCAGGCTAAGCGACTGGATGTTCATCCGGTAGTACATGGTTGGTCCATAAAACCCTTTAATTCCCTTTATGAATTTACCCCCGCCGACCACAAAGTAGCCATCTGTATCGTCCAGCCTCACTGCTACACTAAACCTGGTCAAAAGAACAGATGCTTTGTTACATCAAGTGAAACTGTGAGACATGTTCTGTCATGAGACAGATATGAGCTACAAAGTCAGCCTTACATGTGCTCTGAAGAGTGCACAAGTGGATCTTTGTGTCCATCAATGCATGCGACTGTGATGTTCCCCTTTATGAGAAGTAAAGAAGGTAAGAAGTCAGTACATATACTACACCATCAACACCTTTACTCGTTACAAGCCAATGATATCGTTCTGACCATTCTGCCTCTCAGCTCCAGGTTTAGAAGGCACCACAGGCCTAAAGGCAGGCTGAACGGAGAAAGGAACGCTGAGGAAAGGCCGTTTTCCCCTTGAAACTGCACATGTAGCTGACCTGGAGAACAAACAGACCAGTGAAACCTTGTGGCCGTTAGATAAATTAGGGCTGAAGCACTGCTGTGTTAAAGTGCCTGCATTTTATCCATTTCACGGTAACCTTACAGAAATAAATATCATTTTTCTTTAATGCCAAAACATGTAGACGTAGACCCAATTTCATTGTTTTTATCAATATATGCTTGCATATACAGTGCACCGAGCTTTCTACATTCAAAGCTCAGCTCAAAACTCATCTTTATTCATTAGCTTTCCACTCGTCATCCTGAGTCTCCCATTGGTGGAGAAGCATAACCCCGTCCTACACAAACTTGTTTTACTTGTTCTGTTTGTTATTTGTTATGTGTTTTACTTGTATTTAGTCTGAAATTCTATTGTTTTGTGAGACTTGCTTCTTTATATGCTTCTTTTTGTGCTCATATTTATTCAATTGTTGTACGGCGTCCTTGGGTGACTTGAAAGGCGCCTTATAAATAAAATGTATCATTATTATTAATAATATTATTATTATTATTATTATTATTATTATTATTATTATATAAACATTGGAACATTTGTACTAAGAAATTCTTCAGATGTGGGCATCATTACTGCATTCTTAATAACAGTAGTAATAGTGACATTCTTTTCTATGGCATCACTAAGGCACCCTTTGTAGCATTTATAAGAGTGTATATTGTACGGTGTCCTTGTGTGCCAGAACGGCACCTTTAAATAAATAAAATGTATTATTATTATTATTATTATTATTATTATTATTATTGTTGTTATTATTATATATTTCACTGGAAAAACAGACCAATAGAAACTGCCCAGTTGCCATTTCCAAGATACAAGGTTTTGCCAAGAGAGTGGCATCATTGAAACTGCCATACTGAAAAGTTCATATAGCAGGTAAATTATAATTATCGATTGCATATTTATTTTGTAATCATGACAGCCACATCCACTTTTCACCGTAGTCAGACTAAGAACCAGTTACCTGTTCTTGTGAGGAACAAAGCAGGGGTGGCATAGTCCTCCTGAGAGTCTATATGGTGTAGAAGCGCACACAGACGGTCTCTGCATGGTTGGTCTAATAAGACCCAGAGTGAGAAAGCACACCTATAGAGGATGGCATCAATGATTCAGATCGTGTTACTCAACATGTTGTAGCACTTTTTTCCTCAGGAGGTCCCCAAACAAAACAGCAGCATTTATGACTTACCAGGGATATGAGATTGCTTTGAGCCGCTGGCCTTCAAGTATTTCATTTCTGAAAGGCTGGAGACTTTTCGTTATGCCAAAATTCTCCCCGCTGGATCCATATAATGAGGACAAAAGACTGGTGACCTCTAGAAATCAACATTGACCTCTTAATCACATACAATCTGTCACATATAGACCTAACATAACTGCATGGCATGGAATGCTGGTCATTGTACAAAACAGCTTTTTGCAATTTCCCAATAGTGATGATTAGTATCAATTAGATAAAAGATTAAACATACTGGCCTAAAGATGAGAAAGTCTAATCAAATTAACCTAGACTAACACACAAGCTGCTGAATACTGAACACTTGAACCCTGTTACTTCACTTACTTTAAACTTACCTTTTGCACTACACACACACACACACACACACACACACACACACACACACACACGCATACTTTCTTGTACATATCCGCAAATGTTAAACGTCCCCTACTATACGCCTTATTAATTTACGATCTATTTTATTACGATCTGTAATACTATTTTACTAGTTTTATTATTTCATTAAATTCTACTTCTGCTGCTGTTTTTATTTCTGTGATGATGTTCCATTGTTATCTTTATGAACAAAAGCATAGAGTCGCCTGACCATTGCACCAACAGGGACTTTAATGAGATTGCACTTGAACTTGTGCACTGGAGCACAGTCATGCTGGAATATAAAATGTTCTTCTCCAAACTGTGTCCACAAAGGTGAAAGCATAGCGTTGTCCATTGGTTTGCTGAAGCATTAAGATTGCCCTTCACTGGAAGTAAGGGGGCTTAGCCCCTGAAAAACAGGTGTGTCCCAATACTTTTGTCCATTTGGTACATCTGTACATTACAATAAATGTAAAACTTGAAACCACCTTTCTAAAAGCAGTGATGATTAGGTAAATACAATATATTTCAAATCTCACCGTTTTCTTCTGGGCACTGCCATCTACCTTCATAATGTTTCCAAAGCATCTCTGTGTCCCAGCTGAGGCACAACAGGTGCTGTTTAAAAGGACGGCTAAGTGGATTCTGGATGGTCAGTGGCACCACGGTGCTGGCAGAGGAGGACCAGCCGTATTCCGCAGATGGACTGCTGGCCACCCAGCCCCGCAGCAGACATGCGAGCACCCAGGGAGAAACCTCTATCTTCCAGTCTGGGTGATACACCAGCCAGTCAGGGAAGCGCAGTAGGACCAGGCCCGTCCTGTGGGGGGCAGGCCGGCAGTGCCACCGCCTGTGAAAGATCTTTAAAGTGCCTCCAGTGTCAAAAGACACCAAAACCTGCAGATGGACCACAGACGGTTGCCTGCATGAATACTGGACTCGCAAGGGATAGACTGACTCCGGAACCTCCGGCGGGTTTAAAAAAGCGATTGTGTCCGAGCAGCCTTGGCTCAGGAAGACACTGGGAACTCCCTGAGTGAGAAAGGGCAGAAACAGCAAATCGCAGTCAGAAAATAATGAGTTGTCTACATTGGAGCAACCACTGAACAGTAAAAAAAAGTTCCAAGCTAAATATTTGATGACAGTTTTCTGATCAGAATGTATCGTAAGACATATAGCAGCAAACGGAGAATGTTGTTTCCACAAATGCAATAAATAACAATATATAATGTGTGTATATATGTGTATCCTATATGCGTCCTGTAGATGATTAATTAACTTTTAGAGGGCAATAACTTTCCCCCTACACAAAATTACACTTTATGTACATTGCTGTGCAAGGCTCGACAGCTATGCAAATTGTTAGTCATTTTTATCAGCGTGCAATAAAGTGTCTTTCTGCCATCACAAATAACACTATAATAAATGCAAACAAACAAGAAACTTGTAAAAAAATTATCAAAATTATCAATTGTTCTGTTTGTAAAGTAGTTGATACTGTGTGAGCTGGAAAACAGGTTTGGTTCCAGATTCCTCCAGCTATTCATCAGCAGCTTCTGATTTAATTTAATGAAGGTTTCCCCCAAGTAATACTGGGCTTCCACAAGGAGCACAATGATGTACAATACATAAAATTACAATATTATTTTTACAGGTGCCTAAGACAGTATTGTAAGTTTTTGTAAAGCATTGTGCAAATTTGGAGCATTTCTATTAGGTAATTCATCATGAATGTTTCACACAAATGATGATAAAAATATGTAGATAGTTTTCTTTGGACAGCATTGACTACTTACAAGAAGAACTTGAAGACACAGCCAACAGTAGTTCCAATGCAATTCTCCCATAGTCATAAAAGAAAAATAGACAAACACACAAACTGTCAACTGGGCAGTTTCTGTCCAGGTATAAAAACTGAAAAGAGGAAATTAAGTAACTTAAGTCGCAAGTAGACAATAAGCTGCATTGTTTTTCACATCCAGCCCTGTTTAACTCGCCTACTTCAACAGTGCACTAACTCTCTATGACCTAGATGACTGATCTCAAATGAACATTATTAGCTGATCAAACGGAAGAATATCCTGTTTGGTTCACTCATGGCGAAACCTGGGCAAACAGACTTTGCAGCTCCACCCTCAAATGCAAACGGTCTGGCCAGTTGAAACTCTCACAACAAGAAAGAGTGGTGTGGGCTTGGAGCCCCGACTGTCCTGCAAAGTGAAAAGATATAGAAGGGCTGCATGAAAACACAGATGCAGTGACTGTGTCCAATCATATCCCACCCCAAACAGATCTTGGGCCCCTCCAGCGTACTTAATAGGTCTCCAAAACCAGTCCCGGGTTCAAATATTACATTTTTAAAAAAACATATTGGATTTTTACGAACAAGGAAAATGAAAGGCAAGGAATTCTGGGCCCAGGGATGGAAGTAGTCCTCTGTATTCAAACCAGTGGTCTGCAAACTATGGCATCCAGGGAGCAGTGTGGAGTGTGGTACTTTTCTCAAGGGTACAGGGTACCTCAGTGGTGCCACTAGCAGTTCTGGGATTTGAACCCACAACCTTCCGACTGCAGAGGCAACTTCCTAACCACCATTTCCTAATTACCATTGTGGGAATCACATTAACCTTTAATGCACATTCAACAAACAAAACAACTTGAGCATTTCTTTAAAACCGCTTTATTGCTTTCATGCAAGAGTGCCATAAAATTTCGAAGACTACAGTCTTATACACTACAGATGATGCCAAATCTTCTTTTTACCCCAGATTTTTTTCCTCTTTCTGTACAAACGTATATAATCATAAATAGAAGCTCAAAAGGGAGACATAAGTAGGAAATAGCTGGGGTGGGACAGAGTCCAAAATGCTCCTGCTTCCCCACTCCCCGAATCTGAAAAACTGGTCTTGCAGCAGGGTAACATGCATCAACGCGATGGAGTGCAGTTTTCTGAAGTCGGACAGACACGCTCACGCTCACTGACAGCAAACTTCATTTACAGCTTTGTCGTGCAAGAGAGGTACAAATGAAACGCATCAAGGAGTTTGATCAACAGCGCATACCTGTTTTTTGGGGGGACTGAACATTATACATTTGTAATGCAGACTTTTTTTTAACACCCAAACCATGTTCTACGACAGAAAATGAGTCCACAACAGAGGAGGTGGTGTCTCGTGGAGCGCTGCTTTGGTTAGTCCAGGATCAGGAGACCAAATAACTGAAGACAGCGGGTGTGAAACCGTGGGGAACCGCAGGAAAAACACGAAGTGCCAACCCTCTCCAAGTCAATGCAGAATCACCTGCGTGGGAAAGATCTTCATGGGTGCGAAGTGTGCTTGTTCTTTTTCTCCAGTGTTCTGGAGACTGCTGACATCAGTTCACATCTGACAAACCAGCGTCAGAGGCCAGAGCGTGGCAAACTTTACACAGCAACGAGCTCTTCTTTAACTAGTTAAGGTGGCATTCCACCCTAAAACTAGTTTAAATGGTCACTTGGATTCTTCTTCTGGAGCACAGCATTACATGCCACACATCTTCATCACTGTTCTCTCCCAATTCTGATAGCCTGGTCACGAATCTTAATATCTGGTGTAATCTTTACCTTAGCCTTTGAAAGAATTTGTAAAGCAAATAAAGATTATCTTTACAAACTGGGCACAAGAGACATTTTGACCCTTTCAGCCAAACGGAGGTAATGTATTTTGCCTTGCTATTTTTAATTTTAATCCATTCACTTTAACAGTGATTTGAAAACAGAACGACCAAAGAAGATATCTAGCTTTCTAGCAACAGGCCTTCCTTCTGCCATTCCCACAAAAGCTCTCTAATGCAGCTGTAGTTTCATATCCATTCCCCCTCCATGATATTAAGGAGGTTTTCTAACTTTTCATCATTTGATCTCACTCCAGAGACTCGTGACTGCAAGGTCACATTTTGGCCAGAATGTCCCTTTAATGGTGAAAGACGTGACTGTTTCCAATTATAATTCTGTATCCAAACACATCGTCTCCACACTTGAACGTCATCAAAGATCCGAGATTACAGACCAGATATGTAAATGTTTAGTTTAGGTGTGAGAACTTACAATGTAAGTATTTAGCATCAATATAATTTCCAGTTATCCTGAAGCTGCCCCACAGAAAGGCCTTTGAAGACCTACAAATTGTAAAGATAGCAATGAAGACTCACATAGATTTTTTTTTTTTACCTTAAAAGCAGCATTAAGTCAGTATAAGCTCCCATGAGAACTTGAAATATATTTCGGGTAAAATCACCATCTCAATTAAAACGATATCTGCGCCAGTTATGTAAACTTTTACACATGATGATCTGTTCTGGGGCTGAAGCTATTCTGACCGGATTTAAGACAGTTTTGACAACATTGTAACTGACACTTGGAGAACTACATGAAATTTGAAATCTTTGGTTTGGCACTTCAAATGTGATATATTTTTTTCCCATAAGAAATAATTGAGCTGGTATTCTATCGCAATCAAACAACTACCCTCCGTTGTTTTCAGTGACAATCGGTGATGTCAACTAGCAGAAGATCCAAAAGCCATGGTTTTCTAGATACAGAGCCACCATCGAGGAAAAAAAAAAAAAAAACACTGCCAGTGGTGACTGACAATTGGAAACCTCTTCCATTCGAAGTCTGTTTGTAGGGAGTCTCTTTGTGTGCATATACACAGGCCACATTACGCTTGATGAGTTGGAATGAACAAAGAACATATCAAAATCTTGTTCTTCCTTCCACATGCCAGAAATCCCTGATATCCCGAAGGTACTTGCAGTTGGTGTGTCAATTTGTGTTTCAGCATGTACTCTTGATTTCTGCAAAACCAATTCAGTGACATTCAGCAGTAGTGCAACAGATTCAAGGAGGGTTTCACAAGTATGGTTCAGCCCTTGTCAATTCCCTTTGCCACTGACTTACACTGATCTCACAGTTAAAATGCCCATTCTTTGTTTTGTTTCAACTTAAAACAACAAAAATTGGACTGGCAGAAACTAAACACCTGATATTTTGTGTTTAAGCTATACGGGACAAGAACCAAGCAAACATCAAAGAGCATTCGAATTTCAGTCAAATGAAGGTGAAGACATGCAAACCAATATGGATTATACAAGAAAACAACAAGGCCAGCCAGAAAGGAGAATCCCTCAGAGGGGCTGGCACCGCATTCTGCAGAATAAATAGTGCTTTGACACCCCAGAGTTGAATCCTTACAGAAAAAAAACCCCAAAAATCGAGTGAAGCAGGTAAGACACAACCCCCCTAAACAAACAAACAAAAACAAAAACAAAAAACACAAAGACAGCTCCCCAAGTTCCCTACAAGCAGTACCAACAAAAACCTTGAAAAAGTATTTGCTTGTGCCATAACATGACCAGTGGAAAACAAAAAAGGAGAAAAAAATATCAGGTCATCCATTCTAACAAAGGAATACAGATGGAAGGTGGGAAAAAAAAAAAAACTTTGCCAGCTTTTAAGCAGTTTGCAGCACTCGCTACTTCTTTTGCTTCTTGAAGATCTTGAAGGTGTGCTTCTTTTTGCCGGCCGAGTCAGTGTCTTCACCTGTGGATGCGCTGTCCTCCTCCAGGGGGCTCTTCTTTAAGGAGAGCTGGGGGATGCGGCTTCCTGGTTTGGCCCCAGCAATACCAGTGGGTGACGGTGTGTCAGGGTCGGTGGAGTTTGGGCTCAGGGACCGTGATGATTCTGACAAGGATAAGATCTCACTCATGCTAGCCGATTTCTCAATACCATAGATTTTCTTCATTAGAATAGGACTATCGGGGACTCCGTCAGGTGAAGCCCCACCATCGTGGACTCGATTGCCGCCGTTGGGGGTCTGTGCATGAGACGATTCCTCTGAGCGAGAGTGAGGGCCGTGGTGGAGAGAGGTGGGCTTGATGGGGAGGCCCTTAGCGCTGTAAGACATGCGCAGCTGCTCGCCAGATTGAGATACAGACAGGGAGGAGTCCGAATCAGAGCGATTCAGGTCCCTAAATAAAAAGAATCAGTGGGTCAGATATCCAAAAGATGCTTTTCTATTCATTCTCATTCAAGTGCTTCATTACATCCCTTTCATAATTCCCCTCATAAAGCACAAGGTTAGAGGGAAAAAAAGCAAATCAAGTATGGCAATACACAGAAAGTATTGGTCTATTATGCACCATATATATTGCAAGAGTGACATCAAGCTCATGCTAGGCATAGTCTTTCATATTACAGGCCTCAGGCCTGTCCACAGAAACTGCACACAGTTAGTTTAGCAAGCAGGGAATAAAAAGGGGTGTGTGTGCACACGTATGCAAGTGAGTAGTAATCAAAGTGTGAATGTGGAATGAAAAAGGTAATGCACAGCCTTGCTGGAATGGCAGAACGACATGAAATAATGCCTTTTAGTATTGCATAACCGGTTCTTTAAGTACAGGGAAGGTGTTAGCAGACACGGCAACCAACAGGGCAGACATTCTAGAGTGGATGAAAGTATTCAGGGAGAAAGTAGGAAGAAAATATGTTTATAATGAACAGCAGTCCCACTCTCATGCCAGGCAAGAAGAACGTAGCTGCGGACGGAAGGGTACCCATAGCTGCCACTGCGGCGCGGCTGCTGCGGGGTGGCATCAGGCAAGTCTGGGATGGGATCCATTGGCTGGAAATAAGGCGAGTGAAAGAAGGAAGAATGAGGCACGGAGGAACAGGAGGATGAGCAAGGAGGGGATGAGGAAGAAGAGGCGTAGAAGATGGAGGGGTGCGAGACAGCTGAGGAGATTGGGGTCAGGCCCATCACTTCAAACTGCCCAAATGACTGGCTGCGATTTTGATGCAGGTTGGACCTAGACCAGGACGGGTAAGAGCTACTCTCCCCCTGCTGGCCCCCAGGCACATGGCTG
Source organism: Nannopetersius ansorgii (assembly GCA_037974605.1). NCBI lineage: Eukaryota > Metazoa > Chordata > Actinopteri > Characiformes > Alestidae > Nannopetersius > Nannopetersius ansorgii. The sequence goes on from JBBPDE010000001.1 coordinate 12,561,929, forward strand.
CTCTCTACCAACCTCTGCGAACCCATGGCCAGCTGTGGGTCGATATGCCGTTGCCGCAAGGACAGCATACTGGGAGCTGTGAACACAAACAACAACAGACGTTATTCTAAATGTATGCAGAAAAAACAAAAAACAAAAACAAAAAGGAAAGTGACAGTAGGTGCATGTTGGACTGGACAGACTCAAGCAACTGGGGAGACAGAAAATGTGCACAGGTAGTGAAACACAAGACACATAAGCTTTTTTGGGTAAAACCAGAGAGAAACACGAAGACAAACTCTGATCACATCTGATCTCTTCACTCTTCTCACTCTCCATATAAAAGCTTAGTATGTTTTGTGCGAATTAGATGAACATCTCAAATATTGTGGCCAGTTAAATAGCATTCTAATTTAATCAATGGTTTTGTAGCTTGCAGCAGACAGGTAAACGAAAAATGTCTTCCCACTCGAAGAGGATCTAGAAACAATATACACATTGGCCACATTAAATTCACTGGCCAGCTCTCAGATTAGCCAGATCACATAAGCCCCAAAGAGGTGTGTTTCATTGAGAAAATAGCTTTCATACTGACAAGTTCTTAACTTTAGGCTTACATTATCAAACTAGATGGGGAATTCTATTTTGTAAATCTCCCTCGTTTACGGTAATCTCACATGTGGCACATAATGCCCAGTTTTAAATAAGAAGTGAATGTTGTAGATGTGATAGCAGAAGGAATGAAAGAGAGAGAGAGAGATAGAGAGAGATAGAGAGAGAGAGAGAAATCAGCCATTGATAACAATAGGCTTTTAGACTTTTAGACAGAACTTTGATGCAGATTCTCTTTGGCCTAATCTGGGCATGCCCAAAAGATTCTTTCACAAAGGGTCATAAGACAGTTGAAAAAGGGAAAACAGCTCGGTGAAAGGGTTGCTGGGGTAGTGAGGGTACAGGCACGGCAGCCTAGCCCACCAGAATACTTCCGCAACGACTGGCGGTCCGAACCTAAGGACCTGAGGTCACTGGCTCGACGGTCCTTAAACTGGGCGGCATCTGAAAGGGGGGGAGTGAGTGGCAAGTGGGAGGGGAACGGCTGTTAATAACTTATTAATCCTGCTAGGTCAGGGTTTAGTCACATGTATAAGGTACATGTCAGCAGCATGGACATACATTCAGTGAGAACCTTTTCTTTAAATTCTGCTAGTCTCAATGACCAAAGGTTAAATGACTGTAGAGGATCTTAAGACTACAGTAATATAACTGAAAACTTGAGATACACAGAAACAACAAAGAACTGTGGTATAGATAAAACAAGTTCACAATTTGAATCTCAAGCCAGTGTTTCTATAATGACAAAGTGTTGGCCTTGTACCTTAAAGCCAACAGTCAATTAAACTACACTGACTCACATAGTTTTAAAAAAGTATATTGTGTTTGTGGAATTTTATGCTGAAATATTAATAGTTCTAATCTTTTATAGCATGTAAAGGACACAATGACATAAGGACATTGATTCTTAGAGTACAGCTTTACAGCATAGGCTAACTCAAATCTACAAATTCAAAGGAAACAAACAATGAAAAATTCAATATTTGGTGCATTAATTCATATATTTTGAGGTGCCATCTGCAAAATGTGACATTGCATGGAAGATCTTTCACTATGATGAGACATATTACCTAAAGTTCAATACTGACTGAAGAAAACCCATTCCACTGGAAAGAAAGCAAATAGAGATTGTGCTAATATTCAACAAGAGTAATGATTAATATTAAAAGCCCACATCCCTGAATCTTTTCACAGAGAGAACACCGATAAACACAATGCATTGACAAGGTATGCGCAGAAGATTGACCTCAATCAGAAAGAGGGCTTTTTTGACTTAATCAACAGGCCCTTAGTCTGTCTGTGAGAGCCCTTAGTGGGTCGGGCCTTGTGCCCATTGGAGTCCATCACGTCCTTACATTGCAGAGCTCCATGAGCCATGATGTCCTCGTCCATGTCATCCATATCATCAGACATGATCAAGTGCTGGGGTGTAGCACGCCCTCCCATGAAACTGGGGTCCAGGTTTAGAGCCGAGGCAAGGGAGGGAAGGCCGGGGTTGTTTACTATGGTAAAGCCTGTTAGTATCTCAATCTGCTGCCATCTGTGAAGCCGCTCCCGGAGAGCAGCTGTCACCTCACCCAAGGCTTGCCTGTGAAGCAGAAAGTGAGGAGACGAGAGAAATTATAAAAAACATATAAACGCAGAATGTCGGACAAACAAAGGCCGTAGTAACAACCCCGGCCGTAGTATAAACGTAGTAACATATAAATGCAGAAATGCATGTATGGGTGTATGAATTTGGCTGCAGTATGAACAAAGGTGTGCTAAAATCATTTGAGAGCCTCTCAGTTGTAAAGTTTATGTGCAGTGTAACTACACATAAGAAACTGCATCAGCATTACTCACTTAGCGGCCAGGATTTTGTGATCCACATCATCTAGTGAGGAACTATGTGCCACATGAAAGGTTCCAAAGAGCGTATTCCTCTTCTTTTTTATCTTCTCTGCCTGTGGGAACATCAGAACACTCTTAAAGATTAAACCTCGCGCCTGAGTACAGGTGAGTGTGTAGTCTGGGCCTCGTCCGCCACACTCCCTCGCCCTTGTGCTGGTCCAGTCCCCTTCTCAGTAACAGCCAATTGTACCAAAACATAACACTGTTTTGTTTTGTTTTTTTTAAAACATATTTAGCTCTAAATGTGTGAAAATTCAAAACACATTCAAAACACTGACCCCTTCTTTGGCAACCAGGAGTTGTTTCTCAGCGTTCTGTTTCTTGATGTTGTAGTACTGCACCTCCACCTCATGAGTGAGCTGCAACCATTTCTGCAGAGATTCTGGAGGGGACCAGCTGCAGCGGGACTCTAGCTCTTTCTCTGCCTTCTTCAGGGCCATTCGTACCTGCAGGGGGAGCCAGAGCCAGCTTGCAGTGAATTACAGAAGTCCTGTATGCTCAGTGCTCCCAGTTCACTGCATTTGGTGATTATTGTTAAAGGCAAACCTAAGCCAGGGGCACCAAACACCTAACTGACTTATCAACACTACCTCACACCTAAAGCCTACAGAAAGCATTAGCTATGAAAGAAAAGTTCCTAACAATAATAGTAATAAACCTTTAATAAGCCTTTACTCAAAACTTGGCGTTTCCCAGCAACTAATGGGAATTTGGTTTGGCATGGCAAAAGCTCAAGTACCTTGAGTGCATTATGTTTGAATGGGAAGTTAAAATACACAAGCTTCATGGGCCAATTATGAAGTGAAATTGCCTTTGTGCAGTGTGGCATGAAAGGAAAAACCAAAACAGTCCATAGACTGCAGCCCCAAACTGTACCAAGCACTGCAAGGCCATTTCTCTATTTGAACAGTCACAAAGTAAAGGCCTCCATACAGGCTCTGAGAGGACGGACAGAAGGGAGGGAGGAAGTGAATGAGGGAGGACGGTGGCCTCCACAGAGCTCCTCTTTTGTCTCCAGGCTCATTAGACAGCACTAATGAGCTCCAGCACTACAGAGACCGAGCTATAAGGCCCGTGTTAACAGGTCAGTTCAGTATGGCAATAATGGGAGACTGGCATTCACCAAATGATTCAACATGCTCCCCTGGCACAGCAGGACTTGACATCCTATCAGACCAATGGCTGCTTTACAGAAGTTTTGCCATGTAATGGCTGCTCAGGGTAGTCAGTTTAAGTTTGAATATAAGTTATTAATAAAATGAGTATTAAAATTGTTAACAAAATCACACAACTGCATGGGAATACTGAAGACCCTGTTTTTGGGCTCATAAAAAAAAAAAAGTCAGTTAATGTTTGGTATCACCATTTAAACAATGATTCCAAAAGGGCTGTTTTTGCTGCGTAGTTTCTGTATTTGGAAGAGGTGAAAAATCAGTCAGAATTTTGACCAAAACTGAAAAACTGAAAGTCTACCCATTAAAACACCCTTAGAAACAAACTGATCAGGTAACAGTAGATGATTGGACAATTTCATCCCTCTAAATTGTCAGCACTTCAAAGGCCAAAAGTGCTACAATAACACACGATATCTGTGTAGCCCTAGTCAGAAGTCAGACTGGGACAGCATTAGTTAAGCTGCAATTAGGAACCCAGGCCTGTGTACATTTTTCAAGTCAGACAGGCTTACCTGCTCCAGCTCCTCCTCTGCGTACTTCTGCCGGCTGAGCTCATTTTCTGTGCCCTCTCGCAACTCCCGCAGCCTATGCGCCTCCTGTTTGGCTGAGTTAATCTCGTCCCTTAGCTTCTGCTCCAAGTTTACCTTCTCCACCTCCACTGTGCGGTGCTCCTCCTGGGCAATTCGCAGCCTGTGCAACAAAATATCTTTCATACATCAGGATACAATACAAGACCCGAAACTGTTCCACTCAAACAAATACCTTGTTCAAAAGTCGAAGTAGGTTGTTTTTAGAAGCCTGTGGGATTCACAGCTTAATAGTAAGTACTAATGCATTTTATTTATAGACACCTTTCAAGGTATTCCACAGACACACATAGAGTTTCATAGCAGGCAAGCTGAACAAAATCACGACACTAGATGCAACCAGTGGATTCTGAGAAAGACAAAAGTGTCAGACAGACACTCAGACCTCGCTGGAATTAGCATTTTTACTTAAAAGCAAACACTGGATCTAAGTAAACAATTAGGGTTTGTTTATGCAGCAATCTTTTCTACAAGGATGAAGCAGTTTATACCCAGTCTAAGAGGAGAGTATCTTCCGTTTGGATTTTATAGATAATGTTGAAAATTATAGCTAATATTTATTCTTACTAGTTGATGTTCAGTGTTTGTAAACAACTGTAAAGATGTTCTAAAAATAAAGCAGTAATAACAGGTTTATGGAAATTTTAATAATGTAATACACATTTTTGGAAAACAACGCACACAAAAAATGTTGAAACATATATCTGTTAAATAGTGGAGGAAAGTATGTGGCTGCTTATTTGTTGTCAAGTAAACCAAAAGTGCATAAACTCAAACAAAGATGAATGATGCTTAAAAAACTAAACAATGGTGCAAATTATAAAAGGCACTACCACTGGTTGGGGCCCTTTACCCAACAAGTAACAAAATGGACTTATGGATTCAGCAAAGAAATCTTAGCAAAACCAAAGGTTTGTACCATCAAGTAATTCACAGAAACATACCAAGCAAAACTGTGTACAAAAGCCTGATTCACTGCCATAATGAAAAGAATCGTTGTTCAAGACTTTCATGGTCAAGACTGCAGCAGTTTTTCTGCCAGGCCCCACATGATACTGCTGCTGCTATGTATGTCCATATAATTCCTCAATCAAATGTCCCAGAGCAGGCCCAAGGTAGCCTTGCCTAGCCTTGCTCACGGCTCCAAAGGGCAGGGTGGGTTTAAAGTGGCCTGAGAATGTCAGGCAGGAAAGAGACAAAGACAACTGCTCCTATACACAGGGTCCAGTTACACACTGCGGTCAAGGCCCAGAAATGAATACAGAGAAGTCTTTAAATCTTACAGAGCTATATTTTACTAGCTCAGTATTAAGCCACAAACATGATTTTAGCAAGTATTAAGGTTACTGAGAATTACATAATACACAATTTCGACAACATGATTCAGGTCCTGTTTCTTGCTGTAATAGAAGTGTTTTTTTTTATATATATATTTTACATATCACATACTTTAATGAAGTAGTCTGGTTCAATGGAGGATTTCTGACAGAGCTACTAGGCCTCTCAAAGAAGTGCAAGAAAGGACGTTATGCAAACAGGATATATAAAGTAACCGTGGTTGGTGTAATGTAGAGTGCAAGATTGCTTCCTTCCAAGCAGAAGAGTGGGGTTTGATTCCTAAACTGCACCAACAAACCCTTTATTAAACCCCTAACACTGCAATTCCCCACATCTGTGATACACAAAAATTGAGAGTTACTTTGGATAAAAGTGTCTAAGATTACAGATTACTTTATAAACTCGGGGTAATTACTCCTCACTCATCACTAAAAGATCATTCTTGATTTTCACAAGCTGCGATTAATTGTTTGCCACTTTCTTGTGGCTCTGCTGAAGGAAGAAAGTGCACTGTGGCAAGAGATAAATTGTCCTGAATGAAACACAATATCACAACAAACATGTTTACCTAAAGAACAGCTCGTGCCTGTATCTAATAAGGTTGGGTAACACCAACCAACAGGTCTCCAAAGTTTGTTTTGCCAAGAGTTCAATAATTCACATGAATGCAGTTTGAAGGCCTCGTTTCCTTGCAGGATAAAACGGGAATGTTGAACACGTTCAGTAAAATGTCACCCATGATTGATTGTTTCAACAGTGAAATTTTAAAATCTAGCTGGCTCTTAACTTCCTGGACATCTCTTTAATTATATGACTTCTATAAGATAAGTAGGCCAAAGGTAATCAGTTTGAGGTGTTTTAGTGTAGTAATATTTTTTATTAGATTAAAGATTACATTTATTTTTTTCACAGGTAATCAGTAAACTGCACTGGAAAACGGTTTTATTCGTATATGTTTTACTTTTCCAATCCTTTAACAATAAATCAGCAAATATCTAAGAGTGATTTAGATATCTATCCCATTCACTAATTAGGAACACTGTGTTCAAGGCCGGAACAGGATGCATGTTCATAAGTGACTGGAGCCAGAGGACTTGAGCAGCGAAATCGAGGTGCGGGTTCAAAATAACTTGAAGTCACGGTAGTCAGAGGAAGCAGAGCATGTCGACAGACATGGTCTCTCAAAGCTATGACGGGATTAACGATTTTCCTTGGCAGCAGCAAGCACACCCATACTGGCCCTGAATGCCTCAGCCATGCCTATATAAAGCCAGAGATGAAACTCCCTCATGGGACTGGCCTTTGTTTGTCCGACATTAATTCAGCATGCCTTGGTTGAAAGTCATGTAAAATAACAAAATAATATAATTATGAAATAATAATTTTCCAATAATTAAAGGAAACCAAGATTTCTGTAATTTTTTTATTACATGTGCATCTACCTTAGACTGATTTAAGCCTATTTTAACATAGTTATTTAACAGGGACTCAATAAGCCAACAAAACTGTTTGTAAGTTAATCATTAGTGCAGCCTTGACAAGTTTCTGCTGTAAAAATTTCTGCAGTCTCACCTCAGCGTGGTTTGAGTTCACAGGAAGAAGGTTGTTATAAGATCTCGCCACTTCTGGGGCAGGACATTTTTACATTTTTTTTCCCGTCATGCACATCATTAATTTTTAACAGCCCAGTATACTGTAAAGAAATTACGTAAGCACAAAGTAAGGGCGATCTAAAAGCAAGAATTAAAAGAAAAATGTCATGAAAGCTGTCCGAGAATATTAAAATTAAATGTAAATTTCTGTTGTCTTTCAGATAAAATAAATTATATATAGTACTTTGCAAATCCCTGAACCATCCCGCATTTCTTCATATTTTGCTACCAAAGTTCCTGACTTGTATTTTTTAAATGTAGTCTTGAGGAACAGTTCTCTTCTTTCAAAGGCTCTCATTTTCAGTCCAGCACTGTTACCTGACCAGTTTCAAAGCAATGCTTGTTGTTTGTTTTACCCTAAGGTCTGAACCAGTGAAGAAAGAGTGCAGATGATTCCAGATTATTAGGCTGGTGTTCTTTATACTGGTGGAGCTGTTAATTGTTTCTTTAGGCACTTTGCAGCATGTTGCAGCAAATATTTGTTCCAATTTCTTTCATTTAATCCACTCATAGTTTGACAGGCATAAAAAAGTATTTATGCATGAACAAGATGATTCAAAGCAAAACACACACACCGCCTACACGGTCAATGGGCTTCTCTTGAAAAAAGTTTCTCACACACACACACACACACACACACACACACACACACACACACACACACACACACACACACACACACACACA
>JBBPDE010000001.1:12572709-12593546 GCA_037974605.1 Nannopetersius ansorgii
ATTTACAACACAAGTCTCTCACATTTAGACCAAAACGATCTGGGAGTTCTTGCTCATATAAGTGTAAAGGGCTGTTACAATGGTTTAGGAATATACAAAAAAATGTTTGAATACACATTCACTGTGGCACAATGGGCACAATGGATTGAGATGGTCCTTTAACAGCGCCATATCCATAAATAAAAATCTTGACATTAATATCTGTGTATTTGTAATAACTGAGAACTATCTGCAACGGTGCAATCATTGTTAACAAAAGTTAAACTGTGAAATGTGGTGCTACACCAAAGTATATTTCAAATCTACAGCAAACACTGAATAGATCAGCACTGGTAGAGGAGTAGTTTGGTCTTTCTGCCCACTTAGTGATGTTTTATTATAGTAACAACAGAATGTAAATGAACTGGAAGGTATTTCTATTCATATTTGCAAAACATGGCTAAATTAAACATTAAATTAATATTGGCTTAGGTTACAGAGACTGTATACATTATGTGTCCCAGTCAACAATATAAATATGTATGCTATGTATATTGTACATATTTCTTTTTAGTTTCATTAACTACTATCCAGGCAAGCAATGGAAAATGTCATTGGCTGCTGCTTCATAACAACAGGTTGAGCATCCTACACTCTGACCTATTACATATTTTCCAGGCTTCCCATCTACTCTTGTTGCTGTCTCTCAAAAAGATGACAGACTTTTTGTCTGTGCAATAAGCAGATCAGGACATGGTGGTATTAAGGGTCACTGCTGGTATTATAAAAGGATTTGACAGAGGGCATTTCAGTTGCATTGTCAGGAAATATTCAACCCAACAGATTCGCAATATCCTTTTTTGCCACTGCAGGTACACAGCTTGCTGCAGATAAAGAAGAAAAGTGACCAAAATCATCATTTCATTGGTCACTTTCTTTGAATAACTGAAAGCAATTTTCTCAGATCATCAGAAATGTCTGTTTGAGACGTCAAAATCCACACGAACATGCTGCCACACACTGAGTCACAAGGCGAGTCTGATGTCCTTGTAAAAGAGATAGATCATAGTTTGAGCAGAGAGAGAAGTCTGTTGTTTATTACACTGTCAGTATGTCCAGACATGTCTTTGCAATATATATGGATAGACAAGATCCCTACACTCCCAGTCTAAAAATGCGTCCTAACTTAAGGCAAATAACATTGTACATCCCCATGGAATTAAATAAAATGGTTTAATTTGCTTGAGCTAGGTGACTGCATTCATTATCTTAGTGAGTACATTACATATTGAAGCCCCTTTCACACATGAGCTTTTACCTGAAAATGTAATAATAATTAACAAATCGTTATGGTATGGCCAGCAAAACAGTACTTCAGTACATGATTAAGAATTTAAGGAAACGTTTATTCATTGATTGTGCACTGAAGCAAAATCCTTTTTAAACCAGGCTGTATGTGGGGAAAAACATAAGCGTAAAAAAAAATTCGACCCAGGATTAGGAAATCGAAAGTGGCATGAGTTAAATCAGACATACCCTGCACGAATACAGATATTAAACTGTAGGACTGTTTGAAATGAAAATGACAACGGGACAAATGAAAGATCATGCACTCACTTTTGCTGCAGGTCATGAAGGCTCTGCTCAGCTCTCTGTAGACCCTCCAAATCTTTCATCATCTTCTTCATGTGGTCCTTGGAGTAACGGTTCTGAATGTATGCAAACCAGCAGCCACCCATACCGATTACTATGGACACCACCAGCATGAAGTCCTTTAAATGGTTGTGACTGTTCACTGTATGAGAGAAAAAGAAACAGTAATAAAGTTAAAAGGGACATATTAGGCAAAACTCACTTTAGTTATAATAGGCCTATGGGCTACAAAACATGTTCATGATGTTCTTTGCACAAAACCACTCTCACATAAAGAGATCTCACCAGCTTTATTTCTCACAGTTTCAGGCCCTTTCAAAATGATCCGTTTGGATGGAGGGCCCAGTGTGACACCCCACTGGACCAATTTGCATAGAACCGCCTCTTTATCTGTCGAGACCCCACCCACTAGATTAGTTGAAGAGCTGCCATTTTTACTGCTAGTTTTACGAGCATGAATAAGCTGAGTGCTATGGCTACAGGCAAAGACAGAGTTTGCATAATATATCCCTTTTAAAGACCTTAAGGCACAATGCTAAATATATTAAGGCCTAGATGCTGAGGCAATAAATGGACAGACCATTAAAAAAAGGACACTGTTGATGGGTAGAAAGATGGATGCATAATTTTCTTCCACACATACTAAAACAGAATGTGTTCTACAAAGCATTGTCTTCTTCCAGCATAAAGCAAACAGCTGCCTGAATTGTTTTTGTTAGAGAATGTTGATGAGTCTTGTAGTATTAAGTAAATGGAGATGAACCATTAGGGCAGGTCTCGTTGTGCAAACAATCTATAAGATTACATGACAGCCGTTCCTGAAAGCTGTCTGTCAAATATGCTCATCAGCATGTCCCTGACGGACCTCTTTAATACGATTACAAATGATAATTATCTCTGAAATGCAAAATCTCCTCTTACGGTCCAGAGACAAAGAAGGTTTAAACTACGAAAGAGACTCACTGGACAAAACTCTTGACTCTAAATGCAACATCAAAAAGCGACTGACATCAGTCAAGCAAACAAAATATGCAAGCTATTCAAACTGCCCAGACAACATCTGCAGACACGTTCAGAGCAAGGCATTGTCTGAAGAAAACAGGCTCTTGAAGCTAAAGCCAATTTGTAAAAATCAGCAGGGTTTTAGGTAGACTGAGCACTGCTGCTGTCACAGACAGACTACAGCATCTCCCCTGGTTCAGCACAGCTGGGACTCTTGAGCCCCTCACACACAATGAGACATGCCAAACGCAGACCCACTGTTCTTTTAGCCTTTTCCCGTTGTGAAGGCCTCCAAGACACAGAACAGTTGCCTCTAATTTATGCTGTGCCTGAGACATTAAGCCAGGATGTGTTTGTCAGACAGGATAGGAAAAACATTTTTTTTGACCCATTTTTTCCTTTCCTGACTTAGATCCAGTTGCACGTGTATACACAAATGGAGGCACTTTATGAAAAAGTTCATTAGAACCTCACTGCCAAATTACATAGCAACACAATCTCAAGTGTGCAGCTAAACATGTAATTAATTATTCTGTGTAGTTGTGGCATCCTTTCAATTTAGATAAAGTATACCTGGTTGAGGTGCAAGTTTGTGTTTTCTGCAGCACCTTTCTGTACAACACAGCAATCCATTTGAGCACTTTCATTTGGTACTTGTGTTTTAAGGGCCCAAAATGTTGAATATATTTACGCTGACAGTCCAGACGTTCTTAGTAATTGAGTAATCCAGCATTAATTGCAGTGATTAATCTGGTATAACCATATACACAATGTATAACTCCAAACACGCCACCAAACACATGTGAAAAAGAATGTGACAAACTGCTTACTGCCAGGTCGGACCTGAGGAAGCTCGCAAGGAATGTGAGGGCCAGTGAATGCAAAAAAAAAAACGTGTGTGTCATAAAAGAGATAACACGTATGTCAAACTAACTTTGAACGTAGAAGTCTTAAATAACAGCAGAGCAAGCAGAAGAAGAAAAAGATGGCACACCACTCTTCCTATCTGTTGGAGAGCGCCAGAGAGTTGTGCTTAGAATACAGAACGATCCTCCACCACCCCTCCTCTCTCTGTCAACAGGAGCTCATACAGACACACTGAAAACACAGAGTGAACAGAGCCCTGGAGTTCACAAAACATCTAATGCCCGTCAGGTCAGCATCCACACAGTCTGTGGTAAGAACTACACTCAGAGGAAAAGACAAACTGGCAGGCACATCCGCAATCAGTTTTGATCTGCCACATTTTTGCACATCAAAGCCACAGCTGGATGGCAAATAACCCAGAAGCAATGCAAACAGTGAGCTTTGTTTCCTCAAGGTCCCCGCTTAAAAGCTTGAACAGGCGTGTTTCCTCGTTGCCAGGCATCCAGACACCATTTTAAACGTGAATCGATAATGATATACAAAGAGAAGTTTGGCGGTAAGACCACTTTACAAGGCCCATCTGTAAATACTGCAAAAACAAAAACAGAACAAAATACAAAAAAAATCAGCTGTACTCATAAACAGATTTAAGTAACTGGGTGAGTCAAAACTACAACCTGATTGGAAGCTGCATTTTAACTGCAGCATGACTGATGTGTCGATAAGACTGGTGGATAGTAACCTCTAGTTTCACCTTTAGTGACATGGGACTAAAGGTGGGTAATATGGGAAAATTATAATGAGGTTATTTCAACATATTTTCATAATTCTGCATCTGATAAATTGGTACAAAATGCTATTTGGTTTACTAGGGTTAAATAAGTGATTTTTGGTAATTGCTATTTAAGTGGTGATAATACAGGTAATATAAAATACAATCAGACACATGGTGACAATATATCATGACGATAATCCAAATAGCAAAACTGGGCAGACCTAGCCAAGCCATCATCACCAATAACTCTCAGAGAACTTAGATAACTGTGCCACTTGGGAGTCCCATATAAGGCACCCACCACTCAGTTTCAACCAAACTATGCCTGCTTCACCCTCACACATGCATACCTTCACAGCTACTGTTGCCAGGTTGGGAAAGCCTTAAAGAAGGCCTAATAAGTAACTGAAGTGTACAAATTACTTTTTTTATACAGAAAAGGTCATGTTGGGATTTTTGTCTGTTCTCATTTAACTGAACTAATGTTAATATTGCAGCATATGTTCTGTTTCCAATCTGCCTGGCAACACAGTCCAACACAGTTCAGTACTGTAAACTGGAATTCCAGAGTTATGTAATCATTTTTTTCCTTTTCCTTAAGGAAGCTTCCCATTTTGGCCATGGTTCCTTAGAACTTGTCATGAAAAAATGCAATATTAGACAGAACACATATAGGTCAGGTTAATCATTTTGCATTATTTTTCCATAGATCAAAACTCAAAGACACCAAGATGAAGTGGAAACAGATTTCCGAGGTCAGTGAAAGACTTGCGGAAAGGAAGTTATATGTAACCTGCATTTTCTGTTGCTCATTACTGTATATGACAAAGAAGGTAGAGCTCTCTCACTCATTGGGGCTCCAAACAGGACTGTGTCCAGTGCCTTCAGCTGAAGTTTTTGCGCGTGACTGCGGTCCAGGATCTTCAATACAGTCACTGTAAGAGTGGCATTCTTCACAGCCAGGCTGGGGATAAAAATGCAGACAAACAAAAAGAGTACTGCAGTGCAGCAACTGAAGAACTTAAGACGATTCAGAGAAAGACCCTTAAAAACCGAATATGTGTGTGCGCATATACGGAGCTCCTTCTGCTGCAATTAATGACACTGCTGAGTTTTTAACCAAGTACTGCAGCACAGAAGTTCACATAGGTGATTTTAACCTAAACTTGCTAAATCCTATATCTGATCCCTTGACAGAAATGTGAGGCCTTTTTACATGACCTTGCTTTTAGTGAATTTCATACATAATTTTCATAATATTGATTCAGCACTTGTATATTTTAGCCACACATGCACTTGACAAGGAGGAGTAAGAACAGTTCAAGCCCTTGGCTTTCCAAAGAAACCTCTTTGTTTTTAAGCCAAAAACTGAAGCCTGGACAAGAGTTTGAATCTCACTGGCTCACTTTTTGACAGCTCTAAAACAAATTCTCATTAGAGAAAAAAAATACTAAACAAATCATCAGAAAAGCTAAACAGTACTACCATCTGTAGCCAATTCTCAGTTCATACTATATTAACACTTAAGCACTTTGCAGATGCTGGTCACTTCCTTAGCTGTTTCTGAGCTCATCCTGCAAACCATATAAATGGTTTTAGCATACCCTCTTTCTCTAAAGTATTTACCCTAAAGAGAGCAAATGTTGCTCTTAAGTTAATCTGGAACTGTTTTATCTAAGATTTGGCGCCACCATCATATCAAACCACAAAACACATTGGATAAAAAAGGGGAAAAGTCTTCTAAACAATCTAAACAATTATAGACCAAATCTGGCAAAAATAGTGGAGTTTTAAATAAGCAGACAAATCCACTCATCAAATACATAAACTGGCTTCTGTTTCTGCTACTAGCCAAGTTTTAAATTATATTATAACCTCTCCGGATAGAAACATGCAATATGCTGCCCATCTTATTGTATTTGCGGAGGAGGCATCTCTGACAGATGACAGTGTGTAGACCTTGAGAGCTGTGAATCTGCGTTTTCTTTCCACTCCGTAACTGAAGGTGTCCCACAAGGCTCAGTTGTAGGTCCAATTTTAGTTTCAACTCATATCAAAGGATAAACTATGTAAAACAATACAGTTTTATACTGCCCTGCAAAGACTTTCACAGCTTTTCACATTTACAGACACTCACCTATTAATTTTTTTAATTAATTTTTTCACATCCCTAATTCAGAAATCCAAAATATTCATTAAAATATTTTAAATATTAAATATTCAAATGGCTAACAGCTTACCGGGGCATTGTGGTTCCGTTGAAGTTCATTTTCCGGAAAGCCTCCACATACTGCGAAAGCTCAACATAGGATTCCAGCCACTCCACAACTTCATCGACAGTCCAGTTATATACTGGGAAACAAAGACACAAATGTAAAGCAACAGTTTCTGACGAACATTAATGCTTAAAAAATTAAACAGATGGGCAACAACAACAACAACAACAACAACCACCTCCTAATCATTTTAAACTGTAGAGTATAATTGCTGTTTGGTAACTGACTGAGTGGGTTTACCAAACTACAGTTAATGCGAAATCCATTAGAAATATTTTGTTTATTTTAGTCATGATCGTGACATTCAAAGCAAGAACCATCATCATCAGCAGTCTACTGGGAATGGCTCGGCCTATCATTGCTTCTAGAGGTGATAATGTGTTTTCTTGCTTTACTGATAAATGGACTATATAACAACTATTGGTAGATCTGATCTTGTTCCAATAATCCAAACACTGATGGCTGGAAATGCTGTCACAAAAACGGAATATCACATAACATATAATGAGCCTCCAAATATCTGATATAGTAAGTATGTCCATGGTAAATGTGTAGTGAGGCTGGGATTGCTCAGTTTCCTCTGGCTTCCAAGCTCACCTTTGAAGAAGAGCTGCAATGCAGGGTAAATGAAATGAGGGAGAGGGAAAGCGAGCAAGAGAGGGAGCAAAAGAGTAAGCCAACAGGCAGCGCATGCCAGCGTTGTAGCTGTAGTGCCAGATTTAAGAAAGTCTGTTAAGCCTATCAGAACTTGAATGAGCTGCTGAAAGCTGGATGTCGCTCTTACAGCCCTCTCACAGTAAGTGGTCTGCTTCACTGGGCTCTTCTTATCTACACAACACCTGATAAACATATGACCTGCAGACATGTGTCTTTTGGAGCCGAGTGCAGAAGCAGACCACAACGACAATTATTTCAAAAAACAAGAAAATTCTAAATACGGAAGCACGATAAAAATGAAACACTGAGTCAGACTAGCGTGATAACTCAGCAAGAGCATCAAGTCAAATAAAAATGCACCAGCAAACAACTAGAGCCCCGAGTTTCTGTGAACAACTACAGCCCTGAGTTTCTGTGAATCATTAATTATTATTAATAAATAATTATGTTTTAGCTGATTCCTTTTATTTAAGAAAAACTGTACAGTCAAAAGGAACTGACTGTGCTATTTATATGTTATTTATATTTATTTATATTATATATTATGTTATTTATCTTCATCAAGTTGCAGTCACATTACATCACAGTCTGCTTATCTGAGAATAGAGTGGATATATTTAGTACCTGAACACTGACCTTAACTATGTTTCATTAGAAAGCATAATCAGGACGGTTGTGTCAATGCAGTACTCTGTATCAATCAGATACTCAAGACTGCAAAATCAGTATAGGGCACACAAAAGTGCCAGACTCCTACTAATTATACTTTCTTTGTAATGAAACGGTTAATAGAGGTTGGCAATATGACATTTGTCTTCATCAAGTTGTAGTCACATTATATCACAATCTGCTTATCTGATTACAGTAGATATCTTCACCAATCTGAACTGTGTTTCATTATAAAGAAAGCATAATCTAGGATGTATAAAAGTGGTATCTGCGTATTGGACTGGCACATCCCCTCTAATTATGTTAAATAATACATTATATATAAAACAAACATACAATCTGTGTTGATCATATACTTGATGTTGTGGTATCGGTATTGGACAAGAAAAAGTGGTATTGTGCCACCCCTAATCATTAGTGCTGCTTAATGGGAATTACTGCAGTGTGGTTATGTAAAGTATGCAAATACACCAGTGTACTCATTGTACAATGTAATTTTAGAAACTCTTAAAATGTGTCACAGTTTGGTTTGTTCAGGTCTATTCCAACTTGTCAAATAAAAAAAAAATTGTGACATTTTATGCACCGAGAAAAGGTCTTAAAATATCAATATCACCTATAACTAGCAGGTAATTAATTCCAGTACAAAAGGAATAAATGTACATTAACAAGGTCATTAAAGCTACTTTATTATCATCTCCTGAACACTACGGTACTCTTACTGCTCAAACTGCAGGAGTCATATTGCTAAAATCCTAGGATGCTAAAAAGTTCTGTTCCTTGCCCTCTGCTGGAACCTGCATTTTAAGCATATTGTAGATGAGCTAGATAAAGCCCAGGTAAAAGCATAAAGGCATGTATTACACTTACTTTAATCTGGTCAGTTAAAGTAACAATTTATTTCAACCTCCCCTTTCATAGTAATTCATACCAAACATTTATTTCATAATTTCATTTTTTTTAATACTCTGAATCAGTATAATATGCTCTGGCACTGCCAGCATGGATTAAAACCACCTCATTACTCCGTGTCCTATTGATATTGAAATGAACTATCTTCTCTTTTGAGTTTTGATTTTCTCTCCCAGCCATATCTCAGAAACATTTTCTTTCAGCTACTGGTGCAATTGACTGGACTAAGGAAGTTAACTCTGAAGTCACCCCCTACAAAAAGTGCTACGAAAATGAAAAGCATAATGGATCAATGTTATTCATGGAGAAATGCAAACTCACTCAGGAACACGAAGCAAAGAGGGTGTAATGCAAACATAATCAATGAAATTAAAATAGAAGCCTACCTTTAGAGCTCTTCCATGAATTCCACAGGTCCTCCACACTGATAAACTGGTCGTCCCCATGGAAACTGTTATGCTTAGCCTTGGGATCATGGTAGTTGAGATCCTCCCTGAGGAACTGTTGAATGACACAAAGGTGTTAATACAAAGTCAAAATTTGATTAAAGCTATTAAAGGCTTCTACAAGAGTACTGAGAAAGATCATAACCATTTTTTCACAACCAATTCCTTCAAAATTAGTCTACCATACATGTGTGTTTGTTACTTTAAAACCACAGCCACCACAAATCATCTGCAAGACTTGACTTGCTGCATGACTTAAGTCACAGTTTGGCCTAGACTGAACTTTTAACTGTCGTTTTTAAAATGAGAAGACTGCCAGTGAGCAGTATGCAAGCACAAAATGTAAGTTTCTAGTGAAGAGCAAATACACAGTGCTATTATCTTTGTTTTCTGTTGCTTTAAAAGATATGCTTTAAAAGCCCATGGCCCATTAATTCTTAACAAAAGCCCACAGTGCGATCTCAAAGGTCTCAGCAGTTTTGCCCGATTCTGTGATTGTTCATCCACTACTTATTCAAAAGGTGAAAGACAATGAAATAAATTTGGATAGACAAGACAATGAGCAGTTAGGGTACAATCATTCAGATAAAAAAGTAGGACTGCTGGATGGCAAGCATGAAATAACATGTACCACCTCAGGCTGCTGCTTGTTGATCACACCTTTCACTTGGTATTGAGGCCGTTGCTCCCACAGTGTGTTTCCCTTTACTGAAATGGCACTTTGTATCAGAACTCTATTTCATGGTACACCTCATCAAATGTTATACCGTATGCATGATCAACTGTATCAGTCCAAATAACTACTGCAACCACATAAATAGAACACTTGCCTGTTGACTGATGCATACAGAGTGCATGTGAATGCCTTTCAGTTCTTTCAGTACAGTCTAGCACTTTGAAAGAATGTAAGCATTAATTGCCAATGGTGTCAATGGTGATGCCCAGAAACAGAATTTTACTGGTATATGAACAATTGTAAATATGAAATATGTGAAATAGGAAAAGACCTTTAAACAAAGCCCTCATACACACCAAAACTGTAGCTGATGGAAAATGATTACTGTGCACAACAGAGGGTCAGAGTGCAGTTGCAGGAGTCCAGTGCTTAAAGAGGACCCAACTGTTGTTCGACAACAAACTGCTGAAACTGTGAACTTAATGGTGAGAATGAAAGCACCTGTGCATTTCAGCAATAACACATGGGCTGCACAAAACATGACCAGTACTAATGCCTAAACCACTTCATGTCAACATTAAAGGGCCATATTCAACAATTACCTTATATTTGTTCTTCCTTGTATATGTATTTATGACATTTGTGTGGGTTCTATTTCACTTCTATGGGTATTTGTTCTATACCATTTGTTTCAACATCAGTTAATCCCCTAGTTTTAACCATGTTATTTCTGCTGTATTTAAACAGATATATGTAAACTTTTATATGTAAAAGTTAATGATATAATTAATAGTTAATATTAACTACAAAGTGTGAGGACCCCCCCCCCATGATGTGGGCCTATTAAGCTGTATCTGAAAATGACAAACTCAACTGAATATTACAAGACTTAAAATGATCGTTGCATTAAAAATTGCTAGCAGTCATTATATTTGCCCATTATGGCATTCTCATGTTTGTAGACTGAACATATCACTGATCCTGACATTCAAGATTATATTTACCTTTGCACAAATTTCTATAGCATCTGCTCAGCACTTTTTCAGTGCCATATGGGTGAATCTCAGCAACAAGCTGACGATATTAAACTAGAGCCGTGTGGAACTGTTCAACACCATCACCGGTTTAAATAATACACAAGAATCATGTCAGCTTAGGAATGCTGTAAAAAAAACCCCCAATGAGTCACAAGTTGCATCATATGAACCTTAAACGCAAGACATTCCATTTCCTCAAACACCCACTCTTGGTCACTGAGCATCAAGCATAGGTCAGTGAGTGCAAGGTGCATATAAACACCGGAAGATGTTCAATGAAAACACTGATCTGTATCAATCATGGTTAAATTGCTCATAGTTGTTGGTATGGCAGGATGCTATGGGTCATCTCAGTTTGGTTTTAACTACAGGCTTTTAAAGCGTTCCGAAACCATGCCACCAGACAGAAAATACAGGATCTCAGAGATGCTACAATGTGTACAGATTAGCCATGGTGCTGCCTGCAGGAGGACAGCACGCCCCCACAACATGCTGCTCGTATGACAAGAAGCCAGGAGAGGCACTGGCCTTGGACTGCAGTACAGATTAGATTGTCCGAGGTGCTGAGAGGAAACCTACTTATTCACATTTGTGGTTTTGGATTTCCCAAACACCCAGTGGCTATCCACAACAAGGATCCTTACAGACATATTTAGCTATGGAGGCACAACTAAGTTACAAGTGGTTATGATTTCTTGCCAGCTCCAATGCATGTTGGTTTTTCCCTATTTTTAAACAACATTTGTGCATCCACTTCACTCAACTCTGTAGCATTTGTGTTGGCTCACTGATCTGCTGAAAGGTTATCTGTAATGTAATTTGAATTTTCGAAACCACTGACAGCCTTGCTATCTCAAATCTCATTTGGATTAAATCCATGCAACATTCATTCAGTTCTTAGCAAACAAAGGACCATAAAAAGGTCACAACATAGGCTTTCTGTAAGCTGCCAAGTGGACACCTCAGTGCTTCAGTAAGCAAACAGACAAAACTTAATTATCATCAATATGTTAGCAATGAAAAGTCATGAAGAAATCTACAGCATGGATTCCTAGGCTGCAATCTGTTCATATGGTCAGATTTGTTCATTCTTTGAATGTAAAAATTTTACTATCATAATGCGCAAATTCAGCTGCCCTTCAACATAATGAGAATATTTCTGCTCTGCTAAAGCAGGTGTTCAGCAGTGTTTTTGTTGCCGTTTTCTAGATCATTAAAAACAGCAGCGGTTAGCAGTGGCCCACTGAGGGAGCAGCCAAATCAACGTGGGAGGAAGTGGATCAGTGTTCCTTTGGTGTGGGGCAGCAGGCTTATGTAGTAGCTTTTGAAGGCATTCCTTAGCTCTGGCTCACAGCCAGATACTCTTCACCTACCTCACCATTTCTACTAGGATCTCTGAGGGTCTTCTCTGAAGAAGAGTGCGGTAACTTCACTGCGTTTTTACTAATTACTGAAAATGAAGCCACAACATCCAAAATACTTAAAGCAGAGAGCTATTTTGGACTGAGGCATTCACAGATGTACTCCATTTCATGAAGATTGCAAAGAGTCTAATTAGGAGTTTGTCAGATGATTACGGTGATGTAAACCTATTCACACCAGAAATGATCAGGCCTCTGCTGTAAGTGTCTTGGCAGCATTTCATACACAGTTTGTGGACAAAATTGACACCATACACAGTTTGCGAGATGACCTTTTACATTTAGTTGACCCCTGGCTTTCTTTCAGTGCTCTGTCCGTCATATGGTCCAAAGAGAAAGTGCACAGGAAAGAAGGGAGTTATGAAAACAAAGAAGTGCCCTAAATATTTCAGTAGAGAGTCAAAACTGCAACTCCAGAGGGGCAGGTGATATAACTTGGGCAGGTTCCAACAGCTTTTTTAAGATTCAATTATATTTATTTTTCAATGAACCATGATGTTAAATGTCTATTTTAGAATGGTCAAGTTTACAATTTGTAAGATAGTTTTACACATTTACTCATTCCTTTTTCACAACGTCCCAATACAGATGTGCAGTAACATTATGTCAGATGAGGACAAGAGTCTCCCTTGATTTTGCTTCCCTAGGCAACAGGAATAATTCAGAAATAAGACAAATCTTTTAAATACTAAGAGATGTGTTTCTATATTCACTTTAACTGAATATAATGTGGCAGTGGCAGTCCAGGAGCTCCCAGTTAGGGGAGAGTCAGAACACTTTAAAAATACTCTCCAGCCAGTTAGAAAAAACTTAGAAAACAGAGTCTTGGCTGAAGAGCCCAAGGTCAGAGAGTAAGTTTGTTCAGCCTGCGTAGGCCATGGTTTTGTTTGTGATTTTGACTCATGTTCACACTTGGATTAATAAAGCCCCGCTTTCACCTACGCTGGCCTATGTTTGTTTATTTCTGGGGGTATGATTGGTTTTCCAGCCAGCGTGAATCCGCCATTCCCAAGTCTACAGTGAAATAACAGCAACATAAGAAATGTCTCACTAATTTATCATTCTACAGTTTTTCAAAAAATCAAACAAAAATGAAACAAAAAAAAACAAACGTTACAAAATCACAAGGCAAGTATGAGGCCATGTCCACCCATAGGCCAACGTTACCTGGGTTTATTGGCCAAGTTTAAGGAACTGCCATTTACTCCTGGCCATGGAACAAAATGTTTAGTTTAAAACAATGATATTTTCAGAAATAAAGGGTTAACAAAAGATCTCAATGCTAAATAAAGAAAGAAATACCAAAATAATGGATGAATACTTCAAGCCAGTCCTGAACAATATGGATGTATCTGACAAGGCTGATGCTTTTATGTCAGTAAACAGCTGATGTGGTTTGTCACTCCTCAAATGAAGTTGCTGCCACTACACTGAAAACTCTCAGCCTGCAGGAAGTTTTCTACTTACTTCAGCACTTGTATATACTTGAATTAGCTCTGTTTTGATTACATTTCTTAACAATTTACAGACTAGCTTCGGGATATATGTGGTATGTAAGCAAAATACTGACCCCATCGGTCTCCAACACATCCACGTTTCCATTGGCGTCGTCATCCATTTGCTTGTGAATGTTGCGGATGGCCTCGAAACTGAGGATGGCATTTTCATCTTGGCACAGGGGCTCGTCGATGCGGCACAACTCTGGAGGGGAGACAGACACCGGTAAAGCACTGAAAAGCCAAACAGCAGAGATTAATACACATTTTTTCT
The DNA here is from genome assembly GCA_037974605.1 of Nannopetersius ansorgii. NCBI lineage: Eukaryota > Metazoa > Chordata > Actinopteri > Characiformes > Alestidae > Nannopetersius > Nannopetersius ansorgii. The sequence continues at coordinate 12,586,850 of JBBPDE010000001.1, forward strand.
AACATCCATTATACTTGGTCCATTTCACCTTCACTCTTTCATGAGAACACAGCCTCTTAATACCTGGGTCTCTCGCCTTTTACCTAATGTGAAATGATCAACATCAGAAGGCTCAGGGGAAGTATTAAAAGGAATCGAGTGACCCTGTTGCCTAAGTGACTGCAGCCTTGTTCACTCACTGCTCCTCAACACTCATTTCATAGAGGAGAACTTGAAGAGCAAACAATACTTCTGCGTAAAACAAAAAAGCCCTTAATTCATTTCAAAATGCAGCAGGCCTTCTAAAGAGCTTCCTAGAGGTCCCACTCAGACAGTGGAGATCTCCTGTTCACAGGACAAATTGTGGAGAGGTTGGCTAAATATAGACTATGGCATTAACTTAAACTAGCAGCTCCTATTTTTAGACACCAAATCTGTACAGCTGTTTTGTTACCACAGTGGAGGTTCACGGAATGTTACGTTTGGAGTAATGTTTCAAAGAGCAGTGTAATGTAAGACAGGTTCACCTTCCATGAGAACAACCTAATTTGACATTACACAGAAACAAAGTTTATGCAAACAAGCCACAACTGGGTTGCCCATCAATAAAATGTGTCTAAATGGTTTTACAAAGTACTGCATTACCTAACACTACCTAACAAAACATCCCTAAACTCACTCATAAAACATTTCCATTAAAGACAAACGGGAAACACTGAAGTTTTAAATATATCCATGTTTGGAGCTCTGTGAATCCACTGGAAATTAATCTTGGCTTACATATGGGAAGGCTCAGGACAAAAACGTCCGAAGATGCAAAGTAATAAAGAGATAGTCCAAAGGAATGAAAATACTTTGAGGCAGTTCAAAAGCACAAATTCTGCCAAGTCCGAGGGGATCAAGAGAATCACATGCTACATACGGCTGCCTGACTAGACATCGTTATGAAATAGACAGTAGTCTGAGGGTCTGCAGTCTTTCCTTTGCCTTTCTAGGGGAACGAAGAGCACAGGAGATAGCAGAAATAGACCAAGTGAGGCCATGCAACAGAGTGGGATTGACATTACACTGTTTGCAGGAGCATGACTCTAGGGCTCAGAGGAAAGTCACCTGCCTTGCTGTAACAGCTACAAGGCTCACTCCAATTTTCATTGTGTACAAGTGGCAGAGTGCAAACGTATGTTTTTTAAATCATGAAATACATCACAAAAGCCCTTAAGATACATCTCGCCAGCAATTTACCAACAAAGATCAACTCTACGCCACACGTACCAAGTAGGACTGCTATTCAATGTTTCGCTTAACGCTTTACTGACATCAGGAGATGACTTCCTGAAGATGTCAAGGATCTATGAGAGCTGTGGAGTGGAGCTTTTTAATCGAATGTAGTCCAGCTGAGAAAAGTTTTTCTACTCATTTCTAATAGCATTTCCTACATCAATTTGTCAAAACTAGCATATTAATGTAACACAGGCCATTAAGCAGGGATTGTTGATTTCAGATTCTTTATTAGCATGTTGGCAAAGATAATGCCGTGGTGGGATGCCATAGAGAAATGTTACCAATGGAACCAATTGTAACACTAATAAAGGTAAAATAGTGGTTAATATGAGAAAAGTCCCAGGTTTGAGATCTTTAGACATCTTTTACCCCTTTTCCACTACACTGGTTCCCGTGCCAGTTCCCAATTTTGGAACCAGTGCCACACTCTTCCACAGAAAACAATTTGGTGCTGGTCCCTAAAACAAGCACCGAACCGGCCCCTAAACTTTGCTGGTCTTGGAGCGAGAACACATCACGAGCAGTGGGAGTCTTGCACGTAATTGTTGTCTATGTCAATCTCTTTCAACGGTAATAACATGCTGAATAAACTGCATTTGGACACTGAAATACATTCTCAAAGTTTGGAGAATAACCAGCAAGCAGGAACTGAGTTTGGCCATGTTTGTTTCTTTTTTACTGGGCCGTGGCCTGTCACGTATTATTATCCGGCTCCCGCAGAGGTCCTGTCTAGTGTAAATGCGGGTCGGTTCTCAGCTGGTTCCCAGTTCAGGCTCTTGGCACCAGCACCAGTGTAGTGGAAAAGGGTGTTTGTTTACATCTTAATTATATGTCTTAGTACAAATCAGTGGTATGGCCCTTAAATGTGGTACAGCTCTGCAGGTGCTTCATGGCTGTTCAAAAAATATAATATACTTATGATATGTCATCTTGGCTCAGTAAACAAAGCAACTTAAACAACCTATCTTGTATAGTCTTGTATATATTGCACAAGAAGAAGGGTAGATGTGTCATGCTACCATTCTATATTCAGCAATATTCTTCACATTATTCATGCAAGTTCATTAGCTTAAAAATAAAATATATTTCCTTCTCCTGAAAGACCCAAGGCATGACCAGTCATAAAAATATGACACCAACAGGATTTGCCCTGAGGCTTTTTTTAACCCATCCAAACAAATGTTGAGGACGACTTTCTAATTCACTGACAAAAACAACGAAAACAGTCAAAACAGAAGTACCCAAGAAGGAAGATCTGTTTGTGGTTATGGGCATGACAGGAAATGAGTTCTACCAAGTTGATTTCCTATGGCACAGGATACTCGTTCCTAGCTTGTGGCAGTGTGAGTTGATACTGCCTCAGGCATTTCAAACCTATGACTTCTAATGCACAACCATGCAAAAAACAACTACAAATGCCAAAGTATCAAATGCATTCATGGCTACCTGTCTGTCTATGGCTGATATTTGTCTATTGCAAGCATTATTCCTAAGCTTGAAAGCAAGAAAGTGTGCAAGTCAGACAAAAAAAAGAACAACAAAGTCTTCTTATAAATAAACTGTCTCATCGCTCCTCAGTAAACACTCGAGGGACTAAATTCAAAGAGATTTCCAAAGAGCCAAAAGAAAGACTGCTACTTAGTTACAATATTCCTCCTATAATGCCGTAGACCTAACTACAAACTCTTCTTAGAATGACAGTACCTCTTAGAACCCTTGTTCACTCAGGTTGTCTTGCTAAGAGGACAACCTCACTGAAGAAAATCATATATGTTCTGCTGAAACACCGTTGTCTAGAAGTTTTGTATATCATGCAATCATCCACCTGTCAAATTGCTGCTTTTCTGAGTTAATCTATAAGTTAATTAAAATAAATATATCGGCCAATCGGCTTTCAACAGGCACTGGCTAAGTCTGCATACAGGTCCTCTGTCTCAATGTGGCGCTATAAAACACCATTTTGGCTTTTGGCCTTAAGCTCTTGAACGATGAGGCCTAAAGCCAAAGATGGTGTGTTATTGCTTGCCTTAAGCCAAAGAAAAAAGACTTAAAAACCTTCAAGCCCCACCCATTTGATTGAGCAGATTTGCATAAAATGCAAAACCTGTTTCGTTTCTGTTTGTTTGTTTTTTTAACAGTCCTTGTTTTTCTGCTTTCATCGAGATGTTGATGAGAATATACTGAATCTTAATCAAGCACCCCATTAACACCTTTGACTTAAACTGACTGAGTTGGCTAATGTTTTGTCCAGTTCTTCCAAAAATAGAAAAGGTTAATGCATCAGCTGTCATTGAGCTATGACAAAGGTCTAATAGGAAAAATGTCAACAGGGCAGTGCTTCCCAAAACCAGTCCTGGAGCACCCCCAACCCTGCACATTTGTGTGTTTACACACCTACTTTAACTCCAGGGTCAGTGTAGGAACCGCTGCAATAAAGGATACGCACGTTATCCCACGGTAAGTGAGAGTCACTGTGGTTACACCCACGGAGTGACAGAAAAACAAACTTTTACTAAGTGGCAGCATTAGCATTCAGCTTGAATGCCACGCAAACAAACAGATAAAAAAAAAAACACACACACGCGCATGCACCTAAAATGGAAGCTGTTGAGCAATTGACTGCTATCCTTTTGAAACTGCTGAACTGCTGAAAGCTAAAGAAAAGAGAAGCAAATCATTCCGAGCAATTCACAGAAATAGTTTGGTGATAAAACAAACTATTATCGGCTTGAATTAAACACAGTTGGACACAACAGTAATTATTATAGCCTACCAAAGAACCAGTCCATGCATACTGTCAGGAAACCCATGGCCATGTGACTACTGATATTTTGAGTCCAGCTGCTTTTAATTTAAACAGAGGATCACTTATTTTACTCCAGTTCAAGTAATGCTACTACATGCCAATTAATAATTCTTCTTGTCAAGACAATTATTGACTTCTTGATATATTGTGAACAGCCTAGGCAAACATCACAGTGGATAACATCCGCCCTGCATGTAGGAAACTAGGGTTCAATTCCTGGCCCTGTCAAGAATGTCAACACTCTAAGCAAAAGCCGGAGAGTAAAAAAGCAGTCAGGTGGAGCTCAGTTTAAAAACAATGCCTACAGCTTGTGGTTTATTTTCACCAATTCTCATGGAATGTAATGTCGGTATACTGCACATGATTTTGATGTGATCCACCAAGTTTGGTGTCAATTAGCCCATAGGTGGCCCTATAAAAGGCAAATAAAAATGTATCCATCGAAGATCAATCATTAACTATTTTAACAGGTGGTGCTGTTACATACAAATGAACAATGCCGGCTTTATATTACATATACTTTTTTACTTACTTTCCACAAAAGGGCCATTTTGCTCGAACCCCCATAATAGCCATATGTAGCTATATCCTGCATCAGACTTCTCAGTAAATGAGATCACTTACCTTAGCACCTGTACTAAAGGCATGTTGATATAAAAAGGTTAATCTAAATCAGAGTATACCTTCCCTAAACTACATTTCTTCCATGGAGTATTTGCATAACTCCTGAGAAGAACTGTGAAACAGTGCAGGTTTAGCCATCAATCATGACTGCACAAAGGGGGAAAAAATGCTCCCTCACCCTGTTCTGAAGGTCTCCACTTGCACACACTTACGTAACATATCTGGTTTTGAGGCTGTACTTTAGAGCAAGGCATCCACAGACAGGCAAGTATTTTAACCAGGGGTTAAGCTCCACAGGTGTATGGCTGGATCCCTGTGTATGTTGAACACGTCAGATCAAGATAGAAAGATGATGACCTGTCTCTTTTCCTTTATGTGGGCCTGCCTCACATTTGAAAGTGAAGATTTCCTGAATGGTAGGCATTGTCACAGCACTTGCACAAGAGTGTTCAGGCTAATTGAACTCAGTTAAACTATCTGAAATAACAACAACCACAACAACAACAACCACAACAACAGTTATACCTTGCTACCAACAAAACACCTGTTTGATTCCCTCAAGGTTTAATCCAGTAGTAAGACATGCTTCAGATGGGTCTTCAGACTCTATATTACCAGTTATCTTTTAAAGTTAGACATTTCAGCAGATAACATGCGTAACCTGATCCTAGGCCTCTCACTCCATGAACTACATGGTGCTACACACCCTTTGGGGAATGTTGGTCTGTATTATGTCAGAAAAAGCTGTATGCAGAGCATTTTACTGTCACTCGTATTTCAAAGTAAGCCCTGCAAAATAAATCACACAAAACATAGTGAGGGAGTAACATTAAAACATACTGTACTGTTTGAGGCAAATTAAGTAGTGGTACACACCAAGAAGTGAACAATACACTCTACACACTATTATTTAATACTGCTCGTGCTAGTACATTGGCTTGGTGCTTCATTTACTGCTTATCTGCACACATCCCCTCTCTCCCCATTCAGTAGAACACGAAGAAAACAAACACATTGGTATCAGGGTTATAAACATGAGACCACATTAGACATTGTTACATTAAAAATCCCACCTTTTGTCTAATATTTATATGTTGCTAAGAAACTAGTCTGAATGGATCTGGCAGAAGTTGTCTGCTCCACTCTAGAGACTAAAATATTGTACTTTTCTAATGCTGAATGCTCTAATAAACAGATTCCAACATTTGGACACAGGGCATATGTTCAGGCACTGGTTACTTATGCTGTATTAACAATCTATTGGCTAGAGATACAAGCACAATACCATAAACAGATTTATAAACTCCTAGCAGGGTGATCCAGCAATAGAATAACAGTTTAATGCACATTGCTGTCCAAACCAAGGTGGTTTTTTCAGAAGCATCACATTGCAGTGAGTGATTTAGCCTCATGTTGAGAGCCCTCTTGATTTTGAACTGCTTGGTTATGATCAGTGCACCTGATCCATGGCATAGTGACCCAGTCACGGAGCCAAAAGTTCAACTTTCAGAAATCAGCAGTGCCACTCCTTTGCCCTAAGCTCTCTGAAAAACTGTGCATAAATCACTAAAAATGTTCTGCACAAACAATTGTGTTTTTAATAGGGTCAAATGGTGGGGCCTCGGTTATAGCCAACTTGACAAGGTGTGATATTTTTAATATCCTTCAATGCCTGGGCTTTGTTCCAACCTGACAAAAGCCCTATAGAACGCTGGACTTAAGACACAGACTTAAGACAAGGCCGGCAAGCCATTGAGACAAAATCACTTATGATAGCCCTATTTTGAATTGACCAATAAAATACCCGACAGAGAAAGGTCATCAGGACTGAGCCACATTAAAGGTTTAATTTTTATGGGGTAAGTAGGCGATGCAGTGTGTAATTATTAGCTGCCAACTTTAACATTGTTCTTGTGCAGTCATTTAAGCCATGCCAAACCTCATACATAATTTTAGCTTGCTCTTAACTTCTTGTTCTATAATAACTTGTGGCTTAACTGATTGCTC
>JBBPDE010000001.1:12705833-12719445 GCA_037974605.1 Nannopetersius ansorgii
TGAATGGTGCATTCTGAAACCATAAACTGTGTTTAATCTCCCTATTCTCTATAATCGAGCTGAGAGACAGACCCTCTGCGGAATGGAATATATGATATCAGACACACAATGGTTTCCTCTTTTTAATATTATTTAAAAATATCTCTGGACTTTCATAATTATATGACAATCAACCTGATGATATAATCTTCTAAGACAATTATATTTGTATTTCTGATCATTGTGCACCAGGGGTTACAGTCTTGTTTGGTTTTGAAAGTGTGTTTATGAAAGATATAAAATCAACCCAAAATCTAATTTGTGGCCATGCACCTGTAATAAGAATGGTAAGGCTGGAAGTCATGTTTTCTTCACTGTGCATGTTGATGTTCCTGTCCTCATCACCCACTGTCAGAAGCCTGTATAACATGTGAGAGTGGATACTTTCAGGGTAGAGTTGTGTTTACACTAATGACCGATATGTGGCTCACTAACAAGCAGTGGTAAATGGTGACTGAGGAAAGAGGCTTCTAATGGGGATGTGGCTTCAGTGTTGCAGAAAGTCAAGAACATTAGTGCATCTGGCAGTGTGGGGAGTAAAGATGAAACGGGAGGGGGAGCTAATAAAGAAGCACTATCAGAGGCTCACTGTGGCGTGCTTGGCACAGACCCTGCGTGGTTCACTTCCTGACCACTCTCCCCGGACACCTGTTACCACTAGCAAGTGTACAAGACCTAATGCCGGTCAATGTGCGTGTGTGAGAGTGTGTGCGTCTCTGGGGAAGACTGCTGAGGTCAGTAAAGGAGAAGGTGTTGGACACTGATAAGAGGGTCAGAACTTTAACAGGACCCCACCCTTTTCTCTAGAGTCGGGCCACTTCTCTTTCGACTCTGGCTTCTCTCACTGTCACCTAAGTCTCTGCTGAAAAATACCTCTGCAGTTTAAAACCAAGCTAAGATTGCTACTGCTATTTTTTTAAACATAATTACATATTTATATAAACTACAGTTTATTTTGCAAGTACATTAACATGCTGCATCAACAGGTGTGACCCTGAACCTGCAGCTTTTTTCTGTTTGTTATAATGTCAAAAATAGAGCAAACATGTAAGTAATACTTTATTTTCACCAAAAACAGTATGCGCAACATGATCAGATTCAAACTATTATACGTATGAGAGTGAGAATTGAAAGCTTTTACAGTATTACATGTTGGCCTGATCACAATTACCATCAGGCCAAATACAACGTTTTTGAAACATTCAGAACAGTATTTCTCATAAGCTTGAGGACATAAATGCACAAAATAAGAAAATAACTGTTGCCGAAAACAACATAAGACAATAAAAAATCCCCGGGATGACAGTAGTGAGTAATGTTTGTTTATTTGAGCATGAGCTGCTTATGTCCTCATCTTGTATAGACAACTACAAGACGACTACTCAGCCAATCTGGATACAATGGCCAGACAATTCAATCATTAATAGCACATTTTTGCATGCCAATTAATCATTACATGCAAATGCAATGATCATTTTGTTATTCCATTCATCAGTAACCACCACTCCTGAGGATTATCAGCACTACTGCTACAGCTTGCAAGATAAAGCATGGAGATCAGACCAAAAACGGAGGCGTTGGGGTACCGCATAATATTCTTGGAAACTTTCACAAACCTAATCTACGAATTAGATCTAATAATCCAATGCTGTGTGCGGATTTGTGCTAATTCAATACATGCTGGGGTCAGAGAGGAAGAAATTTGTCCGACCATGTGCTCAATCTCCTTCTGTAAACCACTTAAGAAGGCCAAACAATGCTCTAGACAAATGGATCGCAGCGCCTAGGGACCGTTCTGGCTAGAGATGCTTCCAGTAATGGCAGACGCTGCAGCCACTTCCCTGCTCTCACTGGAGTCCTGTATCATGTGGGGGCTGCGGTGTCGGCAGGAGCGCCTCGCAAAACAGCTTTACCTCCGAAGCAAAGCCCCGGCTCTGGAGTGACACCACCAATAACACACTATCCCTTATTGTGCCGAGGGACCAAGGGATATCACTTAATTGCCACAAACAGCCTCTCTTTCTCTCCCCACTGACTTCCTGAATTTCCCAACTTAGTGGTTTTATCTGCCACTTTTCACATTTCCTTTATGTGGAAAGAGGCTTTATGTAAGATGCTGCGAAACACCCATGCAACCTTGTGCCATTGTACTCTGGGGCCACGTTTTACGCATGTCTTATACTGACTACGCCAAACACATTATGACTGACAATATACGTGATGTACAGCAATGTTAACTCAATATGACCTTGGTTTATACAACCTTGCTCTACTAAAGAGGACTGGATCTATCCTTAGTTAACCCTTTTAAAAGATTACTTTCAGTGGGCTATACATATAACAATGCAATAACGGGCTTAATTACATAGGGAGGGATTTAATATGTTGCCTGTATCTGTACTTGTTTTGCCCTTTGTCACAACAGTGGTGCCAAAAATGATTCTAATACCATTGATAAATGCTTTTAAAGTTAAAAGAACCTCTATTTAATGTAAATGTGGTTAAAAGGTTAAAAAAATTATGTAAACATTCTTTCTACTTTTAAAAGGTTCTTCATCCTCACATCAAATGATTCATGACGACTTTATGACCATCTGAGGCACCTCCATTTTTAAAGATATCATTTTCAAATTCAAATCAAAGTAAAATACCACTTCTTTGTTAAAACACATCTATTAGCTAAAAGTGTATTAATAGTTTTCAACAGCATTTCTCTACTTGTTTCAGTAGAAATAATTCATTGTTAAATCTCACTACATATTTCACTACATTAGCTGATAACTGTGACCTTTGAGGGTTACTGTAACTTGAGCTACATAAGAGGAATAACTCAACTGTTAACGCTGTATCCTGAAGCCTTTATCGAGATAAGAATCGTGCTGGATTTGATCACTGCATGCCCACTGCAAAACCTCCAACGAGGCTCCTGGGAAGGCCATGCGTACAGTGTGGGAGCAGATGTACATGGGCATTCCTGGCTTCTCTCCACCACGCCGAGCAGAGTGTGAAGCAAACACTGACTCAGGCCTCCTGATCGCCACCCGCCACCGTTGGCCTCAGCTCGTATCATGCAGCGAGATCGCACAGCTAAAGACTAAACACGCGCTGGAAAGGCCAGGCCTTTCAAGATTGCTCAATGTCATCCTTAAATGAGGCATCCAGTGATTTCAGAGAAGACTGTAGAATACAGATGGCACCGATCAGACCCCTTGCATTGGGCCCAAACCGATAGAAAATGCTGGATCAGATATGGGAAGAAGAAAAATGAATGAAACTGGAGAATATTTGGAACACATAGCCTGACATGTCACAAAATTGCTTATAGATCAATATATGTGATAACAGTAGTCACATGAAGCCTTACGATAATAGTGTTATATAATACTTAGCCTTTATTAAAACATTATGACAATGCCTTTTTTATATCTGCACACAAAGGCATATCTATCTATCTATACATACACACACACACACACACACACACACACAAATATATATATATATTTATATTAGTGCTGGGCCGTTATCGGCGTTAATGTGCTGCGGCAATTATCTAGGCCCACCTCTAAAATATATATACATATATATATATTATAGAGAGAGAGAGAGAGACAGACAGAAAGAGAGAGAGAGGGAGAGATGGATAGACAGATAGATACATAGATAGACCCGGCTTGAGGATTTCAGTATCACTACTGATGAAAAGAAAAAGCGGTTGTGCAACCTCTATTGCGGACATGCTACACTTTAGATAGGACATGAGGGAGTATCACATTCTCTCTATCTCTCACAGTCCAAGAAGGCGTTAAACTGTTGTAACCCTTGCATGGAAAAAGACCACAGCTGGCTATTCTGAAAGGGAGAAAAACAGAGTTGGTCTGGCTCAAAGCAGGCTCTTCTTCGTTGCTTTGAATGGGTGGCAAACAAACCAGACAGAAGCCCAGACATATTCAAATTCCACTGTTAAAAAAATCTTGGTGGATGCGGTTACTGCATCCAGATCTGTGCCCATTTCCCTAAACTCCAAACCATGGCTGGATATACATGAATGGACTTAATACCATATCACACCAGATACCACATCACCACGTCTGCATTTCATTATGATACAGCTTGCATTAATCAGGACTGCCTGATTTTAGAATTTATCCTTGAAAACATTATTACTGCAAAAGCAGAATAGTTAAACAGCAGGGATGCACAATTTCAGTTGATAAAAGCTAAAATTAACAGCATGAGCACAGCTGACATTTCCAATATGGCCTCTTTTAAAGGTGCACTGGATATTAAATTACTATAAAAGCACATTCAAATACAGCACAATTGGACAGATTGGACTTAGTCATGAGGACATCAGCAATCTCCTCGGTGATAAAAGTTTAACAGGATTAAATCCAGCACGTTCCTAGTGGGTTGTATTTTCTGCTGTGCTTATTATGACCATGATCATGGTGGTTATTTCTAGAAAACTAAAAACTGGCCTATCACTTTCTCCAAGCGGGGTAGGAGGACTGACATTGGCCATTGTGAAAGGAAAAAGTCACCAAATAGCAACTATAAAGGAGCGGATTACCGAAGGACCCACCTCCCCTGTGTAATCCTGTATCAATGGGACTGTGTAATCGTTTTTAATGAGCGATTTCCTTTCAATTAAGTGATTTTTCCAGATATTCAAGACTTCATAAGTAAAAGATATCAGACACAAGCATAAGAAATTGAAAATGGAAAGAAATGCAAGATGAACGCATGGCTGGTGAGGTCAGAACCACCATGCAGGGTTTGGGTGCAGAACAAAAGGCTGTAAGGTGCACTGATTACTCACAGTATGTATTCAGTTCTTATCAGACTGAACGACACTGTCAGTGTTCGATAAATAAATAAATAAAATCAACCTGCTTGTCTCAAACGGCGCACTGGAAACGTGTTAACTCACCCCACTTTGCGCGTTACCATGATTACGAGTACTTTGAATAATCATGTTTGCCGGAGTCACATGGAGCGCCACTGCAGTTGCAAAGCAACACAGGATTAAAATATTCATTTGCCTACTTGCAACAACAAAAAAACATTAGAACAAAATCCGTGCAAAAATACAGTGTGAAATCCTCAACATGATCGTATAAGAGCTAATATTGCTACATTAAGTGCTGCTTTGGTTGATTTCTGGGAGCTACGTGTATGAAAACCACTCCCACACCGAGCTGCCCAACATCTGCAAGATACGGGACAGCAGGACGCAGCCTTTATTAGTTTAGGTGATGTAACTGACACATTTAATTTAATGAGGCTGAACTCAGTCCTGCAAAAAGTGAATGAAGCGTAAATGAAAGTGAGCTCAAACCAGCAGCTAAAGAACACCAGAGACTATATAGACCATTCCTCAACACCCAGTAGAATAGATGTAGAATTGATATGAACTCAGTTGAGGAAATGTATTTGAACATTATTAGCCTTTAATGCACAAAGTATATAATAAAGTCACATGTTTGCCAGTACTTATACCTAGGGGTGGATATTGAGAACTTAGTACTATATTGTTCTTTATGGTCTTTAAAGAAATATGGATAAGCTCCTGGACAATTGTTGCTGCTATCAATATTTAAGTCATTTTAACATTTTAACATAGGTGGCATTTTCAAATTGTTGAAATTAGATTGGATCAGTTGTAGCAACCATCGTTATATACAGGAATCTCAGGGAACAATGTAGGTCATTATTTTTCATTATTTAAGTAAAACAGAAGTTGAATCTCTTCTCATTTTCATGTGACAGCTAAATTTTTTGCAATAAATTACAGAGCATAGTACAATTAACTGAATTGTTAAATATCAGTATCGTAAAATAGGTCGATTCTCTACAGACAGAACACTTTGTAATGCACAAAACTGTTCATCACATATTAAAAAATGTGGCCTGTGCACATGTCAATTTTCCTTTTTTAACCAACCTCAGCAAATAAAAGAATTTGTGCACTAAAGTTTCATACTTGTCATTTCGAAAATCAGCAAAACATGCATAACCTTTGCATCTAAAATGTACAGTGTTTTTATTCTAGGGTAAACACTGTTCCAAAGCAACAGACCATTTTTCAGCCAAACATGAATCACCCCAACCTCATCAAGGTTGATCACAAACACCTCCAGTATTGCATATTCCTGAGAGATGCAGATAAATGACACTCTCCGTCCAGAGTGGCACATAATGGGGCTGCTAAAAATAAATATGAGCAACGTCTGGCGTGTCGGGGCTCCAAACCGAATTGTTCACCAATAGCAGACGGCTTTTTTAATTAACAGCTCTGGCCCTCAGATGACGAGCTGCTGCCGAACAGACCTCTTCTCCTGACCAGGCGGCGCACGCGGCCACCCCACCTTTTAAAAGGCTTCCCACTTTTACGGGCTTCGTGTCCATCCGGGACAAACACTGATTAAATCTCGATGAAAAGTGAGGGAACATTCGCAGCTTTTATGAGTTCAGGGAGCCGAGGAGAAACGTATAAAAGACCCACGCTGATAAAGACAGGAAAAATCAGAAAAGGGGCAGATAAGAGGAGAAAAGAAGAGAAAGGAAAGGAGGAGGCATGTTGGCGCAGCTCCAAAGTCGCTGCCGTTGGAGATCAGGTCTCCCAGTGCGGCTCCCCGGATGCAGAGGTGGCAGGGAGTAGCCTGAGAGAGGTGACAGAAGGGTTAACGTGCACGCTCCTGAGCGCTCCCAACCCCAACCCCCACCCCCCCTCCCCGCACTTCAAAGGTAAGCCGTCTCTCTGCTCGGCCCGTGCATCTGCCAAATGCAGGGCCTCTTAAGAGCTGCTTCTGACTGCTGCGGTTGCTGTAAAAACAAAACAAAAAAAAAAGGGCAAAAAAAACCCTCGTCCTGTTTGTAAGCCTTTCAAGCTGGAGATACTAAAAGCCCCAGGCTGTCTGTGTCTGTATAATAGCCCTTATAAAAAGACAAAACAAAGAGATAATCAGGTAAAAGAGGGAGCCCTGATAGCCGACATGGACCAAAACCATTCTGTACATCTCACCGCACCAACTACATCAAACGAATGGATCCTATATACATATAATTACATTCAGATAATTACATGTATCCAGGTGCATGGCACAGCCCCATTGTGCGAATATGACATTAGCAAGGTTAGAACAAAAGAACAGATAAGGAACAGGGTGATTTTTTTTTAGTCGTGTTGTATAAAAGCCAAGGTGATTAATGAGCCTCTGTCACATATTCCTCAGAACACATTTGATCAGCTGTTGGGGATGACTCATACCTTACAAAAGGCCTCTAATTCTGAAAAAAAAAAGAAGGAACGTTCTACAGAAAACCTGGCGCTAACCCACATGTCATCAATGAAATGGGGGGGAAAAAGAAGAATCGTCGGTCTACAAACAGAACTTGATCTTTGGATGTTCGTTTAGGTTGTATAAGAATCAGTAAGAGAGTCAATTATTAACAATAGGTGGTGAGCGCTACAAGGAGGGCAAAACTAAGTCATTCCTTGTCTTTCTTGGAAGAGCTGATGTTAGAAATGATCAACAACTAAATCAGAGTGCTGGATCTGAGTGCTGGATCTCAGCGCTGCAAAAGTCTTAGACACCTATGCAAACTGTTTAAAGCCATTTCTCTCAGCATTTAATGAAGGCCTGATTGAGTCAAACCAGGTTTTTGATGGAGTCTACTACAAGTAATACTGGACTGCAACAAGGAACGCATTGATATACTGTACATAAAATCACAATTTACTGTAAAATGTAATTTGTATTTATTCTTTTTAGTTTTGTTTAGTATATTTAGCAATATTATTGTAAAAACCCCTCATCCATACAGTTTTAAAATATTACTTTTGCCTAAGACTTTTGCGCAGTACTGTATCTCGCCCTGGTATTGACCTCACACAACAATATTGATTTTTAGGTTTAGTGATATTTCTAAGCAAGTTTCTAAGCTGCCTTGGTTTTTTTAATTTACTGGATTTACTGGATAGTAAGTTAACAAAATGTGTGACACTTCTTGTTCTCCGAATATTCATTCAGCCCGGAAAGGACTTTTTAAATCAGTAAGGAAGCATGGGCTCACTGACTTCATTACGAAAAACTTAAATGTCACTGTTATATACTTGTAAAAGACCACAATACTTAGTTTTATCAATAAAAGCCCATTCCCTTGAAGACATGAGCTCATCAGATCGCCAACAAGGAACAACGCGGCATTTAGGGGCATGCTGAGCCCAGCACTGGCCTGGTAGGCGAGAACTTTAGCACATCATGCTGTGTCTGGCTCTCCGTGACCACACAAACATTCCACCCGGCTGATCAAACCTGGGCCACTACAGAGGCGGGCTGGCGGCTTTAATGAGCAATGAAACCTCCTCTACATTCCTGCACAGAGCCCCGCCGCGTCCTTCAGCGACAGGGAGGCCAGTCGGGCCTTTTAGCACAGCTCTCTCTCTCACACACACACTGCCCAGAGGCCCAGAAAAACAATCACCATTATGCTGGGCCACATGACACGACAACGCTCATGTTTGGAATTTCATCTTTATCAGAGCTTTCTCTAATGACTAGGCAATGGAGGCTGCACGTGTAAACATAACTAAGTCATGTGGGTCATGATTAAGAGATCGAGACAGATATCGCTATCTGTTTTGCTCTTCCAAAGCTGAGGTCTCAGCGAAAGGCTTCCATGATGCAGGTCTAATCTGTGTGTGTACTGTGCACTAACCTGACAGGAATGGGGCAGGCTGCCTGTATGGAACAATGAACATGAGCCATATGTTACATCCACGACTGCTAGACATCCATTATAATTCGAACTGCTACTATCGTACGCAGCTCCGCTGGGTGTGAACTTCATTTACTCACCTGTATACATCATTCACAGCACTGCATGCCCTGGTTGCATTTATAGTAATGTTTACTGCATCATGTCTTTCCTTTGAGTCGTTCAGTGTCTAAATTGTTCATGGCTGTGTTGATTGGATCCACACGTCTGACAGGTTTAATGTATCCTCGCTACATTACCGTTACAAATATGCCATTTAACGCCAGAGTGTTTTTTCTTTTTTCTTTTTAATCAAGCGGAGGTACATGTTGGTCATTTTAAGGGAAAATAGTCTCTACGACTGACTTGCATTTTTTGAATTATCACCACTTTATCCACAACACATAAAAAACAAGTAGAGTGGCAAATAAAAAGTCTAATTTAAACTGCAGATACTGTGACTCCTGATTCCTATCCACCAGATTTCTGTCTAAAGAGGTCCAAGTTGGAGAAATCCGCCCCAATTTCACTTTAAACCGCCAATCTGATTCCCACCGCTATTATAAAGACCTGTACAACAGACCTGCAACAAAAGATCAAATAAAATTGAATCAAAACAGCTGTTAGAATGCCACATTCAAATTCAGTACTGGCCTACACTGGATTTTAAAGCAGATGCTCATATAGTGGCAGTGGATTTTATATGTTATTATCACTACATTGTATTACATTTATGATCGTAATGCTCGTCTTTTTGGTTCTTATGCAATACTAAGACAGAAATGTCCATTTCCTTTCATTTCAACAGAGCAGCAGTGTGCCACTTCATTTCCTGTAGGCTAGAAGATGCCAGAGAGGCTTATCAAAAGTGTCTATTTTACATAAAGCGTCAATTATTTCTCTTTTTCTCCCCTCCACTTCAATTTCCTTTCTAAAGGTACAAAGTAATAGACCTGTACCATCGATGACTCTGTGCTGCATGCGCACTGTGTTCTTGGGAAAAGGTCAGTGCAGTTTATATATCTTGCAACTTTAAATAAAGGATTAAAGGGAACGGCTGCAAAAAAAGGGCAATGTTACAGGCCTCCCTGATAACTGTGTAGTTACATTAATATCTCTGCTTAGTGTACAGCTGGAAAAGGCCAGGACAGGGAGTTGAATTTTAATTTGAAAAGCCCAGCTCCATCTGGACCGAACACGCAGCTAAACACATGACACACGCACTCCCCATGCCAGGGCCAAAGCCAATTTACTCAACCTTTCACAGCTGCACGCATCAGAGAGCACTCACTACACTTTAGTGCGCTCTCCAAAACCCATGCTCCGCACATTACAAAGAGGCCAATCTCATTCTAATTCTCTTTTGATACTCATTTGCTTTCCTTCTGTAGCTGCCGCTTCATAGACCATTAACCCCCTGTGTTAAATTTTCCTATACAAGCACCCCCCCACCCTTTCATGTATTACTGTAGCACACTAGCATGGTTAGCAGGCCAGGCTTGAGGCTGCAGTGGGGATATTCCTGGCCCCGCTCCACTGGAACAGGCCTGGGGAGGAAGCCCTGGTCGAGCCTGGCTCCACGGCCTGGCCTCTGGAGGGCGGCTAAAAATACTCGGCAGAGATTAAAAGCAGACAATGAGCACCAGGAAGCGATTTTGAGGAAAGGTCAGGCTAAGAGTCTGCTGGCAGCGGCAGGCAGGGGTGACCGCTGGCAGTGGCAAGCACAAGAGAACGACTCTCGCTTCTCAGCATGTGCACGTCATGGACGGATCCGTCTAAGAAGCAGGAGTCTTTATTTCGCTCGAGAAGTTCAATGATTGACAGCACTCCAAAGTGCCAGTGACACAGGGTAGACTGGTGCATGCTTATTGGGCCACATTATGAGTGGGAGCTCCACACAGGTACTGGTTGGGAGATTTCTTCCAAAAATATATTCGCTTTATAGGTGAATGCATACCCACTTCCTAAGTTTTGCTCTAACTTTAACCATTAGAAGCAATGATGATGACAAAAGAATGGTTTAAACTGTTATTACATCCCACTGTACTTTCAATCACCACCACTTTTGTGTTTGTAAGCAGAAAAGACATTCCGTTTCTTAAAAAGATGTATCAGTGTGGCTGGATAATTTGACAGTATTGTTATTTTGATTCACTGCTTCACAATATGGCTCAGTGTGCTATTCTGAGCATATCGTGACCGTCAACGCTACCAAGTCATCATCACGAGACCCAAACCCACACTTAATAACTACATTTTTATTAGGTACAGATCATAATTAAGCCTTTATATATTAAGCCTTAAATAAAAAAAACTTCTGCAAGGAATGCACTGTTTAAACCCATTTGGTTTCTCTCTGTTGTATCAGTTGGCAAGAGAACTAATTCAAATCAGGAATAAAAAATATTTACAAGGATAACACACGCCCCTCTAATTTTCAAGAAGTTGCCCTCCCTTCTCAGGACTTTGCTAAACCTAGTTTTTAATCTCAGTTTATTTTTTTAAGTCATGAGGTCTGCTTTGCGTTTTACCCTTAAATAGACATTTTTAAAAAAGGCTTCATATGCCATTAGCACAATGGAGCATTCGCAAACACCGGACAGCTGCATCCTTGCAAAGTTTAGTGCTTTCCTTTTACAAAGGCACCTGAATAACCTGATAATTAACCGATGATTTGAAGCATTGGTACACGGTGAAAAAATAATGAGAGCGGTGGTTTGGTAATATTGCGCTGACAGTTTCTGTCACTTTCATCGGTAAACAAAACACAAAATGTAAATTAAACCAAATTAAGCATGGTGTTCAGTAGCAGCGCATTTACTTTGTGCTGTCAATTCAATCATCTTAATAAGTTAATAGGTTCGGCCACCAGTTTCCAGCATTACATTTCAGAAAAGTACAAAGCTGAAAGATCTCAATGTCAATAGGATGTTTATTGCAAAGCATATTGTTGCAAACCGCAACTCTTCTTCCTTTGGAGATGACATAAGTCAGCTTTTCACATCTTCAGCTGTCTGCCTCAGTTGTCAGCCTACTCGCTGTCGACCGCAATTTATTTCCTTACAGTACGCTTACAGAACTATAAAAGTTTATCAGAGAAAGAAGGGCAGTTTTAGCTACACTGGCTGGCTGAGCTACAAAACATCAAAAGCCTCTTGCTGACTGATTAATCATTTTCGTTCCAGAGTGCTGTGCCTGCACCTGAAGAGGAAAAACAGACCAAAGCAAACATCAGAAAATCCACAGGTTAAGAGTTCTGCTTCAGACATGGGAACTAAAACTGACAGGGCCTAAATCCTGACTCTTTATGTCAGCTTATCTCTTAAGTAGGGTGATGTTCCCTTGGAGAGGTGCTTCGTGCCAAAAAGCTCTCCCCTGTTCCTGCCGTCACTGCCGTCGCAAGCCTGACAGATGCAGGGATGTCGCCAGTCCCCATGGCTCCCAGAAGCTGGCATGAAACTGGCAGACAGACTTCGACATGATTTTTGGTGGAAATAAAAAAAAAAGTGACAGATCCTGCCTGTCTTTGTGATGGCCAACGCATGTCATGTGGGTTCCACCAGTCAAAAAGTTCACTTTTGCCATTCCAACAATATATAGCTCAAGCAGTTTCTTAACCCCGTACAGTCAAAACCTGCAGCAGATTCAGATATTTACTTCTCACGCTTTTAGCCCCTTCAAATGCCAGGATTTACAACAAAAAAGTAACTTGACCTGTTTGCATGCAATTACTGAATAAAGCTTGGGGTGTAACAGGCTTAGTCTATTACTACGTAATTTCCTAAGTAGTTCCACTGTAATTACTACACATTTCAGAGCAGTTTTTGGATAATAAGCTTCAACATGAAAGGCTGAATAATAAACCTACAGCAAGGATGTCAGACTCTATTCTTGGAAGGTCATAGCCCTGAAGAAGCTCAGTGCTCTCCCTCTTTTGACTCTCTGAACTCAACTCAGGTCTTGCAAATTAGCTGAAGAGTTGAATCAGGTGCATTAACCACCTGAACTCGCTCATATTAAGGCTTATTATTCAGTAACAACTATGAATGACTTGGGAAGTTCTACGGAAGTGGAGTGTGAGGCCTGTTGGTTAGGTGCTGTAACCCTCTGGGATTGAAGCCTAACACCCCTGGCCTTAGAGTTTAAGTGGTCAAAGCGATGGACAAAACAAAAAGACAGACATAAACCTGTTTTTACGGAACAGGTCTGCACTCACCAGACCACGCCGAAAGCTCCATATCCAATGGGTCTGTCTGGCTCAATGTCCAGCTGCTGCTGCAGGTGGTGAGCGTGCTGGTGGTGGTGATGGTGCGCCTTGACAGCCGCCGCCGCCTGGACCTGGGCTGGAGCTGCTGCCGCCGCGGGGCCAGGGGCTTGTCCTGGAGCAGGTGAAGGGAAGTACGGCTGCTGTTGGCTTGGGTTCAGCATGACGGCGGCTGCCGCAGCTGCAGCAGAGGCATGCTGCTGTTGCACGGGGTGCACAGCCGCAGCCGAGCCTGGGTGCTGCAGGTGATGCTGGCCTGGGTGGTGGTGATGGTGCAGGTGGGGAGGCGGAAGGTGCGGCAGCTGGTGGTGGTGGTGTGGGTGATGGGCCGCCACGGCCGAAGCGCCACCGCTGTACGCAGCCATCATTTTCGCAGCATCAGTCGCCGTCGTTCCGCAAAGAGCCATTCACTCAACAGCCAGAAAAAGAAGGGAGGCAAAAAAAAGAGAAAAAGAAAACACAAAAGGGACAAGAGCAAAAAATGGGGTCTCCAAAAAGATCAAACGGGCGAAGAGATGGGAGGCTGTCGAGATAACAGCATCGGTC
>JBBPDE010000001.1:12764653-12778593 GCA_037974605.1 Nannopetersius ansorgii
ATTAGTTGAAGTGGTTTGGCACAAAACCCAACTGCCTTAAATACTAAACTCCAAATAGCACCTAGTATTCATGGAGATTTACATGCACTTTTTAGACTATCAACATGAAAAGCATATGAAAGATGCGTAGGTGTACTGGTGATTTTGGAAAACCGAAAGCTTTCTGGCCTTTTTTTATATATAGTTTGTTTTAGGATCCCTCTTTGGTCACATTCATCTCAATTGTCCAATTCAACAGAAGGTTTCCCTTTAAGCTGCTGAGTGGCTTAGTGTGTTAAAATATTTGTAATTATTAATTTATAAAGCATTAAGCTATTATTACGATGAACAAATCTTATGACAAGTTGTTTGTAATGATAAAGGATTATTTTTTTTCACCCATTCATATCTGATTGCAAAAAACATACAATATGTACTGGTCTACAAAAATGCAATTTTATCAAATGGTTGATAAAATTGCATTATCGATATTGATTTTAATATTGATTTTCATTTTCATACTTACTCAAATTTGTTTGATTATTGATTTGTTTAAAAATAAATCAGTGGGACCAATGATAAAGGAATTCATATAAACTCCCTTTTAGACATTTTTCTAGATAGTAGACTATGGTTGGCGAAAGTTTCCTATTTTTTCTTTTTTTTTCATTTTTGATTCATTTCATATATACAGACATTTGTATTTTTAAACAGTTTCAGTCGGTCAGGTTTTGGAGCCAGAACTGTTCCTTTCACTAACTGTAATTTATTGTACGAGCCACTGGAGGGAGGCAGTTTGCTGCAGACCTGCTGCTCAGCTCCGCAGGAGCCGTTCTCCTGAGTGAGCACATTTCAGCTCTGAGTAAACCTCAGTTGGAGAGACGTGTGCGTTTAGACTCAGTTTAGACAGTCGAAGGTTTTATGCTTTGGTGACTCAGCCCCTTCTCATCAAACTGGCTGAAATTTACAAGCCAGTCAGTCTTCTTTCAGGCATGTCTCAAGTCATCAAACGCCACAAGGATTTAAGGGATATCTCAATCATGAGGCTGAGGCTCTGCCCTGAGTCACTCCTAACTAGTAAAAAAGCCCTCGGAGATACAGAATGTACCCTTACATGCTTCTCAACACCACCTCACAATAACCTACACGCAAAAATCGCAGTAGAACCCACATCCCTGCGATGCCAAGTCCTTCTAACAGAAACACACAGCTGTTTATTAAATGAAACATTTTGAATTAAACTGAAAAAATGAATATTTCTCAGTCCTGGAGTCCTTGAACATTCTTTGATTGAACCTTGACAGATAGTACCACTAATATGCACATGCACAAACCCATACATGTTAATTAGTGATAGTTGAGTGGCAGGTTAAGCTGCATTCAGACAGTTATAGATTATGGAGCAGCAGTCAGTGTGAATGAAACCTCAAAACAGCATGTAACTCTAACTGTGTATGACATGCCTGTCACGCAGCAAACGCAACATGTCAAGTCTTGTTTTGGAAGCTGATGAGAAATCTGTGTGTATTTTGGGGTTAGGAAGTGTGCGTGTGTGTGTGTGTGAGTGTGTGTGTGAAAGGGGATTAGAGGGTTCTCTGTGTGTGTGTGTGTGTGTGTGTATGTGAGAAAGAGTGGGTGGAATGTATGCGTATGTGTGGGTTGCTGTGTATATAGACACAATGTGGAAGAGTGTGTGTGTTTATTTGGGGGTTGTGGATGTTTACTGTATGTGTATGAATGAGATCAGTGTTTGTGTGTGTGTGTGTGTGTGTGTGTGTCTGTGATGGCATGATGATGACAGAAAACATGGCAAGTTTCTAGAGTTGAGGACTGAGGACAACTTGCTCCTCACAATAAAAATGCTGTTTTCACTACAGCAAATCAATTTTTATTTTTTATTTTGTTTTCACTATACGCTCCTGGAATGTAACCCTATGAACCCTATATAACCTTAGGGGTTTACTGTATATTGGTACAATGTGTGGTATAGAGTATATACTGGTGAAATGTGTGGTAAAGAGTGTATATCCTCCACATTTTTCTTTGCTTTTATGACGTCTGGAGTTCGTCCACCACACCCCTTTGTCCTCATACTGGGTTGTTTATGTTTGGGCATGGTGCTTTGCGCGAGGACTGTAACATGAATATGAATATAAATTTGGCTACATTTTCAAAAATAAATTTTTTGGTAGTGTCTAGAGAACAAAAAAAGCATGTGTTGGGATGGTGTAATACCGCTGTACTCAGAGGCGGGATGTTTGAAAGTATGGGTTTACATTTACATTTTCCTTAAGTGTAATGTATTAAGCTAAATCTAAAATGAAAAAATGTTTTGGGTGCATATCTGGGGACATATTTAGAGTTTATACTATAAAACTAAGCATTTTTAGGCATTATTTTTTTTTTTTACCACATCACGATTTCTCAATTTTTTACTATACATAGGTGCTTTTGAAACGTAAACCCCGCAATTGTTTTTTTAATAAACCTAAAGAGCCAAAAGATTGTCTTTTGGTTACTGATCTTAAGCTTAGGGTTGGTCTTAGGTTTGGGTTATTAGGATTAGGTCCAAATCAAAGTCAAAATAAAAGTTAAATCAAACTTTAAACATGTATAAAGTCAGATGAGACAGACGTAGCTCCAGATTTTACTGTACAAAAAGACACAAAGAACATACCTGTCAAAATAGTTAACATCTAAACTAAGATATACAATACAAAAAAAAAGAGATAAAGCAAATGATCCAGGGGAGAACTCATTACTCACAAAAATCCTTCTCATTCTACACCTTCAGTCCAGACTGAGTCCGTTTGTTTTTTTATTAAAGAGGTCATTAATCTGTACGGGTTCTAGAAATGCCAGTGAAACAGTATTTTATAGAAGCTTGTTTAATGAATGTGAATGTAGCTGACTCCACTTATTTCCACTCCAGAGCGCAAAATGCCAAACCCTAAATCTTTTAGTGGATTCAAATCAAATGATAAACAACAGCAGGGTTTTGTGTGTGTGTGTGTGTGTGTGTGTAGGAGTGTGTGGGTGGGGGAACATGAATAAATAGACAAGGGTTTGGCTATAAATCTAAAAGTTGCAGCATTTCAATTGAATGGCATAGAGGGTAGAACTTAATTTGCAATTCTCTCCAAAAATAATCCAGGAATGAATACAGAAAGATTACAAAAACAATACTGCTGTGCCACCGCAGAGAAGTATAAATTTAATTCTCCCTCTCTCTGTCTCTCTCTCCCTCTTCTCACCCGAGCCCTTCTTATTTGCGGGAGCCGGAGTAAGGAGATTGGTGAGAAAAGCAGATAGAGGAGCAGCAGCAAAGTCTCTGCCCTTTCTCTGCCTCACACAAAGTCACTCCCGCCATTTAGCTCCAATGACAGATCAGCAGTTATTTTCACACCTACACACACACACACACACACACACACACACACACACACACACGGTCAAACAGACACACAGAGCCAAACCTTTGATTTATGGCCTTAGGTGAAAGGAATCCAAGGAAAAAGACCCGAAAAACCGAGCAGGTTTTCTGGTGTTCTCAGCCTGGCTGACTGGATCTGCACAGTAGGAGCTGGAAGGGGGTCGTTCTCTTTGAGCTCCAACCTGTTGGTCTTCACTCAACATAAAACCCTCGTGTGTATCGGTGGGGATGGTGTGTATCTGAGATTTTAAGTGCTGTACAGTTGCTGGCCACTTTATTAAAACCCATAGTTTGCTGGTCCATCTTGTAGGCAGGCAGCTGACTACTACAAAGACCTGCCGAAACACTGAAACCATCTGCGGAATACTGTGTTGCCCCCTCCTCAGGCTCCTCAAACATCTCTGACCCACTGAGGCGTGGACTCCACAAGACCTCTGAAGGTATGCATCTAAATGAAGACCATTGAATGCAAGAACCCATGAACCCCTTACACTCTGGATTTTCAATAGTACCTGGACTTTACCTCTGTTTATTGGCCCTCATAAGCTACAGTTACACTTTCTCAATGTGGATGCATGCTGCTGACTGCGTCTTCTGCAATCTCATCCGTGTGGTGCAATATTATTAATTCTGGAAAGTTTACATTCCTTCCCACTCTACTGTTACACTGCTATATTATCTATTTACTGTGTTGTTTCTGTCATCCCTTGTTCTTTCTTCAATGCTGCTTAGTGCGCAATAATTGTTCTTAATTATCCTTATGGTGTAATACTAGTCACACCTTAGTTCACACCATACTGTTACATTACACTGCTGTTACAGGGTTGTGGTGTCTATTTATTGTGTTGTTGGTACTGTTTCTGTTATAACTTACATTCTGTTGTATGTTGAATGTTGCTGTATATTGCACCATGGTCCGTGGAGCAATGTTTTCTCATCACACTATGCATGCCAAAACAGCTGCTGATGTCAATAAATAACCTCAAGCCTTGATTTCTGGCACCAAGACATTAACAATGGATCCGTTAAGTCCTGGATGTTGCACGGCAGGGCCTCCATGGATCGGACTAGTTTGTTTTCGCAGTGAGGTAGAGCACAATAGCCTGCTAAGAGAAGCCACTGGCTTTAAGGAATATTGCTGCCATCAAAGAGCGTGAACTTGGTTTGCTGGCTTGGCTTCTTCCCATAGTGCATCCTGGATCCATCCCTTCCCCAGAAAAGTAATTCTAACACACCCAACCATCCACATGATGTAAAAGAAAATATGATGAATCATATCAGGCTTTTCCATTACTCCATAAATCAGCTATGATCATGTGCCCATTGTAGATGCTTTCAATAGTGGATAGTGGTTAATATGGGCAATCTGACCGGTCTGTGCAGCAAGCTGTGATGCTCTAATAGCTTTCTATCATAGCCAGTATTAACTTTAATAGCAAGTTGTGCTACAGTCTTTCGTGCATCAGAGAATCTCATGCTCATATGACCCTGTTGCTGGTTCCCATGCAGGTACTGACCCCTGCATACTGGGAATACAAGACCTGTTGTTTTGAAGATGCTCTGACCTAGTCATCTAGCCATTAGGCCCTTGTCAGATCCTTACCATTTTATTAGGTACACCTATCTACCACCTCTCATATAATCCTGTTTACTTGCCATATTATATCCACTTCCTGGTCGTATGACTTCCAACACATCGATTACACAAGCTGACTTGCTGGCCATTATCTCCCACCAGTGTAACAAGGTAATCCGTATTATTTGGTCGGTGGTTTAATCCCGTGGCTATTTGTTGTACATCTCATTTGATTCAGTGCACAGCTGGGTGATCTCCAAACTCAGATCAGTAGTCAGATCTATGGTCATCTGCATTTGGGTAAACATTTATTGTAGTTGATGGGCTGTGCTCCACCTGATGGTGACATGTTTGAACAACCCAGTAATTCTGCTCTACTTGAAGTAACCTCTGATCTGGGAGGTCCCATGACAGTCCCAGAGGATGACTGATAAACTGCCCAGCAACAGAGGAGCTAGTAAGTATATGATAGATGTTTCTGATAAAATAGTCTATGAGTATTGAGTATATATGGTAGGTGGTAGGAAGGTGTACCTAATAAAGCGTTAATGAACTTATTCTTTTTACAATGACTCCCATTCACAGCCACACATCAACTACGGCGGTTCTCTTCCTCTTCCGTGCCCATCTTCAGCCGCCCCACTTTAGCCCCAGAGGAAGATTAGTGAGGCTGTCAGTCCAGCCAGGGCAGCTCCTCTTCTATTACAGTAAAGACAGGCTCCGTTAAACATTAAATAACAGCAGCGTAAATAGATAGGCGAGGCGTAGAGGCGGTTTAAGATCCAGACTGACAAGAGCATGAATTAGTAATGTTCAGCAGTGGGAGGAATGGTTATTTCAAGAGTGACATCAAGTTCCGAGGGATTTTGATTAGACATGTCTTTTTAATGCCTATGAATGTGTCAGTGTGTGTCTGTGCACAAAAAAAAAATCGATTAATCCCGTTTCCCCGCCATATTAGATCCACTTTCTGGTCGTATGATTTAATTGAATGTATTTCAAACTGTTGAACCATTCTGAGCCCCAATTCCATACAATCCTTAATTGCATCACCTTTCTTGTGGGTAGAATGTCTGAGAAAAAAAGAGAAAAAAGGATCGGAATGGAGCAGGTTTGCAATGGCTGTTCAGACTAAATCTGGCACTGACTTGACTGCAGGAACAGCAGTGGACCTCCATCTCTGTCACTGTGTCTGGCCCTCGTTGCTTTATTTATTTATTTATTTGGCAAAATGTCTCGCTGAAACATCACTTAAACACCCACACACACCTGATCTAATGTCTACCTGCGTCAGCCTCCGTCTGATATCATCTGGCCTTTTTCCTACACTGCCCATTTCTTTTTCAAAGTCAAGCAGAAGATAAATGCTCTCTCCAGGAGACACCCCCCCGCAACTCTCTCCTTCCTCCCTCCTCTGTATGTCTCATCTCTCTATCCTTCCTCGCTTTCTCCCGTCATTTTCTCTCTCACTCCCCCTCTTTTTCCTTCTGCCTCGTTCTCTCCCCTGTGTATTTCTCCTGACTCCCTCTCTCTGCCTCGCCGTCCTGGTTTCTGGTGACTCAGGTTGTGTAATCTTGTGGACAGTCTGTCAGGCTGGGCTGAGTGGTGCTCTGTGGTGTCATGGGGTAGTCTGATGAGGCGTCTCGTTGCGTGACATGTCCAGGCTCTCAGGGGCCTCGTCCTGTGTCTTGCTGTCTCAGACTGGGCCCAAACTTAGTCAGCCCCTCTGCCTCCCCTGCCTCTCCCTAGGGTTTTCTTACATCTAGTGATGAGGGTCAGCCTGACCTTGCCTCCCATTTCTGTTTATACATGTGACTACATTTTTTTTAGATTAACGGTTAATGTGATTTTTCTATATGTTTGCTTTACAATACATGTTAATCCAACATCTCATATGTTTGAGGTGGTGGTCTGGTGGTTAGGGAGATGCCCCTGTGGTCGGGAAGGTTGTGGGTTTAAATCCCAGTACTGCCAGTGGCACTACTGAGGTGCCTTTAGGACAACATACTGTCCCCCCACACTGCTCCCCTGGTGCAGCATCACTAGCTGCCCACTGCACTTGGTTAAATGCAAACGACTCAAGTCATTTCCTCTGGGATCAATATAGAATATTAAAAAAGAAATAATTATTCAGGTGTAATTGCTAAGTTTTGTAATAAATGACACAGTTAGCTACATAAATTATTTTTGCATTTTTGCATTTGATACATTGTGTCAACATCTGTTCTCCTGAATATAAACTCTTCAAAGATGTCGTTTTTTTTTTAGTAAAACAAGAGGTGGTTTAGAAAGAGTTCCAAAAGGTCAACAGACCTATTTTTGGTGCCAGGAGTGTGTGCGTTTAGCTTTCTGGTCTGAAAGAGGGTGACATATATTCAAGCTTTTGCCGCAAGCCACCAACGGCCGACGTACTGATGCGTGCAAATGCAACAGAATACGATTTTCCAACCATAAAACCAAGCCAATAGTTCAATCATCCAAATCTTGGTCTCAACACTTTTAATGAACTGTTCACTCATTATTCTTCTAAGGCATATTAAACATCAAGACTGATATGGTGGTCTTACACAACTGTGTATGTTTACTAAACTATTAATTATAAACCTTTATAAAACCTTTTGTTACCCACCAATATATCTTTAATTTTTTATGCAACACAAACAAACACACTTTGTGACCATAAAGCATCTCAAAATGATTAAAGCATCTGCACTTCATGGTACAGTTATTATTATTGTTATTATTATTATTATTATTATTATTATTATTATTATTATTATTATTATTATTATGAGAAGTAGCTCAATAATGATCTATTCTGGGACTGGGGATGCAGTGTCCAGCACAGTTTGGTAGTTACCAGTTCATACACACTGATTAAACAACAGATGAACTTAACCAGGTGTGTGGCCCAGTGGTTAAGGCATCCGGCCTGCAACCAGAAAGTCCGGGTTCGATCCCCACTGCTAAGGTACCCTGAGCAAGGTACCGTCCCACACACTGCTCCCCGGGCGCTGTGTTCCTGCCCCCTGCTTCACTTGGTGAATGCAGAGGAAGAATTTCGTGCTGTTTACACTGTGTGATGTGGTGTGTTCACGTATGACAAATCGTCACTTTCACTTCACTTAAACAGGGAAATCACCAAACTGTCCAGGACCCACCAGGTGTCACTAAATCTTAGCAGAAATCAATCTTATCAAGCTGCCCTTTCTAACTATCAGCAATACACAAAGTATTGGACCACCTGACCATTACACCAACAGGGACTTTAATGACATGGCATTCAAATACATAGACTTTAATATGAATCTGATCCCCCTTTGCAGCTATAACAGCTTTCCCTCTTCTTGGAAGGCTTTCCATAAGATTTTGGAGTTTGTGTGGAGACCCATTTACTCTGTAGAGCATTTATGAGGTCAGGCACTGATGTTGGATGAGAAGGTCTGGCTCGCAATCTCCGTTGCAGTTCATCCCAAAGGTGTTGGATGGGGTTGAGGTCAGGACTCTGTGTGGACCAGTCATGTTATTCCACACTGAACTAATTCTACCTTGTCTTTATGGAACTCGCTTTGTGCACTGGAACATAGTCATTCTGGAACAGAAAAGGTTCTTCCCCAAATTGTGTCCACAAAGTTGCATGGCGATGTCCAAAGATTGTCCTTCACTGGAAGAAAGGGGTCTTGCCCAAAGCCTGAAAAATAGGTGGGTCTCAATGCTTTTCTTGATATGGTGTATATAAGACAGCTGAAATTCCCCTCAGTGATTTCATGGGTCTAATACTGAGAATTATTGTCAAGCATAGAACACTTTCTTTATATCTTTTTCACCTATGAGTCCAGCAAGCTTTCAGAATCATTCTACATCACATACTTCAGTGAAGTGAATTTTCCATTTTCTACCACAAAACTGCATTCCTCACATCCACACTTTCAAGCTGTGAATAAAAAAAATAGGACCTTGAGCGCCAGGCCATTTCACTGAGAGGACAAATTGCTTTGATTTCATTGAAACAGCAGTTTGTTTGGTACACTGTCAGTCCATTTTCTGATCAAATAATTAAAAGCTGTATTTTCTAGAGACTGTGAGGGTTCAGAAGAACATTTTTTCTCTAAGCATATTTACCACTGAGCTGCCAGCAGCCAGACATGCAGTGATAACCTTCAGAGTACCACAATCCCATTTTCTGCAGCCTCTCATTTGCATTAGCTGTACACAGGCGCTTATGTCAAAGAGCATGCATGCTACATATATCTCCCTGACTTTTATAGGCTCTCTGCAGAGACAAGGCGGTGCTTAGGGAACGGCTGCTCCTCCACTTTATCTGACCGATGGATGGTCCTGCTCTCCAGAGCCCCTCTCAGCGGCACAGACGAAATTCTCTGCTAATCAAGTACAGGAAATTAAGCTGCTTCTGAAGCACCCAGATGCACATGGATGTGTAAATACGCTGCCGTCCCATTCCCAACATCCTCAACCCATTAAACCTCAGGGGTGTGAATCAGAAAACTTTATTAATCCAGAGGAAATTACTTATGCTATGACTACATATACACATGGGACAATATAAAATATGAAGTCTAAATAAATCCAATACAAACTCTGTACATATCTACAAAAACGCCGAGTATATTGCCATAGATAAGTAACTTACAGTTAAGTGAGTTACTAAGAACACAAACGGTGTTATTGTACATAATAGATCAGTAGTATATGAGTAATATTAACATAAGTAGTGATATTCACATGGTAAGACATAATAATACATTTATATAGTAAATAATTTGTTGAAAAATATACAGAAAATAAAGCAAAATGATACATTATTAAAGGGCTCATATCATGGAAAGCCAGTTTGCCCACTCTTTTTTTAATAAAATAGTTTGATGTTGGATGTAAACAATATTCAAATGAAGGGACCCACGTAATGAAGGGCACATATCACGAAAATACAAATGTCTTTTTTAAACGGAAAGAGTTTTATTTAGTATGAAATGCAAATAGTGCAGTATTCACATTAAATTGCCTATATTTTGGAAATGCTAGATTGCCCAGCTGTGTCTGATGTAAGTATGTAGTATGTAAACGTATAAACAGTATTTACACGTGTACTGTCATGAAAACGGGGTTTAACCTGCTGCCATGATTTACCCCTGGGATCACAGTGACAAGGCAGGCAGGCTTCCATGACTTCAGGCTCTTTACTAAGCAAAACGTGAACGTGAACAAAAACCTGGCACGATGGCCGATACCTGAATACAAGGCTGTGAACTAAACATGAGGTGAAACGAGGCGACATGAGGCGATGGACCGATAACAGTGGTCCATACAAATAGAACTTAAATACAAAACCTAATTACAGAAACAAACACAAAACAGGTGAAAGCAAGACACGTGACACTAAACAGGCATGACAATCAAAATAAAAGTCCCCAAAAACCAAACCAAACCAAAACAGTGTCCCCTACCGGCCACTGGCCGAGCCGTGACATGTACACTGGCAAAGTTTCATTCATGGCTTCTGTGATGTCACCTTCACCTAGCGTTTCACACAAGAGTCTTAGCCTTGACTGCTATTTGAATTAGATAATTAAATTCAGTCATTCATTCATACAGACGTTAGCTTTTTCTATGGCCTTGGTGGGTGCTAGGCTTTCAAGTCCGATGTGAGGAGACATCAAATGTCTTCAAGAGAGATGAGCCTAACAAGTATGTTACTTTGACTGTACATTTATACTGAACATGTGTGCAGGGGAAACAATTTAACACTGAACAAATAAATAAATAAACATTCTGAATGCAAATAGAGAAAAAAATATTAAATACAGTTCTCTCAACAATTACCAGTGTTCTTCATAAATATCAATTAATGTTTGCTTTTCTTTTGTTTGCAGCTTGATATTCCCCTGAAAATGTGAGAGATATTTTATGAGATCTTCTTTTTGGATGATCTTTACAGAGGGAGTAGATATGAATGGTATGGTTAATAGTACTAGAACTGGAATATAGGCTCTCCACAGTCTTGGTTTAGGGCACCAAATTACTATTATAAAGTGATTCTTTATGCACCTTGAAATATCTTCATCTTGAGATTCAGCATAACTGGTAGTGTGGGATGAATTCTCTGATTGGCTGTTCGGTTCGGTTTTCCTATTATACTTTCCAGCAACAGATGTGTGTGGGTTTTAGAGATCTATGCAGAAGTAAAGTAAGGAGATGTGAGTTGAGATTACTAATCACATTTTGAGAGCAACATTTGCAAAATTCACCACAAGCCTAGTCACATAATATTACAAACTTGACTATAATTTGTGCAGCTATTAAGGAGTCTATTGAGGAGGCCAGCTACTGGTTTGACGGCTCCTCAAAAAATTGGAGTAACACACATAAATAAATGGTTCAACAGTGATTTATGAGCCAACTGCGGCTTTAGCACCGTTCTGTAGCTTTTGAATTCTGCCTCCCTTTGTGAAATGCATTCACTCAATACGGGATATGAATTTGAAAGCCTTCAGGTACTTTGGACATTTAGCATGTTTAGATGTCTGAGGCTGCACACGGAAGGCCCAGGAGTCAGCGGATCACATGTGGGAGGGCGTTTAGTCATGTAGTGTGTGGCTGTGATGGATTAGATGTTTCATTTAAATTCTTGACCCACTGTTCCATGCTGATGCAAAAACTCATTTCCCCCCAGGGCCAGCTCCTCATTAGGAAAAGCAATCGTAACGTTCATTACCTCACCCCCAGCTTCAATCTAGGACTGTATTCCTGCTCTGTCTGTGACCCATGCAGTTTGCTCAATCTGCAGAGCTGTATCCATTTATAATTGCATTCGCACCTCTATTCTCTATCTGCTGTAAACCAGGCCTGAGGCACAGCTATTGATTAGAAAGCAGAAGTCTGCAGGAGCTCTCGCCGATCCAATTAAACACCGGTATTCTATGTGAGAAGCGAAGCGCATCCCTTGCAATTAAATTATTCTCTTGACATCTTTGTGAAGGCCTTCATGCAGTCGTCCCCCCGCCCCACTGTAATGGTGAAACCTGGCCTCACCATGGAGAACCATGACCAATCTGACTAATCATATTCACACCCATCTGCTCCTGCGCCGGTCTGGTGATGCACTGAAAGTTAAAAGGGAAACGAGGACTCTGTTTTCTACTTTGTCAATTTCTGCTGCGGTTCCCACTACTTGGACTGCAGTATTGATCTGTCATTGAAGAGGCTAGTGTCCTCAAATCTGCCAGGGATTTAGAGAGTTAAAATGAAAACAAATATGCTCTGACTGTGCTGCAAACCTGTGGGTAATCCCTGAGGGAACGTAACAGCCTTTAAGACTCAGTCATGAAGAAACCAATAAAATTGCTTTACACAGATTTCAATTTGTAAAACGTTGGAGTCCACATCCTTGCTTGCTTTATTTCTCACTTATGAAGCTTGTGTGGGTTTATGCACAGGCATAATATGCAATCTATCATCATCTATTGTATGATAGATTGCAGAACATACAGGATGGATGGTAGATTGTATGATAGATTACATATCATACAGGGTGGAGGTAGCTTAGTGGGTAGGATACCAGCCACCAGACCAAGAGATCAAGGGTTCGAATCCACCACAGGGTCCCAAAGCAAGACCCCTAACCCCAAGTTGCTCAAGGGAGACTGCCCCCTGTAGTTAGGGAATGGAAGTCACTTTGGATATAAGTGTCTGCCACCTGTCTCAGTTCCAAAACAGTAACATACATTTACAGCATTTATCACTGTGGCACAATGGGTAGTGCTGTAAAATGATAGCAAGAGGGTTGAAATTCTTCAAACCCGGTTAAGGATACGTGGGTCAGGTGATTGATGTTATCGTGCCCTTGATTTGTGACATCACAAAAGCAATGAAATCAAAATGGGCTATTTTTGCAGCTCAGTTGCCATGTAAGGACTGTGTGGTCTGGGTTGTGAGAAAGTCTCTAAAATTATATATTTTGTCACATCAAAGTCTGTGAGGAAGCAGAAGAAATTATGTGTTCTACGAGTGCAGCCATTTTGGTTGAACATTTTGCACTCATAGTAACTGTGAACAAGTGAAGGAAAAATATGTTTTCGCAGTGGAGAAAAAGGTTGCACCACTGTCAGTTCACCCACTTTCTACCTGACATGCCTTTGTCCCTAATTGGTCTCTGATTTGAGCCCTTTGTGGCTGATTGTGCCACCATCATCTCTCAGCAGAGGCGATCCCAGCGGATCTCATTGTGGTTTGGCCAGTCTGCAAGCGTTCTGGGCTCTTCCCTCCACAGGGAGGCCCAAGACTCCTCATTACTAAAGGAAAAACATCTCTGATCAATTTGGTTCATTTACTCCCTCAGCTCCAGCAGAACTATAAATTGCCCTTTATTGAAGGCCCAATTTTTTTTTTTGCTGTTGCTGCGTTATATATTGAAAGAGAAGTCCTGGATGTGAGACAGACTCTGAGGTAAACAAACAGAAACAAGCAAAAATTGACAAGATTTTGCTTACTTTTGCTAAAGCACTATAGACAGCTGAGACCAAGAGTGTACAACAGAGGACCAGCTACAATTGCTGGAAAACTGTAGGCCTGTAGCAAACTCAAACTTTATCACAACACCCGCTTATTTTGGGCCTTCTGTGAGGTTTTGGGGTAATGGCAAGTTTTGTACAGAAACCTAAGTCTGTGATCCCATCTAAGCCTCGTTTCATGCATCTTCAGGATTAGAGATAGGGCTTATCCACATTAAAATGTACAAGTGAACTCACCCAATTCACATTTAAAACACATTTAAATCTGCGGCTCCTTCGGTGGCCTTAGGTTAATGCACATAGATCATTCACAACATTAAGGGGCAGCTGGTGGCCTAGTGGTTAGAGCATTCACCCTGCGATCAGAAAGTCCAGGTTCGATTCCCAAGACCGCTAGGCACTGCTGAGGTACCCTGAGCAAGGT
>JBBPDE010000001.1:12793445-12804433 GCA_037974605.1 Nannopetersius ansorgii
TCAACCAGAGCCGTATGTATGCCTTAGTTCTGCCTTGTTCCTGCCCTGTTCCTGTACCACGTTCTCGTTCCTGTTTGACCCGCGTGCCTTTTTTCTTTGTCCCTGTTTTGATAAATAAACGCAATTCTACATGGAGCCCTGGTTTCCTGCCTGCATGTTCCAAGATAGCTCTCGGTCGTGGGGGGCTAGCCCCCGCGATCACGACAGGAAAGCTTTCCAAGAAGAGAGGAAGTTAAATTTGCAAAGGGGGGTGTGGTTACTCCACATTTTAGTCTATGTATTTAGATGCAATGTCATTGCCTAGCTGAAAAGCTGAAAAACTGAACTGAAACAGGCAAGTAGATTTGAGTTGGTACTAGAGAATTTAATTATTTCAACATATATCTAGTGGTGGCACTGCCTGATAACCACATGCCTTCTCAAACTCGTCTCCCTGATCCAAGCACTTCCTTTTTGATCATTACAAACAATAATAGGGCAAAGAGATCATCTTATCATGGAAAGCATACTGCATCTCCAGCAATGTACACAAGTTATGAAAAGGGCAGTAAGTCCTAAAGAGGGTTCTTTTTGTCTTAACTCGATCTTATTCATTTGAACTAATTCACCTTGTCTTGGACTCGACTAGTCCTATGCTTGGATCTCGGACTGGTGGTCTTGACTACAACTGACTACTACGTATGTTAAGTGCTGAGTACATTGTTTTCAAAAATGATGCCATTGTTCTACAATCTCACCAATTGTGAAAAACGGAATACATTTTTAGAATGAATAGAATATTAAGTTACAATAAAATTAACATTCAAGATGCCTTGTATTTAAAAAGTGTTTTGTCCGCAGACCCTGGAATAGGCTCAGGGTACCTGCGACTCTAGTAAGGATTAAGGGGTTCCAGAAACTGAATGGAAGAATGAATGAATGAAATAAAAGAAATGGCAGCAGTTGTTATTATGGTTACTTAAATCCCCTATCGTCATTTTGCAAGCTGTCATAAAAACGATAGGTAAAGGGTAAGGAAATACATATGTGTAACTTTAGTTTAGTGATAAAGTTGAGTGATATGTCATAATATAGTCAAGACCATGCTGGGGTACAGTGTTTCAAGTCATAGAAGAAGCAGTGTTGGACTGAAAACAAAATTGCTGTGATAACACATGATCTCATTACCCCGCTGGAGTCCAGTGAATGGCCATCTTCTTTTCAGAAGCGATAAAGAGATGAATGCATGACAAAACAATTTGTTTCTCTATTGCTTACCCAAAATGCATTGCTGAAGGCTGTAATTTGGAGCAAAAAAGCCACCCATGTTTTTTTCATTTGTGACAGACATATGGCTAATGAAGACAGTTTCCTTTAACTTTGCCATTTTCCCCCAGAGTCATTTCGTTTCCTGTCTAATTAAATGAGTGAAATACAGCAACTTCAGGGCACATAAAAGGAGATACATCTTGATGGATCTTTCATAGAGAGGTAAAAGATCCCCTGCTAGCCTCGCTTTCATCTTTTGTGAGCCTTTAGTCATTAACTGGACCATATTTCCATCAAACCCCGAGCTTTTAATAGGGTCTTGCTCTGAATGGATGAGAGTGTTGGCAGGCCGGTCGGACATTTTTTTTGAATGAGCTTAGTGACAGACACTAGCGGAGCAAATAAGGATGTTAATTCCTGTGTTTATGCCTGCCTCGTTAAGTCAATATTTAGCATTGA
The DNA here is from genome assembly GCA_037974605.1 of Nannopetersius ansorgii. NCBI lineage: Eukaryota > Metazoa > Chordata > Actinopteri > Characiformes > Alestidae > Nannopetersius > Nannopetersius ansorgii. The sequence continues at coordinate 12,795,153 of JBBPDE010000001.1, forward strand.
CTCACATCTGGATATGCACTTCATCTTCTTAAAGTTGGCCAGGCAAGAGACAAAGCACTGAGGAATAGAGAGAGCAGGAAATGGTATTTGACAGTTTCTCTATAAAAGATTCCTTGGTGAAATTGGCCTGGAGTACTACTGTTATAGCCCATTAACTCCACTGAAAACTTTCACAGAAGGGATGCAAGTGCTTGAGTTTTGTCTAAATGTCTTAAGTGAGTAGCCTCATGAAGACGACTCTAGAAATTATTATTATTATTTGGCTACATTTTATGCTTTTATTTTCCAATATGACAAATGTGCTTTAAAATGTATATAGAACTGCGTTTTCTGTTGAGGATATTACACTAATTTAATGAGGACATATAATAATGTATCGGCATAAATAAACTTGGGAGAAGGGTCACTTATTTGTTAAACATTATTATCAATATTATTATTATTAATATTAATATTATTAGTAGTAGTAGTACACAGTAAAATTTGCAGCGTTAAAATAACACTGAAAGAGTTCAATTTAACACTGACCAGAGTCTATTTGGTCCCATTCGGGAATTTAATTAAATGAAATTTTTCCATAGTGTTAAAATTTTTGATTCAATTTTAGAGTCATAATCATAGTAGTAGTAATAGTAATAGCAGTATTTTATTGTTGTTGTTATTGTTGTTGTATCTGTGTGACAGCTATAATATCTTTCCCATCTCTCATCATATAGGTGCCATTCAACACATCACTCAAACATAGGCCTAACAACCCTAAATAGGCATTATTTATTGTAATATTACTGTAATAATCATACAAAAATGTATGTTTCACATTTAGCCTTCACATTTATCATTTTTCTATTTTATTGTATTTATCACTTCAGCAGTTGGAAAGGACAAGATGACAGCCGATTCATCTGCCATGGTTTACTCTGCAAAGGCCGTTGTTAGTTTAGCTGGACTGGAGGGCTAGAGTTGTTAGAGAAAAATCGTGTCAGTGTGACTACTGGAGGACTCTGGAGGTGGCTGTGTTTTTGGCAGGTGCTCCTCTGTGGTTTCGTCAGAGGCCAGGGGGACAAGCATGACCCGGTTGTCCTGGACAGAACAGCTTGGTGCGTGCGCTGGCGCTGACAGTTTGCAGCGAAGTGATGACAAACAGACCAGTGTCTGCTCTCGAGGGGGGGCAGGGAGCCGTGCAGGGGAATGACAGTGAACAAATGAAAGGCGATGGCTGACACCCAAATAATTTACATCACCATCCCCCACCCCATTACATCCCACCTCTATGGGCTGGGTAAGCATAGAGGAATGAATAGTAATCAGTGCAGAGAAAGAAAAACATTGAGGCATGATTAGTCTTCCTGTACATAGCATGAGTACATTCTTTAACACAGCTCTGTGAATAGCTCCACTATTATGATTGTTTAATTACACAAGGAGGAATACCACACATTACATTTGCATTAAAATTAGTACTTCCTCCTACAAAGACACAAATGAAAATGTCTGCGTTTCTTTCTTCCAGACAAGATAATATCTATCAAATTCAACCCATCATGCATTCTCCATTCATATAAATTATCACCTGCAATTTCTGTATTGCTGACTGTAGCCTGCAGCTTTTAACAGACAGATCCATTAAAAGCTTTTTTGATCAAACCAATTTTTCACTGAATCCTTGCAATTATTTACAGTGAAAGTACACAGAGACAAAGGGAGGATGCCTGGGTGCTTGTTGGAGAACTTTGGTTACATCAATGAACAGCAAACTAACAAAAGCAAAGTGGAAAGCTTCAGTTTTCCCAAATCAGATGTTATGTAATGGTATGGGAGCAACATGATCACAGTGGAGTTAGAATATGTAGACATTGCTGGTCTCGCTGATGACACTGCAGCTAGTTCTATACTGCATGATAGTTGGTATAATGATCATATAATAATCATAACCTGAGTGTTATTGAAGAAACAGTGGTAGCTGACTGGCACTGATCATTATATCCATGCCACAGTGTACGCCTATCTGACGTCACACAGCAAATCGAATATTATTCATAATTCAAAAAGTTGACATGACTGAACAAAACTGAAAGCAGATCTGAAATCAGCATGAAAAACTATGTGTTGTGGTTTCTGATGATTACAATTTTTTTGTTGACCTGTGTTATTAGTGGCCTGGTATTAATGTTACCCCTTTATTTGTGGCCTTCCTCTCTTTTTAAAGATGATTTGAATGTTCTCACCTGATTTTCATCACCTTGGCAAAAGGTTGGTTGAGAGAATAATTAAATTCTCACAATTTCCCACCCCAGATGTCATCACACTATTCCTTTATCAAACTGAAGTTGTTAAGAGTGATACTTGCTTTCCCCCATCAAGCTTTGTTATTTTTGTGAACTCAACTTTTATCATGTGTTACTTCTACAACACAGCACCACTCCTTACACCTTTCATGCAACACAATGAAAGGTACAAAATCATTTTCCGCATGAAATAATGCATCATGTTTCTGAGGGTGCTGCTGTTTGAAGTTTCACCTTTATAGTAAATCAATGTGTTATCATGTTGGAGAGAGGAAAAAGAACGGCTGAGCTACATGACAGCTTGACAGCAGTAAAATCCAGTGGGATGCCTTGCAATAACAAACTTTAAGTGATCTACCAAAAGAATAAAAGAAAAAAGAAGAAATAAATGAGAAACACACACCAGGAAAGCGTTCTGCTGTTATTCAGCTGTCTCATTTTCTGCCGTATTTCAATGACATTCACCAGTTTCTTTGAAAACCCACCATAGTATCATAGTATGATCACGAATTTGCTGCATGAAAGACAGAAAGTTTGGGCAGGGACTGGTTGAAACCTTAGGTAAGTACATTTTTTAGACATAGGAGGCTCGAGGTCTATAAACATTGGGCAAATATTATGTTTTTATTCTCCAAAAGATGAGCAGAACTGAAGACAGACAACCTTGAAACTTTATGAAACAATAAGCAGTTTCTCTTTCACAAATCATTTCAAAGCACAGTGTAGAGCACATCAGACACCGACTTGAAACGACACACGCAACACTTACAAACACATCACTCGGCATTGTGCGTGATGTTTGTGTGTATTCGTGTGTGCCTGTGTGTGTTTTTCTGAGCCCAGGCATCAAGAGATTCTCTCTGTCTCTCTGCTACTCGAGGACACAGAAGAACTTCTCCTCGGCTCGCTGTCACTTCATCTGGGCTCAAGCTCTCATCTCGGCACTTGAAAGCAGCGGCTGGTTGCTACAGATGTGACGGCGCTTCAGCTGCTCCGTCTTATCAAAACCTCTCGCTGCCAGCCCTCCTACCACCACGCAGACCCCTCCGCTCTCAGCCTCACCCGGTCCCCCATGAAGATCGCCTTGGGAGATTGGAGGAGTGTGCCTCAAACAGACATAATCCATAGCAAAGTTTATTGTTGCTTCACTGACTGATCCTTCCCCCAGCTCAGTGAATCCCTGAAAAAAAAAAACTAGAAAACAACATGAAACAAACTTGGGAACACACAACATTTACTGTGTGCAAGAGAGTGAAGTTCATGAAGCAAACAATGAACACCCACGCCTGTCTTTCACCATGACGTTGTTCTGTGTCAGTTAGAACGTCCATTTTCCTCGTTTTGCTCTGGGTCAGCAAAAACAAAAACACACAATATGAGATATTTGCATCGGCCTTAAGGCTGTATGACTAAAAAGCATGGGCCTAAGCAAGATTTTCTTGCAAATGCTGCGATGATGCGGTTTAAAGTTGTTGCATTCCTCTCAAAGGGCATCTGCCGTGCACTGACAATAAGAGCATCACACAGGGAAGTCATATCTCCCACAAAGCACTCACATTTCTGTAGTACTATAGAAGTACTGTAAATAACCAAAGCCCACATGTACTGAATATGTACTGAAGGGTTAAATGTACTGGCTGGCTATATGTTTCAGTAATATCTACATGGTACCATGAGCCTTGCTACTTGATCTTCCATAAACCCTCTATAGTATTTAACACCACCCTCTGTTCTCCTTTCTATGTGATAGAGTTCGATGTTCCACATTCAAAATTTTAGATCCTTTACTGAATCTGTTACTAGGGGTGTCCCACAGGGCTCTATATGTGTGTGTGTATATATGTATATATATATATATATATATATGAATTACATGAATAATAATAGATGAATTAATCATGAGAAGAAACAGACAGCAGGCAGGTGAATTCCAGTTCTTTTTCTGTTTATTTTAGCTCTCGCTCCACAGCACTTTCTCAACCACATCCCCAACTCTAACTACCCACTAGACCCGCCCCTCCCCTTATATACACCTCCCGAAAACCCACCAGTTGCTATGGCAATGGGCCCAACGCGGGGACCGCCGCCCCCAAGTTCACCCCAAGCAGCCTGCCAAACCCACACACACATCCCGTGCTACCCACGTGATCCTCCTGCCCGCCACAATATGAAATATTATGCAGCTAAGTGGCATCATATATATATATATATATATATATATATATACACACACACATATAATTGCCTAATTTGGGCCTTCCAAGGACCCGGGTTAAGGTTAAGTGTTATGGGTCAATATTAAAATAGCAGCTGCAATAAATTTTCTAGTCAAAATGCCCTCTTTCGATCATCATCTAAATCTGTCCTTTGCTTTTAAATATGTTGCACCCTGTGTAAGGATTTCATGTTCTATGCTGGCAAATAAACCATTGAGCATAGAAAATAAATACAAATAATATTAAATCATTCAAATGTTAGTTTTTTTCTGTACTATTTTATACTAATAAATCATATACAGTAGTTGACCAGCTCTCTAATAGAAAACCGTTTACAGTTTTTGTCCACGTAGTTATGATGTGATTATAATTCATAATATACTGCCGGGGAAAAGTATATTCATGTGCTGATAATGCAGTCGTTTTGTCATTTAGAAAGCATACATCTATTTTCACAGCTCTTTTTCTCTGTTTATTTGTTTAATCTACTGCAGTGACAGTACTGCATGAACGATGGACTAATTTCAGCTCCACTTGTTTGTCTTTGGGAAGTCAAGCTGCCACTGCATTTAATTGTCCTGTTTGTTTCCTCCAGTCAGAATATGCAGCTCCTGCCAAAACAAAAGAGTGACTTGAACTTGGCATCATTTAATTATTTAATGCATTCTCTGCTTGTGCACGAACTATAAACTGCCAACTCAACATGGACAGTGTTTTTGGTAGATTATTATGAAATATGTGCAATAAAGAGCAGTGGAGGCTGAAGGACCTGCTGGCACTGATTCAGAGGAAGGCCAAACTAGTGGAGACCAATTACTACTTATTTTTGTTATTATATATAAACATTTTAGACAAACTAATGTTTTTTTTTCTCTTTCCATTTTCCTCTCTCTCCTCCCGATCCAGACAGGTGGTCCTTGGGAGTCCAACACTGCAGATCAATAAGGGTCTGGGTGTCAGGCGGCTTTAGAGATAAGATTCCGAGATGAGGGCACAGGTTACTGCAGTGTCCTCACTGACTTTATATTACCCATCATCCCCAGGACACAGCTGGAGCAATGTGTTCCACCAGGCAGCATTTTTCAGCGTCTCCAACCATCCTTAAAGCTTTCTTCCCACCGTAAAGTCTGATATCCTCGCAGTCTTAGCGGCTCAGACATGAGTTCCTGAAGAGAATACATGCCTGGGTATAGCCATGAGGGAATGCTTGGCTAAATGTGGACTTACAAGATGGCAATGAGTTTAACATTTCTAAACCAAATTCAAAAGGCTGATGGTCTATTTACCAACCCAGTGTGATAACAAGCGTGTCATTACCACACTGTAAGCTAGCATGGCAGAATAAATCACACCAGAAAACTCCAATAAAGCATGTAAACTTATGTTATCTTTACTGCATGAAGTAAAAATAAACCTCTTTCGAGGCAGCTACCCAAGTAGCAAACGAGTGATGGACTATTCTAGTAATTTTACTATTGATTCAAGCACGATAAATATAAATCAATGAGTTCATTAAAAACTGGGTGCCTGAACCGAGATATAACATAACCATGACAAACTAAGTTTTGGTCCAAGACAAATATCATACAAATATTTAACACAGACTGCATGTAGGCCACATCTGTTCAAATGCTAAGAATAACCTTAAATGCAGCCACAATACACTTGCCATTGCCATACTTGACTTGTGAGAGTCTTAACTGGGCCCCATTCGATTTGGCTCAGATTTGTCAAATATCTGGGTGTGCTTGAGAAAAGTCATACATAATAAGCCATATCAGGGTTTGTGTTTGACATCTCTCAAGGTAGATTTACTTTGTTCTGATGTGGTTTTATTTTTTTTTTGCTGCTCAGTGTTCAAAACTTCCCATGCAACATGGAAGAACATCTGCAAAAGCCAAAGTATTTAAAAATGACTGCCTCTAACATTTAAACTCTTAGTGGAAAGATGACTGTTTGGATGTTAATATACAGGAATTATTAATGACTACAGCATATCTGGCCCTGAGTCAAACCTTAAATGCACCCACAATATACTTGCCATTGCCATATTTGACCTGTAAGAGTCTTAACTGGACCATATTTTGCCCAGATTTGTCAGCTTTCACAGTGTGTTTAGGAAAAGACAAGCTATCAGGGTTTGCGTTTGAGCTGAGCCGTGTGCAAACAAGCCAACCAAGACATCTTTCCATATATACAGTGTTTACCTTGGTCCTATGTGGCAACACATTGCAACAAATTCCATTCATTTTCAGTGTTTTTGCTGCTCTGTGTACAACACTTTGATTCCACATTTCAAGCATTCCCATGCAACATCATCTGAAACCAAAAAAACATCAACACAACAACTTCTAAAATCCAAACTCTGAGTGTGAAGATTTGAATCTTAATATACTGGAATTATTGCAATCCCTGCTCTCCAGTTCAAATCTGCCAAAGCCCTACAACTGCAAAGGATTATGGCACAATTATGTCCCCTAACGACAGGTACTAAAGGTGTACCCTTGGGGGGCACAATGCAGTAATAGTATTTGTACCCTGAATGGTCTGGTATTTTTTCTGACAGTGTGGTTAGCATTTAGAAAACACAACAGTATTTCTTATCAGACCACTAAAAACAGCACATGGGAGATCTAATGAAAGCAAAACAGCTGTTGCACTAATGGTACATCAGGCGGCCAATGGAGCTCTGAGACCAGCTAAAAAATAAAACAAACAAGCTATGCATGGTCATGTCAAAATACATCATCCGTCCCCAACAGAATACTTTTCATTCAAGGCCGGAATGCTTTAATTTTTTTTTCTGTATAAATTATGACTAGAACTATTTATTGGATTAAACGGTGCATTATATGAATAATAATGCAGTTCCTGTCCCACACCGCTATCCATTACTGAATATGTGTCATCACTTCCACAAAAACTCAAAATGCATGAGGAAGTCCATATCTACAGTGGAGTATCACACAGGCTGTACACATACGCTGTGTGTTCAATAATCGTAATGAGGCAGAAAACGCAAGGCTGACTAATTAGAAACATTAGTGCTCACAAGGGAAGCAATAATTACAGATACAGAGCTGAGACTTTAAAGAAGAGCAATTTTCACACCTCACCAATGCTACAGGCTACAATGATTCACTCGTGTACCAGCAATTCCTCCAACATAACGTTGTAATTAAGCTTGCTTCACTGCAGACACTCATGGGCTTAGGAGTGTGTGCTAACAATAGGCACATGCAGCTCAGCAGTGTATGGCGGATACAGATACAGTAAGTCACACAAAAAGGCTGTCATGCACCTAGCTATTTGGATCAACCGATTGTGAGTCCCACAGCACCCAGTCTGATGAAACAATTGCGTAAATTGCACAAGCTGAGACATGCTAATGATTTGTCAGAAGAGTCCTCATGTGCTCTTAAAAACAAAGATGTCTGCATGTTGCACCTTGCATTTAAAAGAGTCCGTGGGGGTCCAGGAACTGCCAATTGAGACTTGAAATCCCCAAAAGCCAGTAACAGTCTCTGGAAACATTGTAGAAACTGCAAGCGATGTGAAAGATTTTGTTTGTTTCATTTCCTCTAACATGTTTTTTTATTTCTGTCTGTGCTCAACTGTTAATTCTGTTTCATCGGTAGCCAACCATGAAAGCACATCTTTGTAAACACACACTGTGATGGCCACTGGGTATTTGCATACTGTCTAAATGGCTCACAGCTTTGAAAGCACCTTTTTAACGTTTAAAGAACCTCTCCATAAAGGATATAGGTTCTTCCGAGCCAAGAACTATTCACCATGCTGGCACACCAGTGAAAAGTATTTATGCAACAAAGAGTGATTGCACTGTGACTTCTACTGGAATCCCAGGGTCCTGGGATTGTCTAGGGCTGTGGCTTTTATTCATAGCTCCTTTTCTGTAATTAAAAATATTCACATTCAATATGTCGTACATGGATTTGCAATACATACATGAGATGCTGCCACACCCACAACTCAAAGTACATTCCAAGCACACCTCAAGTACACCTCAAGCAAAAAAAAGTATATCTTGCATGAGGTGGGTTTGCTTGCGAACTTGGTTTAGCTAATGAAGTTACACAGATAAAACCAGCTAAACTATCCAAACCTCTATTTTAACCACTTTAACATGCCATGCAAACTTTATGGTTTTTATGTTCAGAAGGTTGTGGGTTTAAATCCAGGACTGCCAGTGGCACCACTGTGGTACTCCTGAGCAAGGTACCGTCCCCACACACTGCTCCCTGGGTGCTGTGTTCCTGGCTACCCACTGTTAGACTTGGTGAATGGCTTAAATGCAGAGAAGGAATCTGTGATCTGTGCTGTTTACAGGTGACTAAGGGCCGCTTTACTTACTATCATCATATATGCTACCTGTCACAACTCATGTACCTGTGCAGAAGAAATGTTTTCACAGCAAATATAGGACTGTTTACTTTGTTTTCATTGAGAAAGCTGTTCTGTGGATTCCCTTACATTAAATTCCTTTACATTAACATGGAGGAGTGATATGACCAAGCAGGCACTTATGTGGAATCACTATAGAATTCATGAACCCCTTCTGTATTAGTGGCGTTTTAGGATTCATAGCTCATGCACTTACTATACACCCTCCATCAAAGGGGACACCACAGAATCACCCCTGACCAGATATCATTTGAAAGGAGACCATTCATGACAGCAGCATGGTATTGCCATGTTAGTTTGTCTTCTGCTGGTACATCAGACGAGGGTTTGCTGGGCTTTTTAACACTGTGCACAC
>JBBPDE010000001.1:12813187-12826545 GCA_037974605.1 Nannopetersius ansorgii
AGACAGAACTTAAATACATGACACAATCAAGACACAAACACAAAACAGGTGAAAACGGGAAACAAGGAGCAAAACAGTACAGAACGTCAAAATAAAAGTCCCAAAAACAGTGACCCCTAACAGCCACTAGCCGAGCCGTGACAGGAGTCTTCACTTGAAACTATTCACATTGTGTTCAAAGATTATAGCTGGACAACACACAATATAATATACTAAATGTTGCAAGACTTTTTAGTCATTCAAAAAGTAGTTAAGTAGTTGACATTACAAAAAGAAAGATTATAATATTCTAGGGGTCAGTGTAAAAACAACCTGACTCCAGTGGCAGGAGAGTTGTCTTCAGGTTGTCTTAAACTCAGAATCTCTGTTTACAAAGTTAACAGACTACCTGATGTGACCCACTTGTTAAAATCACCACACATTTCATTACAAAATCCTTTCACTACAAAATCTAACAGATAAAGTCAAAAACAAACTGGGCCTCAAGCAGGAGGTAGGCCATCAGCGGCAGTCAGCGAACAGCTACACCTAGGAAATGCAAAGACAAGCTAGAACTATGACTGCAAGATAATCATTTAAGGCTAAGCTAAGAATAATGCAAACAAAGAAGAGACAGAGAGTAAATATGAACAAACCACCAGTGAAGGAAGAGCGGACTGGGGCTGTGAGTGACCAAGAATAGGGTATAAAAAATTCTAAATCCTAGAAAAGGATAACAGGTGAGGTGGAGCATCACAAGTTAGCTGCCAAGGAACCAGAGGGAGAGACACTGAGTGTGTTACAGATGGATCAGTGCTTTCCTTTTAAAGCAGCCTTTTTTGAAACATAATTGTTCCAATTTAGGTGGTTTATAAAGTACTGGGTTAACAGAATTTTGTTTTTTTACCTTTCCCCCTGGGCTTTCACTTCAGTCTAGTTGATGGGTGACCACAGCAACACACAATGGACATACAGTATATGGACAAAAGTATCGGGACACATCTTAATTAATGGACAATCAAAATACCAAGACACTTTGGACAACGCCATGCTTCCAACAGTGTAGAGACAGTTTGGGGAAGAGCTTTTTCTATTCCAGCATGACTGTGCCCAAGTGCACAAAGCAAGCTCCATAAAGACATGGCTGGATGTGCTCAGTGTGGAAAAACTTGACCAGATATAATTATCGTTTTAGGCTCTTCTATGCCATTCACCATGAAAATGCTTCTGATCACATTATTGATTATTAACCAAATATTTTATGGGTGGAGGATTCTCTATATAGCAGTGACACTGACAAGGTAGCGGATTAGTTGCATGTAGTTGTGGGGTGCAAGTGGATCAAACATAGTTCAATCCTTATATTCATATACATAATGGTAATTTAATTAGCGGAATACAGCTCATTCTACCTGCTTTAAATGAGCACAGTCATGAGTGTGTTATTTGGCTTCATGAAAGCATCCTTATGCAATGTTGTCCTCAGTGGAGGTTGGTTCCCTCCTGATATATGCAGGGCCATATGGCTCCACATTCGTAGAAGTTGGTATTTCATCCTCATTTCCTCTCCTGTCGTCTTTTTTGGCATTCCCGAGAGGATAGGGTAAATTCTTGACAACTGTTGCCGGGGTTATTAATTGAGCCTGTGCCACTCGTAATGAGCAGGATGTGGTCTAAAACCAGAAAGGACACTGCGGATTCTCGGCCTCAGCTCAATATTTCACTTTAATTACTCTTAGCATCCTACTTGACTCAAGGATACTCTGTGCTAATTAGCCCAAGCCCCTGTGGCTATGAGAGTTTTGCTCTTTGTTGAGAAAAGCTTCTTCTGAATGTTAGCGAATAAAAGTCTGCCACACATTGGACGGACCACTCTGAGTGCACCCACAAACGCATTCTATAGTAGCTTTAGTAACGTCTACCATGGTGAACAAGCTGTACAGAATACTAACCAAAATCTCATTGATCATAATTCAAATTGTAGCACTTTTTTTAAAAAAAAATCATATGGTGTTTATTTTATACGTTTGAAAGGTTAGAATATTACACTCAAGGCCGTTTAATGATTTCCAGGAACTAAGAAAGAAACTAAGACGTGTCTGTAGTTTTAAGGTGATTTTTATTCAACAGGACACCAAAAACACTACAGTACTAATTATGTTAAGCTTTAGTTGGAAACAAAACAGTGACATTTTTGAAACGTCCATTGAAAAATATGTCCAATCAGAATCTTTTTCTCTTTTTTTTTTTGCTCTCCCAATTTATTTAGGAACTTAGAGGAGAATAAACCAATGCTTCAATTAGTGTCGGGAAACTAGTTTTGTAAAGTAAAATGTTACTTTAGGCCTAAATACTGTGGCGAGCAGGAGTGCCATGTGAACTGTGCGGGGGGTCCGCGTGGGTTTGGAGGGTAGTTTGGGGTTAATTGGGGGGCGATGGCCCACACCTGGCCATTGCCATGGCAACCCATGGGTTTTTTGGGGGGTGTATATAAGGGGAGGGGCGGTGCCTAGCCCAGAGTTGGAGAGTTGGGAGAGTTGGAGTGTGGTGTGTTGCTTGCTGTTAGAAAAATAAAAGAAAAAGAAATGGATCCATCCGCCTATGTGTCGCCTGATTCTGGCTCGTCACAATACGTTACTGACTACATACGAGAGGCCAACTAACCAATAGGTTCCTGTCAAAAAACACTAAAGTTTGAAATTCGTTTTAATCTCGAAATCTGTCTATGAATCCATTATCTGAAATACACATCCTTAAAGGATTGCAGTCATCGGGTGAAGGGTGGAAACATGTTCACATTCTATACTGCTAGTTTAGCACTAACATACTACTAGAAACATACATAGGAGCTAGCAGGACAAAAACGTAATGGTTGTCTTCTGACATTTCTGGCCCAAACAGAAGATCAAGATTTGCCACTGGATAAGAGAGATGCTCTTTTTTAGGTAATCAATCCAACATTGTTATGTCCAACCTGTTCAATCTTGTGTAGCTAAATTGAGACCCTTAAGCTTGGTTGTATGGTGTTTTTCACTGGAAATGTAATATCATGTAGCAACTGTAAAAATATATATAACTAAAAACACTATTTTAATACCTCCCTGTAGATGCTTTAATACTTAATGTCTCTTAAATTTGCTTTCATTATCCTTAGTCCTAAGCCTACTGTCATTTATTAATTGGTTTAAATCTATTGGGTGGGTGGGTGGGTGGGTGGGTGGGGTCAGTTTCTCATTAGCCTGTTCACATGTATTTTTTTTTTTTCAAACTGGAGACAGTTGCTAAGACAGAATATATGTGTGGGCAGAATATGAATCAGTCCATTCTGAAATGTCATAATACAAACCGAATGATGTAACTCCCTTCTTTTTCTGTCTTCTTTTATGAAACCAACTAATGTAAATGTGTGACTGAGATGCTTTCCATAAATGTATGTCTCTTCTCTGCCATGTCACCAATACACAAAGCCTGCCTTAACACATACTCCATAAAGGACATGGCCCACGTCCCCATGCCTGACAGCCAGTGATTTGTATTCATACTCCAGCCCACTGCTTCGACACACATGACGAGGGCTACAAGGGAGGGAGATGGTTTATTTTCTGCCTCCTGAGCTTAGGAGTGCATACCCGTAGCCTGGACGGGGGAAAAAGGCCCCGCATGAATGTATAATTCACACGACTGAGGAATTCGAGGTAGGGAATTACACAGAGCCGAGAGTGATGTCCCCACCAGTGGAAAGTCATGAATTTCACTGTCGCCTCGCGGAGGAAGAAAGAAGGCCATGTGGGATATAGCAGGTCTGTTTTGTGTCTGGAACCGATAAACCTGAGTGTAAATTTGAGAGTGGGAAGAAATAATCTGAGTCCTGCTCTGGAAGACAATATTAAACACAGGGCACTCAGCTCTAAAACCAGAGTTCTCAGCTCAAGTCATCTATGACCAAGTTGAGTAAAAGTGCTTTCACATTGAAAAGGTTGCCAAAGAGTCGATGCTGTATTTGAGCCAAGGACTCCATGTTGCAATGCATCCGTATTGAGTGAAAGGGATATATTGTGACTGTTGTGACCAAGACTGTGTCTCTCCAAAATGTTCATGCTTTATGAGAACACACACTTAACTATACATATTTTTTCAGTAAGCACAAATACAGAAGCATAGATCATTTGTTTAAAGATTGCAAAATAAGAATATATCTTTGTGTGTTTTCCTAGATGGACTGTTTCTCATCTATTCGTCCATTCACTTTGAAACACAAGGGTAGCGCAGTGACGATATATACATGGCAATATATAGACTCAAATGTGGTTATTTCTGGTAGCATGACCAAAAACAGTTTCCACCATTCTGTCTCAAAATCAACCTGAACAGGCATCTGAATGCATTTTTCTTTCTTAATGCGACATATTTCTGTAAATAATTTCGTCAGTATTTGGTTGGTGAAAAGAAGTCACCTTGAATGGAATCTAAGCATAACGGACAGCCTGCAGAAACTCTCAGATATTACTGGCATTTCCTTAAAGAACAATGTAAAATTACAACATTTTATTGCACATTTTCGGAAACATAATTCCAGTTTTGTGGAATGTTTTATTTTAATTTGTATTAAGTCTTTTTTATATTCACTTTTAATGGTTCTTGTAAGTTGCTTTCTTTAGCAGAAACTCGTCTCTGCATGTCTGTCTTAGTGACCTTTTTTTACTTGCTTGATTTGGTATCATGAGGCATATCATCCAAACATGTGGACTGTGGCATTAAACCAAAAGCCCTTAGATTATCTCAATAGCATTTACAGCATGACACTCAACACGTCCTGCAAGTGCAACAGTGAGTGGAACATGATATTCAGTTACACTATGCTTCACTAATAAGCCTTGCAAATATTATCCTTAGGCTAGCGCCATGCTCATAAGAACAGTGCGAAAAAAGGGCCTTGTGCTGGCCTTGTGCCTCTGAAAGAGCTGGATTTCTGCCTTCTGGTCTATACTGCTGAATACCATGCGATGGAAATGCTCTGAATATAACAGTCATAATATAGTCATGGAGATCCTCCAAATATAATGCGGACGAAAGGAGATATTCTGAATGTTATAACACAAGAATGGCTCTTTTTTACACTGTCAGTGCCAATTTTATAAACGTCACTTCTGTGACACAAAAGTACTTCTTTATAAATGAAGAACCAGCGATTAAAAATGTTTCAGATGGTTGTGAATCTTTCTTGAGAAGTGGAATATCTCTCCTTTTTAAGTGCTGGAAACTCACACATTTTTTGATTAAATAAAGTGAAAGATATTTTGGAAATGCTCTGAATATAGGAGGCTTTGTACAGCCTAAAACACACTTCAGATAAAGTCTGAATGAACACCAAAACCTCAGTTTGCCAAGCTAAGAAGGGATTCTAATAGAACAAACACAGTAGCAACACATTTATTCATAGATTTGCCATTATTTTACTTGATGCTTTTCAGTCTTTGCTTGCTTGTTCTCCACCACCACAGTTCTGGTTTGGAGGTCCAATGTCCAGCACAACTTGAAGATTTTCCAGTTCAAACACATCTGTTCCTCATCTGTTAACTTCAGTAGGGAAAACACCATATTGCGCTTGATACTGGCCCTCTAGGACCAGAGCTGAATACCCCAACTACACACTGAAGCAGATTCAACTAAAGACGCAGAATTTTGACCTTCACTATTCACAGAATTATAATCATAAAGGCTACACTGCAAGATATAAACCTGTCGACTGCATTGAAAACAGCAAGGCCACACTATATATAAAGACCATAAAATTATAAAGGTCATGGAAGAGCTGTGCTCGAAGGTTTTATAGGTAGATCAAATGCTGATGAGCAATTGAAGTAAAAAGGCAAAGAGAACAAACAGATTTAAAGTAGAAAGTTTTCATTAGAGAATTTCAATAGAAGGTTTCCAAACCAAATTTGATTAAGATTTGAATGCCAGAGCATGGGTTGTGCCTGCCATAAAGCAGACTGAATTCAGAAACAAGCATATCAAATGGAAATCTTCAGAATATGGTAATGATAATCTGGGACAGAGGTTTCTCTGACATACCCACACTAACCCAGGACAATAATGTTAATTAGCTAGGTTTGGATCAAGTATGTTAAAAGCAAAGTGGCCCTTATATTCACGCCTGAACACACCACTGCACACAGTGTGAACAATGTGAAATTCTTTTTCTGCAGTTAACCCATTCAACAAGTAAAGCAGTAGGCAGCCACTAGCAGTCCTGGGATTTGAACCTACAACCTTCTGATCACAAACTAGGTCACACTAGGCCTCTGGCTGCCCCAAACATCATACGAAACCACCCAAACTGCGACGTAGAAAACACAAAATGTGATTAGAAGAGCCAAGGCTAGGAAACACTGGGGTAGGAATTGTGGAATTGATGCACAGACAGACAGAACTAAATGTAGAATGCCAGGATTCCTGACAGGTATATTACTTGATACATATAAGCAGTTAACATCCTATCCTGTTCTGTGGCATACAAAAATGCAGAGCAGCCTCAATTAACCTCGATATTGGACCAAGATCGCAAGAAAGAAGATCTTAGTGACTTAGATAGAGGGTTCCTTGCTGGATGCCAAGAGCTTCAGTCACAAAATCTGCTCCACAGGCTGGTGTTTCAGTGGGAACCTCTACATTTAAGTCTATTGGAAAGACATCAGTAAACAGGGTTAGAAAGTATGGTCAAGAGGACACTTTGAGTGAAGGTGATCCTCTTGCATTAGTGCAATATTAGTGTAGCTCAGAGAACTGAGATGACTGCAGAGCTTAAACCCTCATTTTTCTCAAGATGAAGGTACATTTGGGAGCTCAGTGGTGCACAAACCATACACACTGATCTACAGAGATGTGGAAAAAAAGAGACCTAGTAGAATGAAACTGTCTGACTGCTTGACTGTTATAGTAATGGTATCCCATAACATAAGACTATGTCTGCCTTTGTGGCTCATTTCTACTAATTGAATTTCAGTGCAACGAACAAAGCCTGTTATTATTTCTAAATAGATCACAATAGATAGTATTGTAAATAGCTCACAATCTGTGCCTTATTTGTCTTTTTCATAATTCTCAGCTTGTATAGCATATTCTATATCTGCACATGTTTGGATGACATTGTAGGTCCAACATTGTTAATGACCCTAAAATATCAGTTTTGTGGAATTTTTCATGACACGGACAAAAAATATTACATGGCCTCAAACTGACAAATGATTTCCATTAATTGCCTCACCCCAGTTACTGATGACATTACAGAGCTGTGAATGCGCCATGCTGTAAGGCAATTAATCTAAAGCCTGGTTTATTATGGATTATACATCAGAACAACAGAGACAGATAATGTAACAGACTTGGAGACAATCGTGTGCTAATTCCTGTGTAAATGCTGTCATTCTAAACACTGAGGGATTAAATTAGACAGCCACTGACATGGTGTGGTAATGGCTTGCTTTGATTTTTGGCCAAGGATATGAAATATTTGATGTTAGAGGGAGGGCTTTCACGGCTTTTCAGTATTAGTCATCTTATTTAGCAAAAGGAAAGCAGCAAGGATTGGCATCAGCAAGATTTTAGGTGCTGTTTGAAGGCGCTGGAAACGAATTCCAGCCATTTCCAAACATTCTAACTTACATTGTTTTATGATCAGGGGGAGACCAAATATATGCTATAGTTAATGGACCCCCCACATTTTGAAAGTGGATACTGAGGACTGTGCAAATACAGGGCTTATCAGCATGGTGGGGCCACAGTATTTCATCAACAGGTCAGTAAGATCCTTCAGATTGGAAGCATTCATGAGGAAATGGTGTTGGGGAATAGTTATTGATGGGTGAGAAATCCTCTCTGAGAAATAGGATTACGGCTGAACCGTGACATCTGCAGCACAGCTACTAGAGCGGTGTGCCTACAAGCCCGGCACACAGAGCCCAGATGGAAAACAAAGGCAGACAGATTTAGTGTGTCTCGTGTAAGCTCCAGCAATTCCACTAAGTTGTACAGTGCATTTCAGGCAACGGAACAACGACAGTGAATCTGCAAAATATCACACAGTTCCTATGGCATTTGTTACAACTCCTGGTGTCCTATTGCTTAATACAGACTCATAACTGGATCAAATCCATCATTTCCCACACAGGAGACATTTTCAAAATATTAGAAGGAGAGGGATAGTATAGAGAGCCAGACAGCAACGCTGATAAAGTTATTCTTGGGTTTTCAGGGTGATGTAACATTACTAGTGCAGTTACAGTTACTGCATGTGATCGTATTTGGAGAAAAGTTCACCTCCTTCAAAATGTGCTGTCCACTGGAAAAGTGGTCCAGGTGCATCACAATTCTTTCAGATTTTTTCTGGGTCTTTTTTTACTCTTTTGTCAGCAATATATTGTATGTAAGGGCCTAAACCCCACATATTTCTTATATTTTAATGAGGATTTTGACTTTTAGGTGATTTTATGTACCGGAAACTACTGAACTAAACCTTTAAGTCTTTGGGGGACATTTCATTTTTTAATGCAGATTCTAACGCATGAAGTTAAAGAGCCCACATATTTCCATATGAGACAAAGATTAGGGTCAGGTTACACAACACAGCACATTTAGGCTAATGCATGAGGAAAGGTATAGGAGAGGAAACATGATTTTCCTCTTTTCACAGTATTATGGGGGTGAGAAGAGATTGGGGAGAAAGAGGGTGGTTATAATATGCTGCAGATTCTCACTGTCCTGATTTCATACTTGAACAAATAAAGAGGACTATAACCTTCAACTCGACCTTCACTGTTTTCAAAAGTGTGTTAAACTGTGTGGGTGCAGAAAGCAAAAGTTGTCAGGTCATTCGTGTGCATACCCAGATCAAAAGCATCACTACACTGGAATGTGTACTTGCCTGTTTGTTTGCTTGCGTGTTTGTGTGCATATCATATACAAACATGGGACTGCAGTGGCTTGCAAAGCTTTTCAAAGGTCATTTGGAAATATGGAATCTGCAAAAGGCAACATGAATTCTGATAAGGTTTTTCCTTCTGAAAACCTAAAACAAACATGCGGTTTGAAAAGTTTGCCCGTTATTTGATTTCTTTCTTCATTTTCAAGGCGAAACGTTTGTTTACAAAAGCCTGGAATTGGAATTAATTCATGAATGTTCTTCTTTCTTGTTTTTATTCAGCTGGGCAAGAGAGCACTTTTCCCCTTCATTACTGGCATAACATTTGGCAAAAGCAGCTGAAGCAAAAGACATTACAAGGACAGTGATGTTTATACTTTTCGCATGCAATGTGGTCACACTCTAATCCTTAGCCTTTTAAAATCGAGGTCAATGGAAGATGAAACAGCTGCATCTTACGCTGCAAGGCTCCGGGAGCAAAACGGAAACGGATACCAACCTCTGTGCACTGGTTTCGCCAATCAGTTGCTTTCCACTGGCACAGGGATCTCTGAGCATTACAGTGTTGCTTTGTGGAGCTCAAGGACGGGGACCTTGGTGTCATTCTCTTATTTGTTCCCCCTTTTGAAATGCAAGACTTACTTCACAGAGGCTCTAATTAGTGAGGATGAAAGCTGCATTAGCAATGTTAATGAAGTGTGCCTCTGGAAGTGCATCTTGTGGAGGGCTGTGTTCCTCCCTGAAGGGTTTTACTCATAGGCCATAGTGGATCCTTCGCCAAACTTACAGGGGCTGGGAGACAAATCGCAACTTTTCTTTCCTTCCTTCCTTCCTTCCTTCCTCTCCCTCTCTCTCTCTCTCTCTCTCTCTCTCTCCCTCTCTCTCTCCATTTACCCCCCCACGCACATGCACACACAGTGCTGTAGGTGGAGTTGAATAATCAGCCTCAAAGGGAAGCGTCTACTTTACATGCTCAGAATGCGTCCGTTTCCAGAGACGATCACGTCGCAGAATTATCGTGTTGTTAAGAGGATTTGACATGAATATGCGAATATGTTCCAGTTAACACAAACAAAGCACTGTTTATGAGGAAATCATGCGTGCATGATGACACAAAGATATCAAAGGTGCAGGAAAATAAATGGTGCCAAAAGCGTTTTTATTTTGTTGTGATGCTAAAGACAAAAACCACCTGCTTCCCTAAACAACCTTCCCGTAGATGGAAACGCCAGGAATGCTGTTCAGCATAGTCTCTGTGAGCTGTATATGACTGATTTGCAGACAATAATTTCTACACATATACATATAATACTCCAAAGAATCTTTATTTTTAAAACTGCAGCAGTATATTATCTGCTAAGCGGGTGATAATGAGATGGGGTGCCTTCAGAACAGCTTCAGTCCTAAATGGTGTAAGGCTGTATTGATCCGCTCTTTAACAAGAAAAAGCAGTTCCACTTTTCTTTGAACCCTGCTACATAACAGGGACATATTAAGCCATCAATATGTCACGGCAGATGTCGCATGCTTGTCCTGACAGATTATGTCTATTATTATAATAGTAACGTTGCCATTAGCGTTAAATGTCAAGACAGATGAAAATGTTCTATGTCATGACTTTAAAGTAGCATGCGATGTAATATATCGACATCAAACCCTGTAGCATCTGTTATAACAGTTGGCAGTGACAGCAACATAATATTTTCCTAATAATGGACACAATCTAGAATAATGATAGCTTGTGAAATCAGCTGGGACATCTTGTCCTGTTCTCTAAATGGCAAAGATGAAGACACGTCTGAAGGGATACGCTTTGATACTTTCTTAATTCCAAGAAAGGGGGGAAGAAAGAAAACAAGAATGTTCACTGTGAACCTGTATACTTCACAAATTTCTCTCCTTCCAGAGAGAGTCCTGACAAAGGCTTGACTCTTCTATGATCCAGTGCGTGAATGAGGTATGCTTTAGACTTAAGGCTAAACATAACACACAAAAAATACATTAAGACAGCCAGCTGGTAGACATGAGGGTGAACAGAATACCGCTATCTGCGTCGACTTGGGATTAAGGTAGTAAAATGAGACACAGGTTGGCAATCACAATTAGGGAGATACCAAACTGACATGAACAGGAGGGAGGAAAACCCATTCCGACACGCTGGAACTGTTGCCATGGAAAATGATTCCTCCTCCACCAAACTTCACTGTTAGCACTCCGCATTCCAGCTGTTAGCGTTCTTCAGATTCATCCATCACACTGCCATGTATTGAAACATGATTAATCAATCCAGAGAACATGTTTCCAAGAATCTAGTGGTGGAGTGCTTTACATCTCTGCAGCCAACACTATTAGAGCTGCTACCTGGGGATGGAAGCCCTTTTTAGGAAGGTTCAGATGCACAGTTGATTCCAGAGGCAGTTTGGAACTCTGTAATAAATTAAACAAGAGTGATTTTTAGTGTTTGTGTGGTGTGCTTATGCATTCACAGTATTCTTTTTGGCTTCATGCATTTTTGTTTTCTGCAGATTTGTGTATTTCTGGATCATACCTCTGTGAATAGAATGCTCTATAGATCCTCTGTCATTTGTCTAGCCAGCACCAGAAGGGGGCCATGTGCGTTGATTCCAACATAGCAAGCTGATTGCACTGTTTACACTGTTTTCTGTCCCCTCAGGCCACACTGAACGCGTCTCAACCACAGAACACAGCCCAGGATCCATGGGATCAAACCTATGACTCTGAACCCACTACCCCCCACAGCACTGCCCTCCATCTTTTATTCATGAAGTGAAAACATAGATAAAGCCATCTCTCTGGCGATTTAAAGCTTTGTGCAATTAGAGTCAAAACATCTGAATTATTCATAACCTACTGCATTTCTCCAGTATTAGCATACACAGGGTTTTGGTTAAAGCCACACTAAGGCTGAAGATATACAAATGGTGTGGATGCTTGGAATTAACCAGATAGAGGATGAAAATACCCCCATATGTCCCATACAGGTGGCATAGGATAAGGGTTCATAAGCTCTAAAGAGCCACAAAGCATACAGGTGCACAGTGTTTAGGAAAACAGCTTTGTTGACAGAATCTATTCAGAATCTCTTTTCCTGCTTAGTCTGAATTGAATGCAAGGTCCTTCCCCCCACTCCTCCCCCCACCACCACCTCTTACGTATAAAGGAACAAAACAGTTTCAAACCTATTCATATTTGTGCTGTAATGTCATCTCCTAGTAGTAAATGACAACCATCAGAGTATAGCCGATAGGGTTTAAAAATGCTTTTTATATCAATGTAACCATTCAAAATTGGCCAATCAAATGTGGCCAAATATAATTCACTGAATTTCAGTGACTGGAGGATGGCTGAAAACACTATTAAAGCATTTCTAAATATTCAGAACATACCAGTGAGGTGGAATTAACAAGACTTATGTCGTCTAATTTTAAAGTGTTAGACTCCTCCTAACACTAAACCATCTCATTGACTACATCCATTTCATTATTATAGAGGCAATAGTTTAACAATTAAACAAGAAATTAATGAACCAATAAAAACTATTACAACCTTACATGAAATATAAAAGCAAATATCACTAATTTAAACACGCTTTACATCACAAGAATCACAAACACACACACACACACACACACACACACACACACACACACACTGTCCTAATGATTTTGACACCTGAAATACCTTTCAAAATCAATGCATGCACATAAAAACGTTTTATAATGTTCGTAATGCACATAAAATAAATCGGAATAAACAAATCTCTTGTTCACTGAAACAAAATGGCAATAATTACCTTTCACATACTTCTAGTAGTGTTTTACCATCCAACTGGTCACATTGCAAAAAGAGAGTACTGAATACAGCTGACTAATCAGTCCCTCATAAAGCAGAATT
Organism: Nannopetersius ansorgii; assembly: GCA_037974605.1. Taxonomy (NCBI): domain Eukaryota; kingdom Metazoa; phylum Chordata; class Actinopteri; order Characiformes; family Alestidae; genus Nannopetersius; species Nannopetersius ansorgii. The sequence goes on from JBBPDE010000001.1 coordinate 12,826,002, forward strand.
AGGTGTTTGTATAGAAATTTAACAGACACTGAAATGGAACGGTTGTCATACGCATAGAGATGCTGATCTAAAATAAATTGCAGTGGTCTCTCATTTTTTTCTGGAGCTGCATATGTGTGTGTGTGTGTGTGTGTGTGTGTGTGTGTGTGTGTGTGTGTGTGTGTGTGTGTTAGAAAGGTCAGAGGGAGGGGAGGATCCTATGATGTGGTCCAGCTCTGTGGGGGAGTGGCAGCTTCAGCAGGGGAGGTGAGAGTTAATGCTCAGCATGGAGAGGACACAGCGCTGCAGCCAACGAGTCACAGCGCTGCATGCTGGTGGTTTGAGGTGATGTCACATGGCTCATTTGCTGGTTCAGTAGCCCATGGGTGTGTGGGTGAGAAGCTAGGTGTTGGCACTGACTCGCTTGGTGTACACTGTAATGAGTATGCTGGCTTTGACTGTGAGGCTCTGAAATGTGGTCTCCTGTTCCAAAGACACACACACACACACACACACACACACACACACACACACACACACACACACACACACACACACACACACA
>JBBPDE010000001.1:12843802-12864356 GCA_037974605.1 Nannopetersius ansorgii
AGGGAGCCGAATCTGAAAAAGGATCCGAGTATCCCAGCTCTACTAGCTTGCTGCAGTTCTACAAAGTGTAACGTCACGTCTATACGCGTTAATTGCGTTAAAAATATTAACGCATTATTTTTTTCTGTGATTAATCTAAGTAACGTGTTAAATTCCCAGCCCTAATATATATATGTGTGTGTGTGTGTGTATACAGCAAACTGACCAAGCAGCGCTTTTCAAATGAATTAAGAACTTTAGATTCATGGTTTGTGATTATATCCTGAATTCCAAACCAAGATGCAGCCAAAGTATGAGATGTACCAATGGCAGTGTAAATGCTAAGGGACTGTTGCGTGTATTAACATGTCAGTCAAAGTGGTCTGGAGATAGACCATGTCCCACAAGACTCCCGGAGGCGCAAGGAGCACTGGGCGCTTAGGATTCATTAGCCATAGCACTGACAGTAATGAGCCGAAAGCTCCATCAATTACACCCATCAGGTTGGCCTGGTGTCATTCGCTCATCACACCGACTATTTTCAGCTCACCAGGCTGCAGGCAGCTTGGGTGAATTGGAGTCTCTCTGTTCCCTACCCTTACTTCAAGAGACCTGAAGTTAGTCCTGTAATGGAGCCTCGGTGCTGAGAGCTAATCGCTATAGCCTTGCTAAGGCACACGTCCAGTTGCAGAATTGCTTGGATAATTGGACATGCTCCAACCAATCTGTGGTAAATATATCTCTGCAAAATCAGGCCATGCTGAATGGCATACAAAATATATGGAGAGTTACATAAAGCTAAAGAAGAGCACATCAAAGTGTTATTGGAACTCTACTTACCATACTGACACTATTACAGCTTCATTTCTCAAAACAGAGCACTTCACAAAATGAATGACCTCTCCATGCTCTGCATTCCTTCATAGCGACTGTTGCTACATTGTCCAAGCTCTACACAACCTTGGCAAAATCCCATTCATCCTAATGAGGAATGGTAGCACATAAATTTGCAAATGTCTAGGTCCCCCTGGTCAAATGACTAATTTTTTAGGCAAATATAAGTGGTTCTCAAACAGGGGGCTTCTAAAGATGGATTGGAAAGCATGGTATTTAATGTATTAGTTGGTGAAATCTGCTTCAACCATGTCTGCAAAAACAAGGGAGCTGTGAAAAATGGTAGATGATGAATAATATTACCACATATGCATACAATGCAAACAGAAATCACAGACAAGCAAACGTCCACTTAACAAGTGATCTGTCACATAAATGATAAATCAACACGATTCTGGTGTGTGGCAGGGTGGGGGGGGGGTCGAGTGAGGGGTGCTGTATAATAGTAATTGACAAAATTAAATTGCTTAAACGTGTGCCTACATTTATATTAAGATTCTGAGTGTGTTATGATCTTTATAAACCGTGAAAGGTCACAGTTTTCTAGAGAGAAACCCCCGGCTAAGCAGAAAATCTACCAGCTTCAGATTTTTTTTGTGCTGCTAATTAGCAAATGTCATAACTTACTGAAAGTTACTGGAAGGCCTTTGCTGACAGTATTTATCACATTGTGCTTGCAATGCAGTGATAAACGCAAAAATAGAAATGGTTGCTCTGTCAATGAAGTAAAGCTACTAGGTGAGAGACATGGAGGCTGAAACTATGAGAAATGCAAAGTATCTATAAATTCAGAAGACGGTTCAACTATCGATGCTTGTTGCCATACATCAGGGTGACAATAAAACAAATAAAAAAATCATTTGACCAGTTTTTCATAATAGACATTTGAAATCCAAGAAAAAAACTGAGCTTGTTGAACTGGAGACATTCACTGTAGAACTCCTCATTAAAACACTGGGCCATATGAGAACAATCTTTTACAACCTTTAACAATGTTGTCTGGGCAGAGCCTTATGGTTTCAGTGGTCTTTTGTGACAGCAAATAAGGTTCTAAAGCTGTATTCTAAAGTCTTTATTTGACTCTTGAGGATGTGGGAGATGCGGGAGAGCAAATCAGTCTGATTTATTTATTGCTGAAATTACTGTTACTGTGACTCAGCTACAAGTGATCTCATGGCCACTGTCTTTAAATACATAAATGTCTTTTAAATTGCACTCGTGCCGCACATTTACCTGCTTTCCATTCCAGCTATTTATTCGTTTGTTTTATAGTCATGGTTAGAGTACCGCGAAGCAGACGCAGATGCACATGCTGGAATCATGGGTGAAGGTTTTATTTTAAAAAAAAGGGCAAAACAGGTGAAATAGTAACTCCCAGTCTTGTGCTAGCTACAGTGGCTGCCCAGGGAAAAAGGTAGATCATTGGGTTGAGTCAAAACGAAGTACTTAGAACTCTGTGAGGTACACAGAGGGTTGATCTGAGTGCTAGCCAGGAAACAGAGAGCGTGGTCAGATGTGCTGGATAAAACAGTCTCTAGGTTGAGCAAGAGCCTGTAATACAAAAAGGAGACACGGTGAAACACATACTAACACACACAGACACTCAAGGGATGGGAGAGATGAGGCAAAGGGCTTCCAGGCTGGGCTGGTATTTATAGGGGAGAAACTAACCAAGAAACTTGGTGGGGAAATCAATAGGGCATTAACTGAAATGAGAAGTATTTAAATAAGGAGACGTAAGAAACAGACACCAAAGCCAGTGGGGTGGTAAACAAAGAGCAGAGGAAGGACATGATGTGGACATGGGCCGATGAACAAACCTGGCTCAGTAAACAAGGAGCAGAAGTACAACAAGTTGGTGGCGACACATATGTGATTATGTAAACAAAAGACAGCACAAGGAGGAGTAGTAAAGTTTTTGAGATGAACAGATGAATGTAAAAACCTCAACAGGATATAAGAGAAATAAAATACTAAGAGCAGTGGATCCCAAGCTCAGTAGTGTAATGTGCAAGAAAGTTTATGTTTATATCATGAATTATACAGAAATTCACGCATAAATTAGTATATGTATAGTTATATATGCCTTCTCTGTAGAAAATGTTTCCTTTTTTATGTCACATCAACATATATATATATATATATAAGCACAATCCTGTTTTAAAAAGTACCATTTCTATCCTAAGAACAAATATCACACTGTCTTTTGCTTACATTCCATGGCTGTCATTTTCCCTAAGGACTCCTCCTGTGCTTTGACATGTACCCTTATACAGTCTTTTTTCCTGTGTGTGCTGGAAATGGAAATGGAATATGAAAAAAAAGCTTTATTCTTATGTCCACATTCAGTCTCTCTGCTATTATTGCAGAGGAACACAGGAAAAAAGATGAGAGGATGGGAGGGGAGAGACAGAGGGTGAGAGAGAGCCAGAGAGAGAAAGACAGAGAGAGAGGGAAAACTGAGCAGTCAGAATGGATGTGAGGAGCGTGAGCAGAGGCGCACCTGAGGGAGCGGGGATGGCGTGCACATCATTAGTTCAATTTTCACCCCACCTCTGATTTCAAAGGAGGTGCAACATAGGAACGTTCAGCGCGGATGTATTCTCTACTGGAAAGGGAAAATATAACGCGAGCGGTGTGTGCAGTGTCTTTCAAATGCGAAGCTTATGTGAGCATAGCAGCTCTCAACATTTCTGCAGGACATCTACAAACACTTCCCTTTGAAAAGTATTAGAAGTTCACAGAAGTACTTCCATAAGCTATCAAACATAGTGAATGTGAACGATTTATCATGCACGAACACACCCAGTGAGAACAGCTTCTCTGCATTTAATGCATTAACCAAGTGAAGCAGTGTGTGGGGACAGTACCTTGCTCAAAGGTACCAGTGGTGCCACTGGCAGGCCTGGGATTCGATCCAATGAACATCAGATTGTAGGGGCAACTCCTTACACACCAGGCCACCAACATATGAATGCATGCGAGCACAGCACCCCTAAGCACAGTCATTATCCACTTTGGTTGGCCAGCTATGTCCATTATCCAGGTCCAGAATTACTGACTGTACTGCACAATTTATCATCTACCCTCCAACCTGTTCATCATTGATCAATTTCAGATCACAAAGCCACCACTGACCAGGAATTACTGGCTCCTGGGCCATTCCAAGCACAGCAGTAACACTGACATGACATTGGCATGGTAGTGTGTGCAGTTCTGAAGAGATGGGGGATGGCTGTAGACTTTTTTATTGGACCTGGGGTTGTTTCCCCTGAGAGGCAGGTATATTTGGACATGTGCAAAAGGACATGTACAGAGAGCCGGTCCTTGGTTCTCCTGAAAACAGTGGTCTGGGGTTGATTATAGGCAAAACCTGGAGTGGTCCACAGTGTGTGCAAAGGCCGTCCACTCCCATGAAGTGGTGTGGTGGGCTTATTTATTCACATTATCTCAAGTGAGTGCTTATATTGAGCTGCAAAAAAAGAGGACAGCCTGATGACATCTTACAAGGTTAAACAATTCAGGTTTTTCTTTACAAGCACATTACAGACAACTAGAATCTGCTGTTCCTCTCTGCTGTTGGTAACCCACCAAAGGAACAAAATAATATAATAAAGAAAACATAAACAAGCCCAGAGTTCATTGTGTTTCAGAGTCAAGCTTTCAGGACAAGTGTGAAAATGCCTTAACCCCATCTGTGCAGATGGAATGTAGCCACTCTACAATAGCACGGTGTAGTTATTGGGTACATGTTTCTAATAAAGTGGCCACTGAGTGTACTTGAAATTGGAGTGAAGTCCTACACTGCCTGGGGCCAAGGAGCCGCATGAGTACACCTGATTCTTTTCTCTTCGATGGGATGCTGGAAGAGTTCCATGTTACTAATAGACAAGCCAAAGTGAGTTCCTTCTAGACCTCTTTGGGGAGATGCCTAAAGTAACAGCATTTGAGCTACCCATGCTCCGGCCACAAATGTGTTCTTTTCCAGACACCGTTGCCCAGGATGAGCCCTACAGAATGTTAAATAGACTACTTAACTAAAAAACTTCAAAACATCTATTTAAAACAATTTTTCTCAGATGTAGTTTGTGGGGTATAACCATTCAAATGCTTCACAGATTTTAAGCTAATAAAAATGTTTAGAAAATGTGAATTAGTCAGAGTTTCCATCAACTGTGATCACTTTCCATCCATTTTTTTGTCATTTCTGTCTTTGTCCAAGCTCATGCTCTATTTTTCAAATTTGTGTTGGGGCAGCTGGTGGTCTAATGGTTAGGGTGTTGCCCCCTGCAATCAGAAGGTTGTGGGTATGAATCCCAACTGTTAGTGTCATCACTGAGGTTCCCTTGAGCAAGGTACCGTCCCCTCCACGCTGCCCACTGCTTCACTTGGTGAATGGGTTAAATGCAGAGAAAGAATTTCACACTGTTCACACTGTGTGCTGTGCTGCTGTGTATTCATGTGTGACTATAAGGGGCATCTTTACTTTAAATGAGAATAATTTAAAAGCCAATGATGTTTATAATAGACAATATGATTGCCTACAGCTTTTATGACACTAGCATGGTGGCATTTGTTGTTGGCATAGCGTTTAAAATTGGAATCTCAGTATAGTGTACAGGGGTTTAAAACGACAAAATTAGGGGAAAAATCCTTATATGTTCATGCCAAAGCTGTGTAAAACGTGTCTGACCTAGCAACAGTTGCTATGGAAGAATGCACATGTTACTAGAAAATGGTTAGCTAACCATCATTATCTAAATAACTGGCAGACAGGCAAAAAGCTTACAAGGACGAAAAGAGAAATGAATTGATCATTAAATATTAAATTTTATACTCAGTCTCCCCACTATGAACTATGCGCATTTGTATCCACTAGTGAAATGTAAAAAACATGTTATATCGATCCCATGGAATAACACACCTGTAGTACAACACAACAGTGACTTGCGCTAAACGCCTGTGTGCATTACAGGCAGTCAAACGATATTAAGAACTTGACCTTCACCATGAGAGGTATGAAGTGGAAAACGCTAACGTGATGGAGACGAAAAGATGGGCCGAGAACCACACACACACGCTCTGTACCAGATTAAATGCACACAGAGAGATGTGAGGCTTGGACGAACACACTCATTTCTCTGACAACTTCAATCCCCTCTCTGTTGTTTGGGGAGGAAAGGCTTGGCGTTTAAATGAAACAGCTTTGTGGAGAAGGCGCTGGGTTGGAATGAGCTGTTTTCTGAAGGGAATGGGTCTGCTGCCTGCCCTGTGCCCTCCCACTGTCTCCTTCTGCCATTGTGATTGGAATCTGCTGAAAGAAGATAGAGAGACCATTGGCAAGTATGATCAAGGCCCGCGACACAAGCCAACATGTGGATGGTGGGGAATTGAACTGGGCTGCTTTCTCTGGGTCATAAATCATAGAGCTTTGTCAGCAAGCTACTCCTCTCAGCACAGAACAAACATATCACTGCAAAGCAGAACTCTGTGGAGTATTGCCTCAAAAAAAAGTGCAAAGGCAGCTACTGGTTTTCATTCTGCTTTTCAGTCTCAATCGCAACTGACTGCTCTCCGATCAAACAAAGATAGCGTTAGATAAGCAGTCTGATATCAGCACCTACAGTTGAAAAATTAAATGGGCAGTTTTCCAAGATCAATCAAGATATGTTGGGTGTCCAAATTTGACTTATTTAGACTTAGAAGGCTTGTGTTTCTAATGAACATCACGAGTCAATAGACACCCAAATCTTTTTCTAGAAAGCTCTCAAATTGCATCAAGCTCTTCATTAAAGTGGTGCAGACTCATCAGTGTGGTTTAGTACACAGTATGCCTTACTGTGAAATATAAAAATGAACACATCACTATTTTCTTGTTTGTTCTTGTCTGTTTTCACACATCACCTCAGGAATAATAAAATATGGTCCTAATTATGGAGGAATATGATCCTTGCTTAATTTTTGTCTGAAATGACTGTATAGCAGTTCCTGTGTGTGTGTCATGCTGTTAAAACCCACGTTTGGTCTTTATGAAGAGCTGTATTCGGTTTTAGTGGGTAGGGAGAAGTTTGGAGGTGTGTTTTTGGGGGTGTGACTATTTAAATCTAGTGCTTGATAGCTGCATTATCCTAGAATCTCTGCTTCGAAACTTAAAAAAGCTACATTTAATCCAACACAGCTGTGGTGAGAAAAAAAATGCATGAAGACATTTTTTGACCCACCATTCCTTTAATGCATATCTTTAATGTATAAATGTGGCTCATTAAACTTTTACAGTGCACTGTAAAAATCCACTGGCTCAAACGTGTAATTCCTTGACTACCTAGAAAAAGAACTCAGCAGAACGGATGTAACTTTAAATAACTTTAAATTACTATCCAATCACACTGGCTCAGTTTCTTATCTGAATAATAAATGAGTGTCGAAATATAACTAGTGCAGGGGCTTTCAGGCAGGTATACCCACACAATTAGAATTAACATCCTACCATGCTCTGTGGCTCTGCTGCATGTATAGAAATGCCAAGCAGGCCCAGCTGACTTCAATTTTGGACTGAGAGGGGAAAAGATCAAAATGACTATAAATATGGGTTATTTACAGAGGCACAGATAGCAGGCGCTTCAGTCACAAGGACTATTCAACTGACTAGTATTCCAGTCAGTCAGGAACACTGACCTCGGCTTAATGCCCGTGAATTGCTGCAACACAGAAGAAGCATCTGTTTCTGCTTCATGTCAGATATACTGTATGCTGCCCTGTTCTATTGCATTGTTTACGCTTGCAGTTTCAAAGTCGTTTTGCACTTTCTTTCTTTTTGCCCTCTGTGCAAAAGTGTCTAGTCCACGCCTGTGTAAGCTTGTGCTGTTTCTTGGGTTGGTCCTGGAGGTACATTGTTTCATTGCACTGTTTACTGTGTATATGGTTGAAATGACAATACATCTACTTGACTTGCTCAGGCACCTCAGGAGCAGGTGCTCTTCAAGTCATGTCAGCACAGGACGTGATCAGACTGTGTCAGCAAGATGAATGCATCCACCGCTACATACAGAATGAGGCTGTAGGTTTTAGAGGCAAAGCTCCTAATTACAAAGACAAATGCATATTTGAGAGTTCAATGGTGTGAAAATCACAGGCACTGACTGACATCATCAGAATGGTCATTTTGTGCCATATTCTGCACTGTGTACAAGAGTACATGTCCTACGTCAAGAGAATAGTACAAGCTTGAATGCTTGACCGCAGGAGTGAGAGGGGCTGGTGGCTCCATTATGCTGTGGGGGGTATTTTGCTACCATGGTTTGGGACCCTGTGTCCCTCTAGAGGGAAAGGTGACTACAAATCAATACTAAGTTATTCTGACTGGCCACCCTCTGGATAAAGGTCTTGGAGAATGTAGAAAGAAAGGAAGAATAGGTTTAAAAGCGAGGGAGGGAGGTACAGCTTTGTGGTAGAGAGTTCAAGAGTTTAGGAGCAGCAGCATTGAATGTCTCTCTGATGAGAATCTTAAGAGTGCGGCTGCAAGTAGTACAGTGCCAGAACAGCTGAGGGAGTGAGAGAGACAGGGGGATAAGTGAGGAATGCAGTGAAATTGAGAGGTTTAAAACCAGTACATAAATATGCAAGTAAGTGAATCTGATGTAGGTTGGGGTGCTGAGTATTGAATGAAATGAAGCCATTTGATGAAACCGTTCTATCCTGTTAAGACTGATCTCTTCCAGGACGACAATGCCTCAAACCACAAGCTGAGACATTGGTTTGAGGATTGTAACGGTATTTAGAGCAAATGCTATGCAATGGTCACAGCCTTTGCAGTGGCCATACCTCAACCCAACTGAACACTTATGGGTGAATTTGTATAGGTGTATAGATGTATGATGATGCGTGTGAAGGTGTATAGATGTATGATGATGCGTGTGAAGGTGTATAGATGTATGATGATGCGTGTGAAGGTGTATAGATGTATGATGATGCGTGTGAAGGTGTGTAGATGTATGATGATGCGTGTGAAGGTGTGTAGATGTATGATGGTGTGTGTGAAGGTGTATAGATGTATGATGGTGTGTGTGAAGGTGTGTGGATGTATGATGGTGTGTGTAAAGGTGTGTGGATGTATGATGGTGTGTGTAAAGGTGTGTAGATGTACGATGTTCCTTCGGACATCTTAACTTTCTGAAAGAAATTAATCACATGATGTCTTTGATGATGATGATGATGATGGTCATCTTTGAACCTCTTAGGAGAACCGTAGGACCACCATTTAAGAACCAAACATAATTGTTTCATCTTTTGTCTGTGACCAGCCCAAAATTGTACTATATGTACCAGGCAGAAGAATGTGGTATTTTAAATCACTATCCAGTCCCATTGGCTCAGTTAATAAATGAGTGTAGAAACATAACTAGTGCAGGAGCTTTCAGGCAGGTGTATTTACACAATTAGGATTAACGTCCTACCATGCTCTCCGGCATGTAGACAAACGCCAATCAGGCCCAGTTGACTTCGATTTTGGACTAAGATGGCGAGAGGAAAAGATCAAATGACTTTATCTCTTGCCTGTAAACCATTGTGTCCTCGAGGAGTTGCTCTGGATAAGGGTTTCTGCCAAATGCCACTTTAATTGCACTCCATCTCTCCTTCCTTCAGCCTGAGATTTTTTCAGGCTGAAGGATGGAGCACTTTACTGAGAAGTAAAGTGTTGGTTACTCCCTTAAGTTGACTTGCACGCTGGTTGTGTGTTAACCAGCTTTGGATGCATAAACATATAATTGTTCATTTATAGCATCATTAAACACAGTGAACCTATTACTGATAACAAAAATCACAGTAACCTAGCAGCAAGTGGTCTGGAAATCACCGGTGTCCTAATAGCGATTTAAGAATCTGTATTGATCTTGTGCTTTTCGACTCTAAAAGAAAAAAAAACTGAGCGCAAAGCTTTGTAAAATTCCAGAAACCATCATACAATCTGTAAATGAATGGTGCAATTCGTTCTGCAATAAACAAATGCCCTTGAGAGCAGTTAAAGTCCATGTGACCAAGGAAAGAAGACGGATACATCCTGTATCTCTCTCTGAGTAAAAGTAAAATTTGTTCTTGTTATGAATCTGGGTTTTGGAAAGATCTTGTATCATTCTGTGAGCCACAGCTCTATGATTTAAGGTCTTTGACTTGGGAGAAACCTACCAAAACATTGCAGGCCTCAATTTCTACATCGACAGAAGTCTAGCAAGCAATATGTGCTCTGAAGGAAGGAGTTCGTTTTTTTCTACTCGTGTATGGATTGAAGCTGCTTTTTCTGCTTTTATCACTTTTCCACTGATTTATTGAAGAAATAGCTACATTTTCATGCTGACCTTAAGGATACATATATCTTTAAAAGGTTGCTGCTGTCAGACCGTTGTAGTTTCTCTGTCTGTTAATGTAATGTCTTATTTACACATTGTGTCCATAAAAAAATATATTTAGGTTATAATTTACAGTCTGTTGACATAAAAGCTTACACACTTTCACACACATAGTACTACCAGTTCTCACTGTCAGTTTTGTTCTTTTTTCCTGAAGTTAATGCTAAATGTCATTCGGTACATTCATTTACAGGTCTAGTCTGAGAATAGGCTATTACATTTATCATGTGTGACACCCTGTAGGATTATGGTACTGCTGCCTATGTCAAGTGAAAGGAAGCCTTGCCACGTGTTGGTTGGTGAGCCAGCTATGATGCAGTCTAATGGCACTTTTCCACTGGAATAAGGAACCGTGCCGTACCGCAAACATGTTTTTGTATATAAAGTGGGCCGTACCCAAACCGAACCTGTGCTGCTCGACAGCAGGGCCCAAGCCCAGCTGACTGTGCAAAAAACAACAATGGAGATACAAACTAACAACTGGGAAGTCAACAAAGTACAAGCACTACTATCAGTTTGGGCTGAAGATAGAGTTTTCTATGACATTAACAAATTTGTTTTTAACACTGTGAGAAACGTGAAGGTGAACTAGGCCATTACTAACAGGCTGGGTTAGGTTTTCATCACAAAGATGAAATAAGCCTTTATTAGTCAGAAAGTGGTAAGTACAAAATTCAAGGCAGCAGGAAACAATAGAATAAAGCTAAACACAATAATCTAGAATAAAATAGTAGACTATGCAAATAATATGAATTTATAAATATAGATATTTATGCAGCATATATATATATATATATATATATGTAAGTATATGTATGTCTGTACATGCTGAATGCCTGTGCACACTGAAGGTAATGACAAAAACAGAAAGCTACAGTAAAAAACAGTAACAATGAAGCAGATAAACTGCATATTCCTCACAGTAAGGTCTGAAACTACACATTACACCAAAATAGTCTCACATTATAACTTGCATGTCTATAAATTGCACATTTCACCCAGTAATAATAATAATATAATATACAACCCCAAAGATCGCACATGTTGCTCCAGGAAAGTGCACTCAAAGAAATATTGCACATGAGAAAAACTATCATGGATATGTGTGTTCCTTAGTCTGTGTGTTTGTGGTCAACTGCAAGGTATTTGTTGTTGAGACAGACAGCAGTTGGAAGGAAAGTCCTGCAGAATCTCTTCTTCCCGCAATGTGGGTTCAGCAGCCTACCACTGAAGGAGCTGCTCAGTGCTGTCAGTGTCTACTGCATAGGGTGGGAGATGTTTTTCAACAGGGATGACAGCATCGCCACCATTCTCCTGTCACTCACCACCTCCGCTGGGTCCAGAGGGCATCCTAGAACAGAGCTGGTCCTCTGGATCAGCCTGTTCAGTCGGTTTCTGTCCCCAGCAGAGATTCTGCTGCCCCAGCAGACCACACCGTAAAAGATGGCTGATGCCACCACAGAATCATTAAAGGCCCCTGCACTCCAAAGACCTGAGCCTCGGCAGCAGGTACAGCCTGCACTGCCCTTTTTTGTAGAGTGAATATGTGTAAAGAATGCCAAGAAAAAGTTAGAAAACTCAAGCAAGGCTATAAATATTCAAAAATATTCAAATAACGCTGGTAAGAATTCTTAGACACAGTTTTGGGCCAACAACCGTCAACAAACTCTGGAGATGGGTGGAGCCATTAATGCATCTAAAACAATGTTATGAACCTGAGATATACTGGACAATCAATGTTTGCTGCAAGTTTCGTGCCATCGCAGTATGGTTTTGATAAAGCAGGGTGCTTGTATGGTTATGGAAATGTGCCTTAAGAAAGAACCTGTGGGCCAACTGAAGTCTGTTAACACGCCACATTTGGCCTGGTGGGCCTCCTGTACTGTGCCAAAGAACCCTCCTAAATGCTCTATGCAACCACAAAGAACCCCTTAGAGATAAAAAGCAGATTTTTTATACATGTGCCCCAAAAATATGGTATTTGATGAAGGACAGTATTACATAGTGTTGTCTATGGTCAGGTTTCCATTCATGTAGTTTTATATGTCAAAATATATGTAGATCTAAAACTAATGTCAGATAGACCTTGCAATCTTTGTTCTTACCATCCCAGCATTGCTGTCTCATACAATTTGCATACAATTTATCCACCCTGCGATCAGCCCTGTGCTGCCAGAGTACGAACCGCATAAAAGCAGAGACTAATGACCCAGATATAGCACTCCACCCCAGACATCTCTTACACTATTTAAGGTTCTGCCTTTGTAGTGCGGCTTCAAGAACCGAAGAGCTTCTCAATTCACCAGAGGTTTGAGGGCAGCTGTAAATGACGTGCCATTTGATCTCTCGACTTGCCGTCCATCTAAACGTCATCAAGAGGGTTTTTATCACTGATCTGTCCAGAGCTTTTGTTGCCAGCCCCTACTTTGAGGTAAATAAGAGAGAGCACTGTTTTGTCTCGCATCTAAATACACTCATTATGTTGCTGAGTCATTTCCTGTGCTCCTGTCCCTCAGAATCCTGTCTTGTGTGTGTGCGTGTGTGTGTGTGTGTGTGTGTGTGTGTACATCATGTGCATTATTAGTCATTCCATATGCATTTTAAAAATATATACATAAAAGCAACAGTGTGTTCTTCCCCTTTCATAGAAGTGATTTCCCTTTCAAAGAGGTGATTGTCGCAGTCAACATGCGGCTGTATCCGTTTACTTAAAGCAGACCTGCTGTGATTGGTACAGAGAAAGTTTCCTTAACATCTGACATCTGAAGGTTTTTATTTATTTTTATTACAAAAAGATTGCAAACCACATGCTTTTGCCTGGGAATGTGCCACAAAAACAAATATGTGCAACCAGCCATCTCTTCTTTTCTTATTTCATATCCACATACATCCTCAACGCACAACAAACGAAAGGAAAGTCCCCATTTGGAAATGCACCTTCCAGCTGAGACCCCATTTCAACATATAGCAGCCTACATACACACCATTGATGGCTCCTGGTCAATATTTTTGGTGAAACACCCTTCATCCCTGTTGTGCGCCACAAAACATGCACCCTGGGCAGCTTGATTTTCTTACCCTAAATACTTCATCTCCATGTTCTGCTTTTGCTGCCTCACATTTTGATGTATCTTTTCTCTTATGCTCTTCCCTCAATCTCCTCATAGTAAGTGTTAAATGCCTACAAAGTATAAAAAGTATTTTATTGTGCATATCTTCCAAACACGTAAACACGTAATATTTCAACAGTACATTATTTCTAAATCCCAAGAAAAAATATCTAACCTCTTTCTCACCTTATAAATGAATTTTACCCGCCTGGTCTTCTTGGTGAAGTTGTTAATCACTCTGTCATACCAGCAGGGGTTTTTTATCCAAGGATTTCAGCAGTGCCCAGCTTGGCTGGGTGGTGGTGGGGATCGCTAGCAAGCGGTCAAGCTAACAAGCTAATGCCCTTCTTTCTGTGCACTCGTTGATAAATAAAATTTTAAATGAAAAGAAATATTATTAGTAAATACCAGTAAATAATATGTTACTCGTTTTGTTATGCATGAAGCTTCACTCTCACACTCAAGGTCAGTGCTCAGTGCATAGAATAGAACGAAAACAAAAGTGCTGATTGGCCACAGAGTGTTATGTCAGTCATTTTGAAGAGGAGAACTACCCTATTACAGGTGGCAGTCACTTGCTTTACAGGTGGGACTTATTTACCATTAGAATCCATTGAAACCTCCAAAATCCATGAGCCGCTGGGGTCTAAGAAGATTTACATTGCAATGAATGGGGATGATAGTGAAACATGTTTCATTAAAATTCTTTTTCACCACGGTTGGAATGGCGCTTATTTTTCTGACTTTTTTTTTTGTATTATTTTTTTTTTGGTGAAACATTGGTTCACTTGTAGTCTTATACAAACCGCCACTGATACACACACACACACACACACACACACACACACACACACACACACACACACACATAAATCTACTTACATACACATGTTGGTTTCTACTAAAGATGTTAAAAGTATCAGCGGTTACTATTAGGGCACCATAGTTGCTATCTAGCAACCACCAGAGATGTTTGCGGACGGGATTCCTCGCCGACCCAAATACATGACCAGCCCAAATTTACCATCGGCCGGTCATGCCCGATGGCCAGTCCAGCACTGGGTGGTGCATCACTGGATCAATGAAAGTCAGTTTTGAAGGTGTTTTTCACCCTTTGCTAAGAAAGATCCAAGATCGTTGGATGTTTTTAGCCATAATGATTCTGGAGATATGCTAATAAAGCATTGGGCTCTATATCCTACCCTGGACCCCCAGGCCTAACAAAGCGCCTCTCAGTTTAATGAAAAAATAGGTGGCTTGGAATTCATTGTAAAATGATGTAAATACACTTAATTTAATTCCATATATAATTTAATTATTGTACCAATGTACCTTTCCCTCACACACAAACTATGTGTGTGTGTGTGTGTGTGTGTGTAACACCCACACTCAGGTTAACCCAGCAGGTCTTCTGTCCTCTTCACCCACTGGAATAAGTGACTGGTTTAAGCTCTAATTTAAATTCAGTAATGATGACATCATGACAACGTCCCCAATAGAGGACAGTGGACTGTCAGTAGGACCGTCTGGCTGAACCTCTAATGGCTCTAAGTAGCATCCAGTGTATTAATTGAGATGTGGAGGTTGTGACCTTTGTTATACAATATATATGAAGCATGGAAGCCTTTCAGACTCCCCCATTAACATTAGCTGGTAAAGACCCCCAGAGAACTCAAATGAGTGAGTTTTCAACATTTTGCACACATTATAATGAGCTCAGAGTCCCTGATGAAACCCTACAGAGTAATAGCACCCCTGCACCTAATTTGCAGCTCCGTCACTCAGTTTTCTCCACACCAGAGGGTCCGGCTGTGGTCCTGCAAGGCGTGTGGTCGTTCTTCCTGAAACACACTAAACCTGGCGCTGAACAGGTGTCCCAGCTTTACACATTTCTGCACATTTTTATACAGAACTGCTGTTTATTTTCTGAACTGAAAACACTGTTAAAGCAAACTCTGCCCGTGTGAAAGTTATGGGACTCCTTACATATTCTTCTTCTACTTCTTCTATTTATTGTCATCATCAATATTATTATTATTATTATTATTATTATTATTATTATTATTATTATCGGGGCTGGGCTGGGACAAAAAATCAGCCTGGGCATTGTTTTGAGTTGAGACCGGCCCACCAGGCTGTTGTTCCCGTTGTCGCTCCGGGGGGACGTGGCTGCTGATGGGATTCCATGCCGGCCGAAATGTACCATCAGCCCACCGGACAAATGCCCAATGGCCAGTCCAGCCCTGATGTTTATTATTATTATTGTTATTATTGTTATTATTATTATTATTATTATTATTATTATTATTATTACTATTATTATAATGAATTTTATTTAAAGGCACATTTCAATGCACTCAAGGACACCTTGCAGGCAAGTAAGCCTGCAGATCAAATATATAATGAAAAATAAAAAAAAATAAAACATATAATAAAACATAACACAAGTGTGGAAGACTAGAAATGGCTTGAGTCTAAGGACAAGATCAAAGAGAGGAAGCAGGTTAGAAGAGGTGAGTTTTTTAGATTTGAATGTCAGAAGAGAGTGAAGTCTGCGGATATGGTGAAGGAGAGAGACCAGAGATGAAGGATCTAAACCCCATGGTGGACAAACCAGCAAAAAGACAGCGAGTAGAGGAAGAGGAAGAGGAAGATCTGCAGGAGAGTGGGTATGAGGTCAGAAAGGAACAGGTGTGCCAGGTCATGGAGAGATTTAAATCAACTGAACTGCGAGCTAGTGAAGGTTTTAAAATCCTGAAGTGATGTGTTCTTGGAAAAACATGGACAGCAGAGTTCTGAACTAACAGAAACTTACGCATGAGGGAGGCAGGGCATATATTTACAGGATGCTGTCGAAGATGACACCTAAGAAATTATAGAAATTATAGAACAGTCACCTTTAAAGGAAAAACTTGGTACAAATAGATTATGTACCTAAAAGGAGAACCTTGGTTTAAATTCTAAGAAAACCAAGCTTTATTTTCAAGGAGGCAATCAGAAAGAATAGAGGGTAAAAGGGTGGAGTGGAGAATGGTTTGTAGACGGGTAGAGCTACGTGCCGTCAACATAGCAGTGAAACTAAACGCCAGATTTCCTGAAGATATGCCAAGGGCTAGGGCTAGATAATAGAAAAATAGAAATAGACATGGGTCCTGAGGAGCCCTGAGGAACGCCACTAGTGACAGGGGTGGACTGTGATCAAAAGGTTTTAAGTTGAACAAACTGACCCTCCAGATCTCCACTCCAGAATTTCACACAGGCTCATAAGACGGAGATCATTATCATCTGAGTACTAGGCTCCCAGGTAGTACCTTCAGGACTATCTACCTGTGGAAAGCAGTTACAGAGCGCTCTGTTATTTGACATCACTGTGTTTTCTGACCCGCGTTTGTGGATTCTGGATTTCCCTTCTTGGCCTGTGGATGTGGATTTGGATTCTTACAGATTTTTGACTGTTTCTGAAGTTTGGATTCGGCTTTTAAACTCTGAGAACCTTGCCCCTTATTAAACTCTCTTTCCTTTCGTATCTGTGCTCATTCCACCCGAGTATGAGCCGAGAGGTCTGAAGCCATGTGTGGAGAATATCGCTGACATTGATGGAAGTTAAACAATCTAACAGAATACTGTGGGAGATTGTATTAAAGGCTGCAATCAGATCTAGTAACACTAACAGTTTTAATCCTGAGTCGACATCAACAAGTCATTGGTTATTTTGACTATGGCTGTCTCTGTACTACAGAAGTAATGAAAACCAGACTGGACACTGTTTATACTGGTTTTTCATGAAAAAATGCTTAATTAGTGTTCACTGGAGCAGCTGGTTAGGAAGTTGCAATTAAAAGGTTGTGGGTTCATCAGTGAGGTACCCTAGAGTAAGGTACCGTCACCACACACTACTCCCTGAGCATCCCTGGTTGGTGTCAGCCCCCTGCTTCACTTGGTGAATCGGTTAAACACACACACACACACACACACACACACACACACACACACACACATACATACACAAACACACACAGAGCTACATCCACTAACATCCACAAACACATACATCTGCTAACATACACACACACAAACTCTGACACAATACAGATTTTTCTTCTTTCTGTCCAATTTTTAACTCTGACCTCAGGGTTAGTACTGATCCCATCAATTCGGGTCATGACACTACTGCAACCGCTTTGGCTGAGATTTCACGGTGATTGTACACACACACACACACACACACACACACACACACACACACACACACACACACACACTTTTCTTCCTCCTGTCCAATCTCTGCATCTGACCTCAGGGCCAGCACTGATCTCATCGATTGCGATGATGACGCCAACACAGTCACTTGACCTGAAACTCAAGAGAACACACAGACGAGCCCTTCACAGGATGGAACACCATACATTTATAAAGAGCGCATTACTTTCTTTATTTTCTTCCTTTTTAAATAAAACATAAAATCCAAAGATATTTACAAGTGTGAATCTGTGATCACACATGAGCCCAATCCTGATGAAGCAGCAGCTGCCATTATGAGTATTATCATTCAAGCATGATGCAATTTTGAGTAATGCGGTAAAACCATGACTATATAAAAAATGCATGTTTTCTTTGGTTAAAAATTATGTCAAGTACTTCGCACTTCATCATTTCATAACTCTGCCCATGAATCATTTGTCATTTAGGAATTAAAAATTAATAGTAATACTGAATACTGAACACTGAATACTGAAAAAAATAAATAAATAAACAAACAAAGTGACGATTACTGGTTATCTTGTAACATATGACCACTGTTTACTGGTGGCCTGCTGTAAGCCATGCAAATTCTCATGAACGCTCACCTTGAATCCAGCCTGGCATTTTCCCAAAAGCAAAATATTTGTGCCATATGGTATCCGAACTCATCATTCATCTGCCGCATGCACTCGTCACCTTTAAATCCACTTTAAATCTCATTTGCTTGCTAAGGCACGTAATTAACTCCTGTGAAAGGAGAGACCGTGTCAGGCTAATCTCTGTGATGGTGACACCACTAATATTAGGGAGTTTGTTAGCGAACTTTAGCGTACAGCGATAAGAGTAAATCTGAGCGCAACAATTGCATATTTGTCTATGAGAAGGTGACTGAAAATTAATAACCCATTTATCCCTAAACGCTGCCTTAGATCATGCGGTTTATCTCTATTGCCACTATACTGAAGCTTAGCATGTGTTTATGATGTAGTAATAACCTGCCAATGATTCAGACTCCTTTTGTTTCACTCGTCTCAAGGTTGAACTTTCTATGGCCTCATTCTCAGCTATAGCTTTCATCCCTTAATCCCACACGTTCATATCTGTCTAATGAGAGTGTATCTCACCACCACAGATCTCATACACTATATATAAGTACTATTTGCTGAGACCCCTCATTAGTTACGTTGATATTATAGCATAAATACGCAATTACACGTATAACCATGAAATAATCCAGAAAGAAGGATATGGTTTGCCCATGTGAGTCATGTTACTGTCTAGCTTTCCTGTCCTGAGTGGTTTATCCTTCCTTGCCTGAGACTGGGATGGCAGGTCCACACATTATATCTGTGACCACACAGCAATGCCCGGTATGAAATGTGCAATTTTGCAGTGAACTGAGGTGAGATGAACTAAGCCGAACTGAATATAGCCAACCTAAACGGGACTGCACTGAATTTAATAGCAACTGAACGGATTTGCACTGAACTGACCTGAACTGAACTAAACTGAAGTCCTAAAAATGTGCAGATGTGAAATAAAACCAGCTGAACTTAACTCAGTTATTGAAGTGAAAGTGACCATTTGTCATACGTGAACACACCACTGCACACAGTGCGAACAGCGCAAAATTCACCCTCTGCATTTAACCCATTCACCAAGTGAAGCAGGGGGCAGCCATGAACACGGCGCCCGGGGAGCAGTGCGTGGGACGGTACCGTGCTCAGGGTACCTCAGCGGTGCCTAGCAGTCTTGGGGATCGAACCTGGACTTTCTGGTAGCATTATGAACTGGACTGAATAAAACTCACTTGAGCTGACCTGAATACAGTTTAGTTCTGGTTAATTGTATGGAGTTCATTTATATTAAACAGAAATGGTCACTGCTGAACTCTGGAGGCATCAAGGGGGGCATTTGAAGGCATTGCCCCCCCAGTGAGTCGCAATGCCCCCCTACACATGCTCCAACACCCATATGAATATAGTTCACGATCAATAGTGCCCCCCCATAATCAGTTAGATGCCAGCCTGGTAGATCCGCTAAGATGCCGGCCCTGGCTGAACTGAATTATGTTCAACAGAATTGAACTGAATATAATTAACCAGAACTGAACTGTAACACTTTCAACAGAGCTGCACTGATGAGAACTGATCAAAGCTGAACTGAATCTTGTTTCAGTTCTGGTCAATTCCATTTGGATCAGTTCTGTTAAACACAGCCTGGTACAAGTCAATTGTATTCAGTTCAGTTAAACATGTTTAACGACATTGAACAGCATAACAGCTGAGCAGAATAGAACTGACCAGAACTGAACTCAATCATGTTTAACTGATTAAAATCGACGTGAACTGAATGGAATCAGGTTTAACAGAACTGACCTGCACAGAACTGAACTGATTTATGCATAATAGAACTGAACAGAAACAACCAGAATTGAACTAGCAGCACTGAACTGAATAGAATTGCCCTGAACTGAGCTCAACCGAACAGAACTCACCTGAGCAAAATCGACCTTACCTGAATTACAGAACCGAAAGAGTCAGTTTTGATAACAGAAACTACTGGGAGAATAATAGAGAAAAATAATTTCATTGGCTGAACTCTGCAGGTCCCACCCCTTTTTTGGCCCCTCCTCCTAGCCGAGCTCGCTGTGCTGCTCTCGTGTGTGTGTAAATGTGTGTGCGTGTGTGTGTTAGCAGAGAGGAGCGTGTGGAGAGTTGTTGGGGAGAGGGAGCAAGGCAGGATCGCTGGGGTTTGGTTTAGATGCGGATTACCTCTGTTCTAGTGGCTCCACTGGGAGATGAGAGGTAAGGAAACGAAAGAGGATTAGTGACATCCATCAGTAGCGACAGAGGAGAGAGAGAGAGAGAGAGAGAGAGAGAGAGAGAGAGAGAGAGAGAGAGAGAGAGAGAGAGAGAGAGAGAG
>JBBPDE010000001.1:12882249-12892986 GCA_037974605.1 Nannopetersius ansorgii
TTTATTTTATTGTACGGTGTCCTTGTGTGCCAGAAAGGCGCCTTTAAATAAATAAAATGCATTATTATTATTATTATATATATATATAAATAAATAAATAAATATGGACACATACACATGTATTTATTTAATCATGACAGCCCTGATGCACACATCCATGCATACTCATGAAAGCTTACTTGCAAGTATATCCGGCACAAAATCAGTTCTCTTGTCACATGCGCGGGCGCACACACACACACACACACACACACACACACACACACAGAGAAAGATTCATCATAAACACCAGAGGGCATGCACTTTCACTTGACAAGCCAGGCTGACGTTGAATCACTTCTCTAGTCACACACATACAAGCATGCATAATGTACAAACTCACACCTCATCACCCTCCCAGTACCCGTTACGCGAAGACGTACACGCGGTAAAGCTGCTTGGGTCCTGCCCCTCGGAGCTGGTGTTGCGAATGATGTAGAGACGAGCTCCGGCTCCATGAATAGCCATATGTCTGAGCCTGTCTGGTCCAGCAGCCTCCTCCACATGCCGCCGGCCCCGGCCACGCTGACCCTCCGTGCAGGTGCAGGCCAGCTGGAGCCGACCCAGCACAACAGCAGCTGCATCCCCTCACAGGCACTCGCAAATGCAATCATTAAACCTCCAAAGCATATTTCATGCCTTAAATAGGCGATGTTGTTTGTTATTTTTTGAATAAATCACCCAAATTACCCTGAAAAACACGTCGCCATCCTGGTTCCATTTGCTTGAATACATGGCTGCGAAGTCTTATTCAATTTGTGTTATTTATAAACATTTGTGTTTGCTTCTGGAAATAAGGCGAACACAAAGAAGGCATGAAAAGAAGTGGAATTCAAAATTACGCTTTTTTCCCCAGACAGACACGTCTATTTTCCCATATATTAACTATTTCTTAAAAAAGTCTTTTCACAACATCTCTTAGGAGTAAAAAAAAAAAAACTTTCCGGATGTTTATTGAATCCACACAGATGTCTCACCATGGTGAACGCTTATGGATGTTCGCCCCGCAGCCTCCGAGCTAAACCCCATAGCTCCTTGTTGCCGTGTACCCTGCGATTCAAAAGCAGCATGTTTGATGATTTTGTGCAGCTGTGTCATCTTTCTTGCCCTTAGAAGATCAAACATCGCGTTGTCCATCGGAGGCCCTGGGGCCCTTTCGTTTATGTGGAGAGGCAAACAAAAGCCTGCAGGCTCTCTGGCACTAGTTAATTCCAGAGAGGTTCTGTGTCGTGGCACGTTCCGCAGGCAAGCTGACACATGGTGTTTAATGAATTTGTAATTGCCTTAATTGCGTGGTACACACTTTTCTCAGAGATAAGTGCGATATGGCTTGACGTAGCTCTCTCTTGGTTCTCGAGGTCATGGCTCCGCTGGACTGATGTTATTACAGGTTGGATATTGGCTGCAAGCGAACGTATTTGAAGGACTGTGCAAGAGTGCGAGCCTTGCTATGATACAATGAGTGTTAGTATGCATAACCTATAAAACTTCACCCACGTTATTTGTTCATCCGTCGCTGCGAAAATAGCAAATGAATGCATAGCTGTGCTCCTGAAGCCTCAGATGTGCAGCCATGCCTGCAGCGGCTCTGTGTTACGTTATGCTTATGCAACCTTGAGGAAGATTAGGACTGAATTCATGAAGCCTGGTGTAAAGTGTAAGGTTATTAAATGCAACTTTTTTTGTTGCACCGTGGTTGGTCTAGCAAAGCGGGCTTCTAATGGGCCATTACACCATTATTATTAATACTTAAATCAAATGTCAGCTTACTCCTACCTATAATTTAGGTGCACCTTGTAGGCATTAGCTGTAGTTAGTTTGTGACCCTCTACCTTCAATGGAAAGGAACCCTAAGGAACCAAAAGAAGGCCAGTATCTGCAGATACTGGCCTTCTGCAACCCTAAGGAACCATATACCACACATTTCCATTCTGTTTGTTTGACAGTCTTACAAGCTGTCAAATCTTCTTCAATAAAAATAGAAATGTTGATTCTTAATACCCAAATTCGGTGAAAACTTCTTCGTGAGAAATGAGGCCACTTTGCACATCTTAAACTTTGAATCCTGGATGTTAGATCTTGAGCTCGGTTTTGTACTCTGTTTATGCAGATGGGGTAGTTTTTTCTAGCTTTCTGTCCCAAAGCACAGGAACTTGTACATGCATTCGTTACAAGCAGAATTCATTACTGCAAGGCCATCTCTATCCAAAGAAAACAATACATCCTCTAGAACAAAATGCAGAGGCATGGATCCTCATCAAAACAAAAAAGCAAATTCATGTCTTCCCTGTTTTTAAGAACTGCGGTGCTTACCTGCATCTCTCAGAGCAGATTTTGAAGCTCTTTTGTTTGTTTTTAAGGCTCTAAAAGCTAAAAGGCCTTCAAGTACCTGCCTGCCTCACGGACTGTCTATTTATATTCCAGCTCTTGATTAGATCTACAGATACTGGCCTTCTGCAAATCCCCTCTGTAAATTGCAGGAACAGTGGAGAGGCCTCGTTCTATTATTATGCTACTAGATTGTGGAGCTCAGTTCTATCTTTTCTTACGAAATCAAGTTAGGTACACACTTTTGATAACGTCTCTTTTTTCAAGCTTTTAATGAAGATTCTGTTTTTGTAGTCATCATTTTACCTTATTTATCCTCTTGCTTCAGTTGATTTTTAATAAAACTGCCATGTTAGTATTAAACGTGCTATATTTTCTCATTTTTCTTATCATCTTAAATTTTCCCTCTCCAGCTTGTTTTTTTTCTTCTTCCTTTTCTGTCATTGTTTTAATCTGCTATGGCTGAGGTGGCTACATGTATAAGCTGGCTGATTGGGTTTGTCTGATGGCTTTTTTTTTTTTTTTTACAATAGAGGTCTTTGAGATCGTTGAGGTCATTCTTTGAATGGTTTTTCCTTCAGGATTTATCATCTCTGTCAGATAGTTGTTGCCGTCTCTGCTACTTTCCCATTGTTCTCTATTTCCTGGACTGTTTCTGTTCGGTGTTGTGCCTCTTGAATGCCAGCCGTGTTTAATCCTGTTCATTTCTCCTGTTCTTCAGATTATGATGTTTCACAGAAATAAAAAAAATAATTGGTCAACCAATCAAAAATCTGAATTCACATGCACTTAACTGGATATTAATGGACATTTTAGCATTGAAGCCATGCTAGTATTCTAAAACCTGATGCAATCACTCTATTAACAACAGTAATTGCTATTGTAATTCCTTTTATGGTTACCAGAAGGTTTGTGTAATAAGGAGACTGATGTTGTACCCTGCTGAGTCTGTACTATTCCTGATCAAATGGTTAGTGAATGTAGGCTTAATGTGGCTAATAAACTGGCAAATCAGAGAATGAGACTTAAAATTGCAGTCCGTAACCTTTCCTTCTCTTTTTGTCTTCAGACAGGAACGTCCGTTATCGTGGCTGCTTCAAGAGACCAGATAACACTACGGCTGCGGCCCTGGTCCACATGGTCCAGCCAAACCTTACATCCCAGAACTGCATCGAAGCCTGCTTGGACAAGGTCTGCCTCTGTTCTCTCCTCTACCCTCTGCTCCATGTCCCCAGCTCCCCACTCAGTCTCTACTTCTTTCTGTAGTCCAAATCAGTGGAAGATTAACATTGATTGGCCATTCTCCTGGGGGCCCGTGCTCTGGCTAATGCTCTTCTCCTGGTACTCTGGATGAAAGTTTGATTTTTGCTGCAGCCTTCTGAAAACAATCTGCTTGTTTAAACATTAATGTGGCCCTTAAGAGAATCAATTCACGCCATAATCAATCTTGCACACTACTTGAATGCTGTGATTGCGGCGTAATCGCAGCCCCCTTCATCAGATAGACATGTTTTGTTACGCTCTGCCAACAGGGTCAATTGATTGTCAACCGAGAAACTAATTGCAGTGTTTGAAAATGCTTTCACTTAATGGGATCCAAAAATAGATATGATTTGATGTGATGATACACAGACAAAAGGAGCATCTTGCTTTAGAGAAATGGGAGCAGTGCAGCAGTTTTATGCCAAAAACGGTTCATGCTGTCACGGTGGTGGGGGCTAACCCCACACGACCGAGAGCTAACTTGGAACGAGGAGGCTAGACACCAGGGCTTCATTCTGCAGTGCTTTTTATTCAAAACCAGAAAGCAAAAAGGCACGTGGGTCAGAACAAAAGCTAGGTTCAGAAGATGAAGTAAACATACAGCTCATACAAGGTGCTAACCTGAGGTGCTCTACAGACGAATGCTCAAAACTGACGCTCACGAATGACGATGGACAGACAAGGGTGACACACAAACAGACCTCAATACAAAACCTAATGGGGATGAAACAGGACACAGAACCACATGAGGAACAGACACATGACACTGGGAGAACAGAACAGGAATAAACAATCAGTACAATGAACAGAAAACCCCAATGAACAGAAAACCCAATAAACAGAGCCATACCGATAACTGAAAAACACAGACCCAGAAAACCCAAACAAAAAAGCAGTGGCTAACCCCCGCCACTGACCAGGCCGTGACACATGCAGTATAAGGCCAGGTGTAAATTTCTTGGAAAAATGAAAACTGGTGCCTAGCTACAAGACACAGAAAAGCTGTATGCGCTCTGCAGAATTTCTCTCACCCCTATTAATGCTAAATTTGTCTCTCGTTAGGAGTTTCCTTTAGCCATGCTGAGCAGACCAGACTGTTTCTGCGGCTTTGCCACTCCGCAGTTCTCCCTTCACGAGCCAGTGGGCGAAGAAGACTGTGCACTGGTTAACAGCAGCCTGCCAACTCCCAAACCTAACTCACACTTTCTCCAGGTCTACCAGACCCCTGTACAGGGTAAGATTTAGACTCTGTGGTTATTAATTAAGCTCACTACAAATATCCCTGCAGCATACCTGTTGGAAGCCTGTGACCTAAAATGCATTCAGCATTTGGCTTTTAATGAAGTATATAAAGTTTCAAGATTTTTCATAAGTTACAAAAGACTTGTAAAGGCAGCTGATGCCCTGGTGGTTATGGAGTTGCCCCGTGATCAGAAGGTTGTGGGTTTGAATCCCAGGAATGTTAGTGGCACCACTGAGGTATCCTTGAGTAAGGTACTGTCCCCATACACTGTTCCCCAGGCGGTGTGTTCCTGGCAACCCGCTGCTTCACTTGGTGAATGGGTTAAATGCAGATTTCACACTTTGCGCTGTGGTGATTGTCACATGTGATAAATGGACACTTTATGCCATAAAATCAAGTGTAATGTTGATTGGTTTATCGGCTGTCTATAATTAATTTGCACTCATCCTCGAATTGAGTACACCGACTTGCTGGTGTTCAATTAAACCAAATTTCCATGAACAATCTACTTTCACTGGATCTTCATCAGTGATCAGCTCAGTGATCAGAGAGACGTTCTTGGTTGTACCAGCACCGCATGCACAACCATGCCATGTCTGTCTCACTGCAATGAGATAATATGTCCAAAAAATCTGCAACAGCTGACTGCTGATGATTGCAGCGGTGATTTATCGAGAAACTGCATGACAACAGTCGATTACAGAGCCTGTAAAGTTGTTGGAGCTCATAAAGTGACTTATATGTAGAAGTTCAAGGTAGGAGTTTGTGATAAAGCAGAGGATGGGTATTTATTCATTTAAACAGTACAATGTATCCTATTCATGGTTTTCTAGACTCGAGATGTACCGAGAGAAGGTTTCTGCCAGAGAAATCAAATTGGCTTGTGGCACTGTCCAGTTTCCCAGGAGCAGGCAACACCTGGGTGAGGCACTTGATTGAACTAGCCACTGGATATTACACAGGCAGCTACTACTTTGATGGGACTCTTTATAATAGAGGTAAATATCATTTATTTTCATTTTTCATTGTGTCAAAGTGTTTTAATTACATAATTAATTAAGCACTGTATGGTTATTGTAAGCACTATCAGTATCAGTAAAAGGAACAGTGCTATTCCTATTGGCTATTGATTAAGGCTCAAAGATTAAGACTGAACCTAATAGACACTCAATGACACTATAGCAAATTATTTACTTTTCCAGGTGAAGTCAACATGCATTATCAGTAAGAGCATCTGAAATGTACACTAGCTTCAAAGCTAATGCTAACTAATGTTTTGGCTCATATTTTTAAAGAAAAAGCTGTTTTGGACTTAATTATAAACAGTTACATGTGAAAAACGTACTGTATTATATCCTGTCAGCAAAAGTAGGTGTTAAGCTTTCGCAAGAGTACCTAATGCATGTACTTGTACCTCAGAAAGAATGAATTGCATGAGTGATTGGTGGAATAATGTTATGACAAGTGTCACATATAGCATTATGGTTTTAAACAGGAATTCAGGCAAAATGAACCCACTAACCAAGCCTCTTTCCCGCTGAAATGAAATAAGCTGTTGACATTATGATTCATTAGAACGTTCAAATATAGAATTTTGACGTTCAAGTGGGCCCTCCATTATGGGTTTTTTGCTAACTGACTCATCACTATTCACCTCTTCACACTTGCTCTGTAATTTTCGATTTATTTTACCCCAGCTCTCTGTTTTCACTGTTTGACATTTTAATATGCAGTTTTTTTTGTGGGCAGGATTAACCTTCAGTCCACTTTTTCCTCTCCAAACTTTCTCCTTTTAAATCAAAACTTTCTTGGAAGTCATACGTTTTCATTAAAGAAGCTGACCTGTCTTGAATATCGTACTGCCCTTATATCCATCACTAGCCTGACAAGGAGTTGGGGGGTGGTTCATTCCTTTGCAGTTGTGTTCCCTTTTTGAAGAGTGTGTGTGTGTGTTTGGATTGCGGCATGGCGGGGAGCGCTTGCCACATGGTGTTGGCTCCAGATCGTAAGCTTCCATTCCCCCCCTTCTGTGCAGGCTTCAAGGGCGAGAAGGATTACTGGAAAAGTGGACGGACCATCTGTGTGAAGACACACGAGAGCAGCAAGAGGGACGTAGAGATGTATGACTCAGCCATCTTGCTCGTCAGGAACCCCTACCGCTCTCTCATGGCCGAGTTTAACCGCAAATGTGCCGGCCACCTTGGCTATGCCTCTGACCAGCACTGGAAAAGCAAAGGTATTGCCACGGCCGAGCGCTCTTTCATTGTCTCGTTGGCAAGAGGAGCTAATGGGCTTACTCATGTGTGCCAAAAGAATCACAGTCAGTATTACCTGGATCATTGTTATTATCCCTCAGTAATGCAAAAGGCAGTAAGCCAAATAAATGGATCAAAGAAAATAAATTAAAGTCAACCGAGACAAACTTGTACTGAAGTATGTTATGTATGTATAAAGAAAAAATAATTATGAAAATGTATATTTTGAACAGACATATTGCACATTTTTTTGATGAAACAAAGAGTAGGCAATGTAAACTGGTGCATACTATGACATTATCTTAGTGCATCCAACACTAAGGACAGCCTGGAGCTTGTTTCATAGAGAGTACAGAAAACTCCAATATTAAGGCACATAGATTAAAATTAAAATGAAAAGATCTGTTACACAGAATAACAAATGGCTAAGTCTGCTCATTATTAACAGCTCTTGTCTGTGCTCATCTCTGCAGAATGGCCGGAGTTTGTGGGCAGTTACGCGTCCTGGTGGGCGTCCCATGTGCTGGATTGGCTCAGATTTGGCCGGAGGTTGCTGGTGGTTCATTATGAGGAGCTGCAGGT
The DNA here is from genome assembly GCA_037974605.1 of Nannopetersius ansorgii. NCBI lineage: Eukaryota > Metazoa > Chordata > Actinopteri > Characiformes > Alestidae > Nannopetersius > Nannopetersius ansorgii. Next base: position 12,889,960 of record JBBPDE010000001.1, read on the forward strand.
GTCACTGGTGCCCAAGCTGCGCTCCATCACCACCTTCCTCAACGTCACCACCAGTGAGGAGCGCCTCCTCTGCGCTGAAAACAACAAGGACGGACACTTCAAACGCGCCAGTGCCCGTCGACCCTCTTTTGATCCGTTCACCCCGGACATGAGAAGGTTGATTGATGGCTTTATTGGTGCCGTGGACCAAGCCCTCAGAGCCAGCAACCACACAGGCCTGCCTCAGGAATACCTCCCAAGATGATGAGGGTTCAAAAAGTGAATCCAGAGCTTCACTAAATCTGGCCTTCACAGTCCAGGGTGACTAGCTAAAGCCAGGATGTCAACAAAGACCTTTCCTGGAGTTATTCTCGTTTCACCTTCTGTGAATTTAGACCTAAATCTGATCTTCTTTTACCTTCTGTGAACGTAAATCTGACATGAAATATCACCAGATCTTCACTTAAGTCAGAGCAAATGATCAACAGAACCTAATAAAACAAGTGGCACAGACAAGTATAGAGTTTTTCGTGAATTTATCAAACAAAGGAAATTAAAACTAAAGGGGTTTGTGGGCAAAAGTACATAAACATCTGCTTTCAATAACCCTTGAGCAGCAATGACTATAACCAAACATTGCCTGTTACCATTCTTTGGTAGATTAGCTACTGTGCTTAGGGTCGTTGTCTTGCTGCTCGTGATCACTGGTGGTGCTACAGTTTACTAGCAGAGCTTCAGTTCTCAGGTGGAGCTTCAGTTGACGGACATTGCCATTTAGAATGTCCTGAAACAGCTTTGGAATTTATGATAGGAACATCAAATTATGAGCCCCAACCAATTTATGCCTTTTCCCTGTGAGGCATCGTGAGAGTTTAATTTCACAATGTTTTCTGCATAATTAGATCACAGTAGCTTAAAGACATACATTTGATGGAAACTAATTGTGCGGTTTTAAACTCGTACAAGAATAATAACACTGTCACGCAGCTACTGCTCCCGCAGTATTTGCTGTACAGATATACGTTACAGCGATTCAGTTTCTGATAGCACAAAAGCAAGGTGCTCTTAAGTGTCAGCTGAGTGAGAAAGTGGGCTGTCACTTGTCAGCCACTGAAAAAAGGAGTGATAAATACAACATTCTGTTCCTGGAAATGTCAGCAGCTATCAAGATAAGTAAAAAGAGGTTTTTGTCATAAACCTTCAGTGCAGACATGTATTGTAAGATTGAGTAGTCGAAAGTCTAAATTGGAAAACAGCATCGTGAAATAGAACCAATTTAGACAATATGGCCTTTCTGTGCTCTACAAGCATCATAAAGGACTAGGTGATCATTTTCCACATCTAATGAAACCACCTCCCAGCTGCAGCTAGACAAGCTTAGCAGAGTGATGCTAGCATCCCGCTAGGCCTCGCTGAGTTGATTAACTCGATGGCAGGCGGCTTCAGGTGTGTCTGCCTCATGTAACACTGTTGCATAGGCGGAGATCAGATGCAGCGACATGACAGCGCTCTTCTGCTTCGGCAGCAGGCAGATATACATTATTTCTTGCCTGCAGTCTGACAGACAATTTATGGGCAATTTGAATGTATGAGGTTGTCATCTAGATATTTTCCCTGATGTCTATATTATGGCATCTGTGTGAGTCATCATTCATTTTTACATGACCTTTTTTGACTAATCCCAGCATTTTACACTGCCCTTTTACACTATTTTATCATGTAAGATTAAGATTCTTTATTTTGTCACATGCATAGTCATACAAGTACAACATACAGTGAAATGTTTCAGTTCATCAAGTGAAGCAGTGAGCTGCTGCCAATGAGGTGCCCAGGATGTAGTGGGGGGGGTGGGGGGGGCAGTACCTTGCTCAAGGGTACCTCAGTGGTGACCCTGGTAGTTGGGATTCAAACCCCAACCTTCTGCAGGGCCAAACCACTAGGCCATCCAGTTGCCCATAGGGATGATGCATTGTTAATGTCCAAAAACATCTAAAAACATTTAATTTTGAATGTAAAATCTCAGATTAAAAAAATGTTTTTTCCCCATTTTTCCTGTTTTTTTGGAACAATATATACGATTTTATTCCTATAGATTATGGAGCTTTAGTGGTACATTCATTTCGAGGACATCTGCTGTGTTGAAAAAGTGGAGATAATATGTAAATGACCCTCAATTGGAAGCGCCGTAATTTGCGTCATTCAAAAGGCACTCCGGGATTTTGTTGGCTGAATAGGCGGAAATAAACCGATCAGCCATGACATTAAAACCACCTGCCTGGTATCATTTAGGCCCCCCTTGTGCCACTGGAACCACTCTGACCTATCAAGCCATGGATTCCACAAGACCTCTCAAGGTGTACCAAGACGGTATTTTTTACATCCTAGTTGTGAGACCATGGATTAGAGTAGTTTGGGCACTTTGACTGGTCTGTAGCTATGCAGCCCTGTATGCAAGAAGCATTGTGCTCTGACTTCTTTATATCATAGCCTGCATTAACATTTATTTCACGATTTATAGTACAGTAGCTCTTCTGAGGCCTTCACTGCTCATCACTGAGCCTCGGGCACCCATGACCCTGCTGCTGGTTCACCAGGTTTTTCTTCATTGGAGCACTTTTGCTAGTTAGTAACCACTGCATTCTGGGAATATCCCAAAATATCTTATGACTAGCCGTCACAATTTGGCCCTCGTCAAACTCAGATCCTTATGCTTGACCTTTTTCTTGCTTCTCAACTACCTAATATCTCCCACCCCTTTACAGGTGCCATTATAGTGAGATGAACAATGTTATTCGGCGGTCAGTGGGTTTCATGTTGTGGCTGGTCGGTGTGTGTAAATCCATTTGTGACTTCACATTTCTAAATATGGAATGATAAGTGAATGGAACATTTTGGAACTTTGACACTACACACATTACATTACTCATCTTTTTTTGTGGAATGTTGATTTATGGGCCCTTTAATGATTATTATTAATAATAATAATAATAATAATAATAATAATAATAATAATAATAATAATAATTTTTATTTATATAGCGCCTTTCC
>JBBPDE010000001.1:12915169-12925851 GCA_037974605.1 Nannopetersius ansorgii
CAGATCAAACGAGGTACAAACATCAACTAAAGGAATGGAGCACGAGCCTGCAAAACAAGAACACAACAGAAAACATTTGGGTCAAAACACGATTCAAACATGAGGCAAAAAGAGGAACATTCTCTCACACACACTAAGGAGAACAAATACCGGCACGCTGACTCGAGGTCAGACTGGGTTTAAATAGTGCACGGGATGGAAGACAGGTGAGACCACCAAGAACGGGACTGAAGACAGGTGAAACCAATAAGGATGGGCTGTAACACAAACGAAACACGAAGACTTGGAAGGGAGGAATGGAGGAACGGAGGTGGATTGGGATGCGGGCAGGGATGGAACAGAGACAGGCACGGAGAAGTAACTTAAGAACAGAAAAACACACAGACATCAGCGACAAAATAAACGGAAAAACTAATATTCAGGGGATAAGGAGCGGAATCTACGGGGGGAGGGCGAGGCGACCGTGACACACTCAGCTTTATTCACAGTCTTCACTCAAAAAATTCCTCGACCTCTTAGAAATAAAGGTTCCTTCTTGTCTTGCGCAAAGAATTCAAGGACAAAACTTTAATTACAGAACATTTACAGTAGATGGAATTTCTTTAACTGTAATAAAGGTGTCTCACACTCATACTTATGTACAAGGGAACATTAATGACATATCCATTGTAAGTTAGTCAATGACCCCATCTTCTATTGTTCTTTCATTTTTGAGGGTGTAGACAAAGTTGTGCTATGCTTATGTACTGTTCAGTGTGCGCTGCTTCATCAGAGTGTTTCTTTATGGCAATTTAAAGCTCTAAAGAGTTTCTCCTTGAGCAGAAACAGCACTCAAGAGTGACAGAAATGTGCAGTTTAAGCCTTAATTGTCAGAAAGTCAGAAAGAAATTTAGACAAAGAAGGTAAGCTAAAAGGAATGCCAGGGACATCAACTCAAAAGAATGAAAAAGATTCATGTTTATCAGAGATCATCTCTTTGGTGACCTTTAGACCATGAGAGGTGGTCTGTGTTTTCCACAGTATAAAAGCTTCACCCACTCTTTTGCCATCAAAATACTTTATAACTGCTCCTCAAAATAAGTTAGCTTGATACAAACTTCACTTTTGATTAGCAAGGAGACCCATCTCAATATTTTGTGTAGCAAATAGATAAAGACGAAAGTTGACGTGCGGTCCCTTGTTTTCGTATTCATGACAAAAATTCAAAATGGTTCTGCTGAAGGATGCCTGAAAATCATGTGTAAAACTGTAATCATATCGCCAGAGGGCACAAGGTAATCGCTGGTATTCTAGGAACTTAAAATCAATTTATACTGATAATGAAAATCTATTATGGAAGGGTAATAGCAGTAAACACTGACGCATTACAGTGTCACTGATATCACACAAACAGCGGCTAATCTCATCTCATAGCACTTTTGTTCGTTCCGTAATCTGTTTCGATAAAAAATGCTGCCATAAAACAACAGGCGCGCTTGGCTTCAGAGACAGCTCGGCACAACTTTGGGCCGTAATTCACATGTTGAGCTTTTATCGGTCCATTCATCCTTGTCACCAGATATGTTTGCATTAATCTATCACTATGAGCCCGTCTCCCTCATGCCTCAGTCTCCTGGGGAAGTCACACACACACACACATACACACACACACACACACACACACACACACACACACTATGTTAACATACAAAATGATGTATTTATTCATTATAAGCACCAAAATAAGGGATTTTCACTATTTCACACCTCCCTAAAACATGTGGTTGAATTCCTCTATAGATCAAAGCAGCTAATATAATAATAATTGCATGACCCAATTTTCATTTAAAACTTATGTTCAGAAATGTTTCTTGCCATAAACAGCAGTGATGTAGGGCCCAAAAGTCACCAGGGGTGTATTTTTATCATCAATTATTCATTGCTGTTTTTATTAACATGCATTATAGACTCAGTTCCCACAACATTGGCTATAATATTATACTTTTACTTAGCATTTATTCAGATTAAAATGAACATAATTACAAATAATAATATAACTGATGGATGTAGAGGCCCTCATAATATAAGATACTGCTTAGAACAACCGTATATGAATTTATTTGTGAGGCTCTGATTTTCGAACCCCTGGACACACTGGGAAAGCCATTGAGTACAGAGTTTAATAGGAGGACCAATTCTGGTTCTCCAAAGCACATTTTAATGAATGATCATTTCGGATAATATATTTTGCGAAATGAGACTATGAAACTTATAGTGAACATTGTTAAAGTTAAGAAATGCTCGGCAACAAGATTCTAAAGCCAACATTTTTGGAGCCTTATTTTGAGCGTAGTCAGGGTTCCAGCAAAATTACTTATTGTAAGGTTTTAGAGTCTAAGAGCTGCACCCACTGACATAGCCGTGCTCAAAAGCAAACCTTTACGTTCAATCTGGGGCACTGACACTTTTGAGCTAGACAGAACGGCTGTGTAAATGTACTCTGACTAGAGGGTGCAATTACATCTCCAATCCAGCACAGCCATCGCCATTTGAATCTGGCCCAAAGGAAGAGCATGAACAACAAAAAACATTTATTAAAGGGCTCTAGGCAGTCAGCTCCTCTCTCCCCACACAACAGCATCAAAGGAGTTTCATCCCCTGATTCAGATGCCGGAAAATGGCTTTAAATAAACACACACTAGAAAACACTTCTAGTGTCTCCTGTGGCCTTTGCCAAACTGTGACTGTCAAAGAAACTTTGGTCCTGTTTTAATACTTTTCTGACATGCCCTTGTCAACTTCACCCTCTTTACGAAAGTGTCACAATACTCACAATAGTAGTGGAGAAGGAAATAGTAAGGAGCAGATTATCACAATGGAACAGGCTTGTCTTCGGCCATGTTACCCTAGCCATGAAGCCTTTAGCTTGCTAACAAGCTAGCAGTGTAAGGTGAGGGTTACATCGGCAGTCATGAAAACAGAACATAAAGCCCAGCCTCTTTTCAAAAGAGTCCACTAGTAACAGAAGCAGAAACAGAAGAGTGATAAGCAGATTGTCCCTCTCGAACAAACAAACACACTTATCCTCAACCACAGTAGGATGAGTGTGAAAAGCAACTAGCCATGCAAGTGTCAGTAGCAAGCAAGTGATTAATGGCTGATTTATTATTATTATTATTATTATTATTATTATTATTATTATTATTATTATTATTATTATTATTATTGTAGTAGTAGTAGTAGTAGTAGTAATCAGTAATTCATTTTCTGTGACCAGAGCCTATCACAGGGTCTATGGGTGCAAGGCAGAAACTCAAACCCCCAGCACTGGGCTACCCTACTGGGCTAAAAAATAATTAAAAAAAATATCTATATAAATCAAATATACATCAAATAACATAATTAGTTCATACATTAATCATTATTTTAGCTAACATTTTTTGCAATCTCTCAAATACATTAGAAAAAGCTCGTACTTCATGAATAAACATTTGTTGCAAATGAAACACCTTGTCGGTTGTGCTAGCCATGAAGCCTTTATCTTGCTAATAAGCTAGCAGTGTAAGGTGATGTTACATCAGCAATCATTAGGAAAAGAAATCCAGTAAATCTCATGCCATGGTTTTGAGAGAGATATATACATTAAACATAGGAATGTACGATCACATGCAAGAGTTTGAACATTCCCAGACATTTTCACAAAAGAAAAGGACATGTACCCCACAGGAGTAATATTCCCATGTTTTTTGGCTTATGTAGTACTGCCCTGTCCTTTCCTTCATTTCCATTTCATTGTTCACATTCTCCCTGTTTGGTGTGCCTCTGTTTTTTTTATAACTTCACCCTAGTTCCACATTCTCCTTAGTTTTTGCACCTGTGTCTTGTTCCTGCCTTCTTCTACGCTCAGGTGTCCTTAGTGTCCTAGTCAGTATAAATACTCCTGTGTTTTAACTTGTTTTTGTAGGTTCTCTGTTGTCATCTCTTATTTTTACCTGGTTCTAGTGTAACTAGTGTTTTGTAGTAATCTCCTGTTCCCACCTGACCCATTCTGAGTGTTCCCCTTTTTCAGCGGTCGGATTACTGTTATCTCCCATTGTGTTGCCATACTCCTGCCTTTGTTAAAACCCTCGGATTATCTCTTGCTTCTGTTTACCCTTGGACCCTCTGTGAGCTTTTATGTTTGCTTAATAAAAGTGGACTTCTCACTTGCATCATGCCACTGACACAGTGAAATATTGCTTTTTATGCCAGTTTTTCACAGTTACTGAGTTTAGCATAAAATTGCAATATTTTATATAGAATGTGCCATAACATTTCCCAATATGTAAACAGTAATTGCATTTATTGTCCATAAATATGTTCTCTTATACATATAAATGTACATATACAAACAGAAAAAAAAGCACAGTATAATAATAAATTATAATAAGAAATTTAACAGCTGGATACATATCAACAGCAGACTCACTGACTTTATAGCAACAGTGTGCAGACCACTTTAGCGTGAGCCCCTGAGCAAGTGTTTAAATATTCTAAATCTTTTCCCTTCCAATGGTTTATTTAAGTTATCACAAGTGTTTGAGTCTCTTTTCTGTACTGCTTGTTCTGAATCTTTTTAGCCTGCTGGCCTGCATGTAACATTAAAATGTAACATCTGAGCAATGCTCTGCCAGAATTACATGAACAGACAATCATCTCTAGACAAAAAATCCATAAAAATATCAAAACAAAGGTGTGTTCAAAAGTGTTTTAGGCCACATCTGCCAGACATAAAGCACTGCAGCTTTCTGCAAATCCCCCCCACTGCCACTGCACCACGTTTCACCCCCGTCTTTCAACCTTTTCAATTATTCAGAAACTGAAAAAAACAAAATTATAAAGACTATCACTGGTGGTGCAGGCACAGGGCACTCATACTCTCTGCCGGAGGGTCATTGTTATTTAAGCATTCAAACATAAATATGCATTCATGAATATTAAAGTACACGTCCCCCGGAGACAGAATGTCCTGCCAACACTTTTTAGCTCCATGGCCTTCATCCATGCATGACCAATATGGCATCTTTCCAGAATTATAAAACCTGACATTCATGTAGTTCGGGACATAGCATGCTCCTCGAAAAGAGCCACAGCCTTCATGGTCTCCATGTTTTGTTAATGTGACTTCATAGGGTTTGTAAATGTTAGGGTGATGCAAACATTTTGTGTGTTCCTTCATCCTGAACTGGTCCTGGAGTTCCCCCTGCCCTGCATGTTTTTGCATTTACACACCCACTTCAGCTCAAAAACAGCTGGGTAATTAACTGATTGGTTGAATTAGGTGGGTTGGGAGCAGGGAAAACACTTAAATGTGTATAGCAGAAAGTCCTTCATCCTTCAGGATCGGTTTGGGCACAACTGCTTTAGCACATAAACTCTAATAAACATAAGAGCAAATGTAGAAAATATACATTCAGCAAAATGTAATTTTCCATACATTATCAGAAATAAAAGGTGCCAAGTGAGCTTCTTTGGAGTCACAAAAGTAAGTTCTGGTAACTGTCAAGTATGGTCTTTCAACTGAAAATTTTAATTGAAGAACCTTTTTTTTTTCTTAATCGAGAACTTCTCTTTTAAAAAGTGTAGCTTAACTTTAGAAAATGTGTAATTTACAAAAGATAGAATTTGTACCAAACACACATTGTGTAGAAGTCTTAGGAATCAGAACATATATAATTGTATAGTTTGCATATATTCTATTTTAAGCAGAAACAGCTTATAGTTAGGGATTTCTTGTATACATAGAATTTCTTGTTTGTAAAAAATAACAGCTTTTTTAAGGAGAGGCAGGAAAATATGAATAAACAAAGATTTCTTGTCAATCTAAAATGTAGAATCCTTTCAGATTTCTCTGTTGATTTGTCAATTTTCTTAGAAAGCTATGAGGAAGATATGGTGGAGGTAGCTTAGTGGGTAGGATACTTGCCTCCAGACCAAGAGGTTATGAGTTTGAATCCTACCTTCAGCACACCACCACTGGGTCCCTGAGCAAGACCCTTAACCCCAAGTTGCTCCAGGGAGACTGCCCCCTGTAGTTAGGGAATGGAAGTCACTTTGGATAAAAGCGTCTAAAATGTGTTTAAGATATTATGTAAAATTGTTTACAATAACTTAACCTCTAGTTTAATTTGTTTTTGTTATGCTAAAAGGGAGTAACAGGCAGAAAAACAATGGGGCTGTTTTCTTGGTATGGCTCGTCATACAGTATTTGCTTGTGTGATGTGTTTCAGCATTTTTTTTTTTTTAGCTTTGGTGGGGACTTTCCTCTCTGGTAGCTGTTTACAGAGCCAGCTGAGACAGAATAGAAAGGTCACCATGGCATGCAGACTGGGCGCAGGTATGCGTATCATACATACTGAGCAGGGAGCATTTTTCAAACTTAATACATGATTTGTGCTGAAAAGTAATTCATTTGCTGTGCCTGCCTTGCATTATTTTTCACGCTAATTGACCCACTTAAAGTCGGCAAATAAATTTCATTCCAAAATTTCCACTTCAAGAGTTCTGTAATTAGCATTCCTTATAGGCCTAATAAAAAAAAATCTCTGAGCACTAATTGCGCTCGATTGCCATCCTCTGCTCACCAGACTTCCTCTGCAAACTCAAAGTGATAAAAGACCCTCGACAAGGCTATGTTTTTGATAAAGGTTCATCAGTCGGAATGAAGTTTACCGGGCGTCTAATTATGAATCTCATTTATTCCCTGAGGTTTTGCTGTTGCAGTGGAGTCTAAAATCATAATCTGGTTCTAAAATGTGATTGGCCAAGATATTTTTGGAGCCATTGGGATTGTAAATTAATTCTGCATCAATAAACAACTGTTTTTGGTTGCTGTTTGGTTAATAGCTAACATGTATATTGCTTAACAGCCATGGTCTATAGTTAACTATATTGCTTCATGGATAAATCAATCAGAATCAGAGAACTTTATATAAATGTGTAGTTAATATTACATAGTAGCAGTTTATTTAATATTACTGTGTTATTATATTGTTGTCATTTATGAAAGCTGTAAGACAATGTGTTACTCTGATTTCAATTAGATTAAAATAAGTGTACAGATTAGCTTAAGTCCAACACCACCCCTTAAAAAGGACAGTCCATGCTAAAAAAAACACTTCAAATGTTAGCCATCATGTTACCCAGTATTCTGTCGCACAGCATTATATCGCTTAACTTCACCATTTGAAGATACTTTTACAGTTTCATTCATTAAATGTTCTCTAGTGTAAGTTACACAAATACATTAAACAGCCACTTCTATGGGCCAAGTTAGCAAGTTAGCATTAGGGCAGCTGTTGCTGTAGCTGTTTAGCAAATTTATAAAACAGCAATTCCACATTTAGACAGTCTTTTCAACCAGAACTTCTAGCCAATTCTTTAGTTTATAGCTTGCTGTCCTATACATTCCTGTTGCTCCATGCTAATCCATTAGTAATCCACTGTCTCCATCATACTGATGCTTTGAAAACATGTATCACAATTATATCTTTGCAATTTGGCTTATCACATTAGCTATCCGCCTTTTTGCTTCAAAAATACATAATTTCATTTCCTAGTATGTATACACTGGAGATGGTGAGCAGGCATGTATAAAATAGACAGTAATTGTTTTGTTTATATGTGCTGTAGTGCCCTTATAATAGTGGTAAACTCATTTTAATGCATAGCCTTTCTGCCTTGTCTCCTTGACTTTATATCTTTCAATCAAAACTCTATTAGATTATATCTATGGGATTTAAAAGAGACTGGGTCATATACATAATGACTGTTCATCTTTTTTAATTTATCATGTTTCAGTCACTAATAAAACTCTAAAGTTCAGAGCAGACATGCATAAAGATGATGGAAACAGTTTCAGCGGCACTGCAGCCTACTGTGCTGCGTCCTAACCGAGGAAGAGCATGGAGATCTGCACCAGTTTGAGCTCTAAAAACTGTTCCAGCTCCTAAAAGGCCCAACATCCCGAATGATTTTCAGTGGCTTGTCAGATCACAGTCCCTCTTTGCCTCACAAACAGATTGCCTTTAAATGGCTTAGCTTTAATTTTGGCCGCCAAATTCCAGGGATGTCGGCAATTCTCTTCTTTGATCTTCCAGAGGATCTGGTACTTTGACAAATCCAGGGCGTTCCCATTTATTTATTTATTTGCTTATTTTATTTATTTTTTCCTCCACCAACAAAGTGGAAAACAAGGCCACTGTGCATTAATCTGCAATGCAAGTGATGAAAAGCCGACTGAAGCACATTCATGAATATTTTCAGACACATTTTCATGAGAGCTGTTCTCTCATTATGTCGATAAACAACTTGACAACATGAAAGACTTTTAGATAACACTTACTGTCCTTATTTATTTATTAACCATTACTTTACATTCAGATTCCAGTGGTCGCAATCAAAAAGCTGATTTCAATATGGATTGAGGCAATTACCTGTAAAAATGGAAATGCAGTACCAAAAGCAGGATTTTTAGTCCTATGGGACCACTATCCTACATGATTTTGTATTCGCACACTTGATTTAGCTCCTCAGCGGAGTCCCAAGAGTTTTACAAGCTGAATTAAATGCATTAGCATGGAGAAACGTGCAACTTTGTGGCACAGTGGTCTAGCCAGGACTAGGAATATGCACTTCCATAAAAGCTGATTAGCTTTACTAGTTTACCAGTACCTGAGATACTGAAGCCTGAGAAGCAATGTTCTTATTTAAATTATGAAGAAGAATCTACCAATTAAAAAGGTGATCAAGCCGTATATTGCATCCTTTTTAATTAATTACTGCTGATCATAAAGATTACAGACCACCCTGAAGGAAGTCATGTTAAGCTTGCTAGCACATACCATGCTAACTCTGTTCATCAGCCATGAGGTTGATTAGGCAGACACTCTAAAAATGTTATCAACATTTAGAAAGACCCATCACTGTCACAAGCAGCCGTCCACCGCTGGGTTTTATTTATCTTCTGACAGGTGGCCAGCAGCAGTCACACAGATACATATGCTAATGACAAAAACAGACAGAGCGCTCCGCTCTTCCTCCTGGTCACATCTTACCTTCCATTAGCACACTCTGCATAGTATTAAGGTAGAAAAGCCAAGGATCAAACTAATGCAGACAACAAAGACAAACAAAGCAAGATGGTTGTGTAGCACTCAATAAGTGTATAATTAAAAAAAAAAAAGATGTTGGTATTCTTATATGCAAATGGAATGACCGACAACATTAAAACTCGGTGTATTAAACCAGTGTTTGCTCTCCTACACACTCACTGTTTGGTGCTCTCTCACCCAGCGCACCATTGCTCAGCTGCTCTCTGATCGCCCCCTCCCTCCGTGAGTATTTCACACTCACTTGTGGGCAGAGACTCTCCTGGGTTCAAAGACCAGGGGTCTCATTTATAAAACTTCGCAAAGAATTCATACTAAAAGTGTACGTGCGCTCAAAAGACGAAAATGACGTACGCAAACGTTCACACGCACACCTGCACGTAATATACGCTTTATAAATCGCACTCTACTTGGGATTGTGCGCACGTGGATTTGCCGCAAATCCCACCCTCTACACGCCCTTGTTCCACCATATATGGTAAATGCAAATCACCTCATGCATATTTAAGCTGCCGATGTAAACCGGAAAAATCATGGCATCATGGCAACCGAGGGGAAAACCAAGAAGCGAATCTTCTCAGAAACCGAGATAAATGTGCTTGTGGGTGAAGTCGAAAGTAGAAAACACATTTTGTTTGGAGGTCACAGTAGTGGGGTGACGAACAAAAAGAAAGGCAGCGAGTGGCAACATATAACAAATGCTGTGAATGAAGTGAGTGCTGCAAACAGGACTGTGCCCAAAATAAAAAAAAATGGTCAGACCTAAAAGTGATTATTAAAAAAAGAATCACAGCGCATTGAAAGAGCATGTCTGCTACCGGAGGTGGTGAGGGCACATTGGAGCTAACACCTCTGGAAACCCGGATGGCTTCAATACTGGGGGAAACAAGTGTGTGTGGCGTGGTGTCTGAGAAAGAGGGAGACACTGACATGGCTGAGACGACACACGGTAAGTGGTTTTTATTTGCTTTTGTGAAAAATAAAAAGTCTGACATGACACAGCACAATGTAATTGTTTTGTTGTCCCCCAACCAGAGACAATGTGAGCAATAGGTGGTGAGGAGGCGCAGGAGGTTGCTGAAGACCGCCAGGGTTTCCCCAGCACCAGCGACTCCCGGGTGCATGTAGCCTCTGGAAGTGGCCGGGTCCTCACTGAGGCAATTTTGGCAACACAAAGAGATACAATTAGAGCAATTGAAGTAATCTCTGATGAACTTAAGCAAATAAGAGCTGTGTTGGGTGATATATCTACAACTTTAGAAAAACTTGTTTAAAAAATATATACACCTTTGTGCTGCTGTCTTTACAAATGCTGCATTACATCTTCCCTGAGTCTTGCTCCCAATTGATAGCCTTCACGCCGGGTACGGGGCTGTGAGTCAGGGTCCTCGTGCTGTGGTAAAGGTAGGCCAGGAATGGGATAGGAATGCCGTTCCTCTGTACAATGTTGTGCAACACAGCACAGGTTCTAATAATGCGGCACACTTTTGGGGGTTGGTATAACAACCGGCCACCTGATGCGTCTAAACATCGCCATCTGCATTTCAGCAGGCC
>JBBPDE010000001.1:12925951-12941683 GCA_037974605.1 Nannopetersius ansorgii
GCGAATGATTATAAATGTAGATTAAGTTTATATATATATGTATACATACCTTATTTTTTATTCACTATTATAAATATGTGCCCGAATAAGTGGAATAAAATGTACGGTGTATGTACACTAGCACAAGGAATTATTATTTATTTATGTACTGATGCCACACGTTGCTGCTCACCCACTTCACCCGCAGTCGTATTTTCTTTCTCCAAAATGTTCGCACGCATGGGTCAAAGTTGGCGTACATTCTGCCGTCAAGTTTGTTTCTATAGATCGCAACGTTTGTGTATAAAGAGCCGTACGCATCTATTAGGTCCCGTTTTGTGCGCACCCCAGGGCTCTCATTTAAAAAACTGTGTAGAACTCATACTAAAAGTGTACGTGCGACCAAAAAACAAATGGCGTATGCGAAGAAAAAGTCAGATTTATGAAAACATGAGCACGCACACCTGCAAGCAATATATGCTTTATAAATCGCCCTCAACAGCCCCCCCCCATTCAACCATACAAGGTAAAAGCAAAATACCTCATGAATATTTAAGCCTCCAATATAAACCTGAAAAAGCCATCATGGCAACCAATGGATATGTAAGAATTGAATTGAATTAAGAGGAGAACATTGAGACCGAAATAGATGTGCTTGTAGGTGAAGTTGAAAACCAAAAAAACATTGTTTGCTGGTCACAGTAGTGGGGTGACAAACAAAAAGAAAGGCAGTGAATGGCAACAAGTAACTACAGCTGTAAACAAAGTGAGTGCTGCAAACATGAATAAATAAAATGTGCCCAAATTTAAAAATAAAAAAAGTCTGATTTAAAAGTAATTGTCACGGTCGCCTCGCCCTCCCCCCGTAGACACCGTTCGCCATCCCCAGAGTATTAGTTTTCCCATTCATTCTGTCTCCGTGCCCTGTCTGTCTGTATCCCAATCCCCCTCCCTTCCTCCCTTCAGAGTCTTCATGTTCCGTTTGTGTCACAGCCCTTCCTTATCAGTTTCACCTGCATCTAGTCGTGTCAATCACCGTCTCACCTGTCTTCCCTTCCTGTGCACTATTTAAACCCAGTCTGACCTCAGGTCTAGCATGTCTGTATTTGTTATCACCGGTGTGTTCAAAGCTTGTGTAAATGTATCTTGTAAGATTAATGCTCTGTGTTTTCTCCTCTGTGTCCGCAGGCTCGTGCATCTTCCATTTGATTTCTGGTTTCCATGTATGGTGGGGTCTGGAGGCTCTCACGTTTATTTTCGAGCCAGCCCTGGTTTTCTTTTGTTTAAAGAACCTAGAGCATGAGCCCTGTTTTTTCTGTTTTGTTTTGAGTGGTCTTTTTCTGTTAAGTCTTGAGTCAGGGGTTCATTGTTTTGTTTACTCCTTGTTTACTTGAGCATTAAACGTATCCTCTGTCTCCACTAGCCTTGCATCCTCCCCCTTTCCCTACACACCATGACAGAATACGGACACCTACCCCCTCCCAAAAACGCTTCGGCAGTGCCCCTGCCCGAAGACCAGGCGCCCCCCATCCACCAGCAGCTGCAGGTTCACCAACAACAGCTGACCCTCCTCACGCAAACCGTCCAGGAGATGCTGGGACACCTCCGGAGGCCGGCTGTTCCTCAAGAACAACCTCCAGCACCACCTCTTGCACCCGCTCCACAGCCTGCTCCTCCTCAGCCTGTGATTGCACGCCACGCCTCACGTCCAGAGAGGTATGCTGGGGATCCGAGTGGGTGCAAGAACTTTCTGCTCGCATGTGATCTCTTCTTCACAGAGAACCTCGGCCTCACGGATGGACAGAAGGTTTCCATGGTGATCCAGAGACTGACAGGGCGGGCTCAGGACTGGGCTGCAGCCGTCTGGAGAGCTGGGGGTGTCAACACAACGGACTACGCCGCCTTCATCCATCTCTTCCAGACGGTCTTCGACCACCCGGGGCAGGGCCGGAAGAGTGGACAAAGACTCCTACGGCTGCGTCAAGGCAGAGGCACAGTCTGTGATTACACTCTCGAGTTTTGCATCCTCACTGCAGACAGTGGGTGGAACGAAGAGGCTCTTTTGACCACGTTCCGCGATGGGTTGAGTCACGAGGTCCAAAAGGAGCTGGCCTGCTGGGACGCGGACCTGGATGCGGTGATTTCCCTGGCCACTTCATTGGACCTGCACCTCAGGGAGAAGGTAGGAGCCGCGAGGCCCGTACGTCGTCCCTCTCCTCCTCGAAATGATCCTCAGCCCCACTGCATGTGGTCCTCGCCTCCGTGGTTGTCTACATAGGCGACATCCTGATTCTCAAAAACCTATCAAGAGCATGTGCAACACGTGCGAAAGGTCCTCACCCGCCTGTTAGAGTACGGGTTGTATGCGAAGGCTGAGAAGTGTGAATTCCACAAAAAGGAGGTCACATTTCTTGGTCACCGCATCAGCCAGGAGGGGATTTTTACAGAGGGGGCTAAAAGGGACAGCCGTGTCGGAGTGGCCAGAGCCCACGACGGTCAAAGATCTGCAGCGGTTCCTGGGGTTTGCCAACTATTACCGCAGGTTTATCAAAAACTACAGTACAGTGTCTGCCCCTCTAACATCCCTCCTCCGCCCCTATACTGCGCATGCCCAACCCAGAACGGCAGTATACGGTGGAGGTGGACGCCTTGGAGGTAGGAATAGGGGCAGTCCTTTCGCAACACCATGGCTTCCCCAGGAAATTACATCCCTGTTCTTTCATTTCCAGGAAGCTGAAGGAGGCAGAAAGGAACTACGACGTCGGCAATCGTGAGTTGCTCGCTGTGAAGGAGGCGTTGGAGGAGTGGCGCCATCTCTTAGAGGGGGCTCGGCAGCCCTTCGTGGTCTTTACCAATTACCGCAACCCTGAGCATGTTTGACGGGCTAAGAGGTTAAACCCTAGGCAGGCACGGTGGGCTCTTTTCTTCGCCAGGTTCAACTTCCAGATCTTGTATCATCCAGGGAAGCAAAACGGTAAGGCGGACGCTTTATCGCGTCAATTCAGAACCGAGAGAGGCAGGGGACCCTGAGCCCATCCTTCCAACTCAGTTTTTCGCAGCGCCCATACAGTGGGATCTGGACGAAGAGATAGCGGCGGCACACAAGGGGGAAGTCGTCCCGCCTGAGTGCCCTGCTGACAGATCGAGGGTGGTGGAGTGGGCTCATGTGACCCCCACTACCGGTCACCCAGGCGTTACGAGAACCCTAGAGGTTGTCGCACGGAAGTACTGGTGGCCCTCCCTGTCCAGGAATGTGCGCTGCACAGTGCTTTCGTGCTCTGTCTGTGCCACCACAAAGAGCCCCCGTGCCCTGCCTGTCAGAAAATGAATGCCCCTACCGGTGCCAGACAGACTGTGGTCTCACCTGGCGGTAGACTTCATCACGGATCCTCTGGCATCTAAAGGGTCTACGACAGTGTTTGTTGTGGAAGATCGGTTCTAGAAGGGCTGTCGGTTCATTCCATTCCATTCTCTCCCCTCTGCCTGCCATGTCACGGAGGCTCTGTTCCAGTCTGTGTTCCGGTGTTATGGCATCCCGGAGGACATAGTGTTGGACCGCGGCCCCCAGTTTACATCCAATGTCTGGAAAGCATTAATGGGGCATTTGGGGGCAGCGGTCAGCCTGACCTCCGGGTACCACCCCCAGTCAAACGGTCAGGCGGAGCGCACCATCCAGGAGCTCGGCCGATACCTCCAGGCCTACTGCCACAGCCGGCAACACGACTGGGCAGACTTCCTGATCTGGGTGGAGTATGCCCAGAACTCCATGCGCCACTCCGCCACCAGCTTAACCCCTTTTGAATGCCCCCGCTTTGCCCATGGGACCAGTGCCCTTCAGAGGCTGAGAGTGAATGACTGGTTTCGTCGGGCAGAGCGGATGTGGGAGGATGCACACACATCCATCCAGCGGGCAGTTCGCCGGTTCAAGGACCGTGCCGACCGTTGGCGGAGAGAGGCGCCTCCCATCAGGGAGGGTGACAGGGTCTGGTTCTCCACTAAAGATTTCCCTTCAAACCTCCCGTGTCGGAAATCGTCTCCCCGTTTCACAGGTCCCTATTTAGTTCTAAAGCGTGTTAACACTGTCTTTTAGTTACAGTTCCCCCTGATATGAAGATTCATTCTGTTTTTCATGATTCCCTGCTCAGGTCTGTCCATTCCGGTCCCCTGCACGAGGGCGGAGCAGCAGTCACACCCCCCGAGGCTCTCGGCGTTGACGGTACTCCCGCCCATCGCGTGCGGTCCCTACTTGTTACGTGCCAGAGCACTGAAGTGGTTTTTTTCCTCTCTCGCTCTGTCCCTCAAGTGTTTTAGATCAAGCAGCTGATTCGCCAATCATGACGGGGGCTCGGATTGGACACCATGCACAGGATGTCCCGCTCTCCAGATCTGAAAAGACTGAGAACAGCTGGGAGAAGAGAGCACCCTTGAGGAATCGTTACAGAGAGCTTCCGTTAGAGAAGAGCGCACCCCTTAGTGAGAAGAACCCTTTTGAGAGAGGGTAGACTTTTGGGCTTCTTGAGACTTTTTTTTACCATTTATTCTGTGGTCCTGTGTTAACTTTGTTTTTCTGTTGACACTTTGAGGAGGGGAGACTTTTCTTTTTGTTAACTCTTGGTTGTGTTTGTAGTACTCTTTGTTAGTTAGCACATTGTGGGTGGTCAGGCAGACACTTTGTTTTGTAGTTAGAATTTGGGTTTAGGTAGGCTTAGGGATTGTTTGGTTGTTTTAATTTCTTTGATGTCTGTCCCCACATCGGCTTGTGTAAGTACTACTCGTGTGTAGGTTTATGGATATATTTATATTTGTTTTTGTGTATGTAGTGGTGTATTTTTTTGTACTTAGTTCTATATAAAGATTGTAAATACTCCTCATCCTTGTGTGGATATTGTTCCATTCACTATTGGCTGATGGATACACACGACACACTTACCTATCTTCTCATCTCATACCCTTAATTTACTCACTTTACCATATATCTGAACCCAAGACGTAACAAATGGGGGCTCGTCCAGGATATTAAAATTAATATTCATATCACGAATAATGTCTTTTGGTGAGTGTATGTTTTTTGTGATAGCAGACCATGGTGAATGTTTCAGTGGAGGAGTTTTTGGAGAAACCTTCCTTAGAATTATTTGAAAGACTTAGAAAAGATGATCTTTTGTTGTTGGCAGATCATTTTGATGTTGCGATCTCGAGGGCCATACGAAACAAGAAATCAAGGCAGTGGTTCTTGAGACCTTGTTGGCTAAGGGAGTATTGACGCTCATTACAGAGCCTGACTCAGTGGCTGCACAGGTGTTGGAACACTCCGAGGCAGGAGGTTGATGAGGTGTGTCTTAGGGATGAGAATGTCAGAAGCTGTGGTGGAGACTCCAGCAGCTGGCATTTGTTTATCCCCGTTTAACCCTTTTTCACCCCGGAGCGAAGGAACCTCTGAGGTGGAATCTGTTCGCTCACTGGGACAGATTGGCTCGTGTAGAGGCTGAGGCCCGAGACAGAGCCTTACAGAGGGAACACGAATTCCATTTAAAGCGGCTAGAAGTGGACAAGGAGGTTCAACTTCGTCGCTTGGAGTTAGAAATGACTGTTCCACACCAAAACAATAGCCCACTAGTGAGTCCAGGTGACAGTCAATTTCGCGAAACCGAAGTTGATGCTAGTTTTACGTCCTCTAGTTCGTCAGGGAGTGTTAGTCCTAGAAGCCAGAGTATGACTGTTAGCTTCAATAGTGGAACGACCACTTAGTTAACCCCCTAAAGGGAATCATGTATGGTTTTATTGCCGTGAGAGAGGACGTGTTGCGGATTATGTTGCCTTGAAAACGAAGCGCACTTGAAAACAAAAAAAACGCTAGTTGGTCCAGGTTTTAGTTTTTCAGAGAGTGAAGATTATGATGGTTCTACTACTAGAACCCAGCTGCCCAGCTGAGTGCTGTTCAGGAAGTTGAGGAATCTTTGCTGATGTGTGTTTTGAAGCTGTTAGTAACACACTAGATTCACATCGTCGCAGGGGTGGGCTGAAGTACCTGGTCGATTGGGAGGGGTACGGTCCCGAGGAGCAGAGCTGGGTTCCAGCGCGCACCGTCCTGAGCCAAGAGCTAGTGGACGAATTCCATCACACATGTCCAGACCGCCCAGCCCCGTGCCCCTGGGGTCGTCCTCCCCGCCAGCAGTCGCTCCTGCGCAACGTCAGGTGGCGCTGTGTACCTGTCGATCCCCAGGAGGGGATCATGCCTAGAGAGGGGGGTACTGTCACGGTCGCCTCACCCTCCCCCCGTAGACACCATTCGCCATCCCCAGAGGATTCGTTTTCCCATTCATTCTGTCTCCATGCACTGTCTGTCTGTATCCCAATTCCACTCCGTTCCTCCTTTCTTCCTTCAGAGCCTTCGTGGTCCATTTGTGTCACAGCCCTTCAAAGCTTGTGTAAACGTATCTTGTATTTACTCCTGTGAGATTAATGCTATGTGTTTTCTCTTCTGTGTCCGCAGGCCTGTGCATCTTCCATTTGATTTCTGGTTTCCATGTCTGGTGGGGTCTGGAGGCTCTCACGTTTATTTTCGAGCCAGCCCTGGTTTTCTGTTTTGTTTTGAGTCGTCTTTTTCTGTTAAGTCTTGAGTCGGGGGTTCATTGTTTTGTTTACTCCTTGTGCACTTGAGCATTAAACGTATCCTCTGTCTCCACTAGCCTTGCATCCTCCCCCTTTCCCTACACACCATGACAGAAATCCTAAAAATAAAACAAAAAACGAATTGCAGCGCATCGAAAGAGTGTGTCTCCTACCGGAGGTGGTGAGGGCGCATCGGAGCTGACAACTCTGGAAACCTGGATTCAATCCCGGGGTAAACAAGTGTGTGTGGGTTGGTGTCTGAGAAAGAAGGAGACAGACATGGCTGAGATGACAGACTTATGACAAAGCACAATGTAATGGTTTTGATGCGTCTAAACATCGCCACCTGCATTTCAGCACCAGTGTGAGCATCGTTATAGCAATGTTTGTGTTCTGGGGGTGAGAAGCCAGTGCTTCAGAGGGTAGCTGCTGTCACCCGCATTTTATAAAATACATGATTCAATACATGTACAATGAATAGTTAGATATTACACAATGTTTTATTACTTTACCAAGAACCCAGCCATCGCACACAGCTCCAGCCTGCAGTCTGCTCCCTACACTGCTGTGTTCTAGAATAAAGAAGTTGTGTGTTGAATCAGGCCATCATGCAACCACGTTGGTCAGGACCATGTTAGCATCGCAAATAACTTGCACGTTAATCGAATGCATACGTTTTCTATTTACATAAATTCGTTTTCATACGGAGCCCTTATTGCAATGTGAGTGCAGTCAATTGCACCGCTTACATTTGGGAAACTGGACATTGCTGTAAATTGCCTTTTGATATTGGCCTGTTCTCCCACAGTGTAATGGAATTTACAACAAAACAAGTATTACTGAGCTTAGTGATGACTGTGATATCCCAGACCTAGAATAGAATTAAACAATTACTCTTGTACTTCCTAAACAAACTTCAGAACAAATTAGCTATTTTATTGTTAAATGATAACATACCTGTCGGCTAATTCCCGCTGGTAACATACAGTTGCAAGGCACCCCAGGGATAGTCCAAAGACATTCACATCAGCTAAAATGGAAATATTAAATTGCGCCAAGGAATAAAATGTGTTTGTATCTGCCCTGTGATGGACTGGTGATCTGTCCAGAGTGTTTCTCTGCTTCACCCTATCACTGTTAGAATAGGCACTAGCAAAACCAAACAATACCCACCCCCACCCCCCGATGCAATCCTGATTAAGTATTAGCGAATTGAATAACGGATGGATGGAGTTCCTAATAAACTAGCGACTAAACTAGGCTATGTCCCCAACAGTAGTCCTTGACCGGCTTTACTATCGGTTACTGGTTTATCCCACAACTGGTTTCCTCTGTGCCTTTGTTTAATTGCCCTTGTAAACTCCCATGTATCATAACTCCTAATTGCTTGCAACTCCTCTGGCTTGCTATTTGGAGGGCTGAACTTACAGCTGCTTTGTAAAACCTGTTAATAAAAAACTAAATAAATATTTATGATTTCTAATCTAAACATATGCATGCAGAGGTTGGTTTAAAGCGTCTTCAGTGTTCGAAAGCCAATCAAACATCTTCAGAGCATAAAGCCTTGCAAGACTAGTAAACACTCACACATGCTTATATGCCAGCTAGAGTACTGATTAGTTTCTGAATTTGTTTTCAAGCATAAATGAGACAATAAAACCGAGTTGCATTCTGCTCACATTTGAATCATTTGGAAGGGCAGACCTTTTGACTTTTTCTCTGCTCTACTTCGATAAATATGGTGAAGCTGTAAAAGGTTTCACACATCTATTTGTATCAACACCCTGAAATAAAACCCCATGCAAATATTTCAATACCTTTCAGTCAGGCTGGGGGAGGACGAACGCTTCCAGTTCTGCCCCTGCCAACAGTAAATGACAAGGCAAATGAGTCTCAGTGGTAGTGAGTGACAGTGTTATCTGCTAAGATGCACTCTAGGCCTTCTCCCGTACAGCCATGAAAATGCAGCCCTGGCATCAGCATTAGCTCTCTCTCGGTCTGACACATGGGAGGACTCGGCTCACACCTGCAGCAGACAGGCCTTTAATGACCAAGCTGCCAGCTTATGGGTCGATCTTTGACATTTGCATTCCGCTTTCTGACCAGGACATCAGCGGAAATATATTTTCTAGGCATTACTCTGCCCGTTAATGCAACATAATTATTCATCTTAAAAATACATGTAGTCATGATCCAACGGTGGTCCCTAGTTTGCTATATTTGCACTGAGAATTGAAAGAACTCTCCCAGCATAATGAGCATGCATTAATATGTATTTATGTTGACAAAATATAGAATCTTGGCTGGCAGAAGGGACTTCTAACTTCTTCCACCTCACAACCTGAGAACGCTGACTAAATGCAAGAAAAAATTGTCTGTGTAATGTAGGAAATTTAATTTGAGGAACATGATGGGTACCCAGTGTAGAATAAATTAAGTCAGTCAAAGTGCAGGAAATGCTGATCCAAACCAGCATTATGTTTTATTGCATGCATCTCAGAGGCTTTAACAGAGGGCCGAGTGGCGAGAGACAATAATTGTGACTGGCAGCTCAGAAGTCTCACACCTCTCGGTTGTGGGGGTCAGCATGTGAGAAGCGAGAGGCAGGAACAGATGTGGCAATAATTCTACATTAGTGAGCGAGAGAGAGCAACACACATGCACATCAACAGCAGCCAAGATTGCTGCATGCAAAACAAGCATTTGCTACATTCATCCTTTTTAGCACTTCAGGCACAGCAGTGTTGTGGGGGTACATTTATTGACCACTAGAAACCTTTAGTGGGGGGTTTCTTGATGAGCCAGCTTTGGCACTTTCCATATGGCAAGTTTCAGATCTGTCAGTCTCAGCAATGAATAAATATAAAATGTTCCTGTAAATTAAATGATAGGAGAAAAAAAAACCCACTAAAATCTCAGTGCATCAAAGTCACAGATAGCGATTCTCTTTTAAATAAGCTGCAAAATGCATTGCAAAGAAAAATGTTGACAATTCAGTGAAAAAAATAACAGAAACACACTATAGATAACTGCAATCCCAGCCTGACCTCATGCAAAAGCAGAGTGAAAAAACTACATTTGGATTAAAAGTTAAAAGTGGTGTGGAAAGCTCATGCAGTAACAATAAAGTAAGAATAATGCATAATTCAGGGTTCCAGAGTGGACAGCCTTGTACGGCTGAATAAGTAAGAGCAAGGATGGGAAAAATCCTTTAAAAGCCATTTACTCTTCACTGCTCTTGTCCGTGGCTCAGAGGCTGGACTGCCTCAGAGATTGCACTTGGTCATCTATACAGAGAGATATGTCAGCGCAGAGACAAAGCGTGAGTCAGAGATGGAGAGCGAGGTGGAGAGAAAGAGAGAGACAGAGTGCGTCTGAGGACCACATTTAATATCACAGTGATGACAGGTGAAGAGGAAGAGAGTGGGGTTGAAATTGCATCTCCAAATGGTCGTGGCTCTGTGTACTGAGCTCTGAAATGAAGAGCACCTGTTGGCTTGGGCAGCTGCCCTTGAGGACGTCTAAGTCGATGAAAGGAAAGGGGAGTGGAAAAAACTCACAAAAAATACAACGCAGGCAGACACACGAGGTGAAAACGTAGCAAAATCACTCGGGCCATCCTCGCCGAGACGATGAGGAACAGTGAGAGGCTCGTCCCTGGTGGCCCGACACCATTAGTCTGCTAGAGAGCCTCTCTGAACTGGAGAATAGAGGCCTTTCATTTAGCTACCCCACCATCCTCCCTCCACCTCTATCTCCAATACACAAAGCTAATGAGATAGAATGAAAGAGTATGTGGTGCTCTCTCAGTCTTCAGATTCTTGCTTGTTATGGCTGGCTTTCAGTCAGAACCTCTCATTCGAGCTGGAGAAACTTTACCCAGGGAGGTACTGTAAACTGGATTACTGAATCCAGTACAAATCTGTAGTGTCCTGTAATCTGTAGTGTTCTCCTGACAGCAGTGGTTGTGGGGTGAATGTAATTGCCTCAATTTGGCACTGTGCCTGTACTATTTGTCTTATTATAACAGGGTCGCCAACTCTCATGCAATTGAGCATGACATGCACACATTGCACACTCACGCTGAAAATCAATTTTATCTATCAGAACACCACTTGCGATTGATCAATTATGCCTTACGCACGGCTGAACAGACAGAGAGGTGTTCCCTCCTGTGCACACTCCTCTACGGTAGGTGCCACACCTAATGATGTTGCACTCGTCGGCAGCTGAAGAAGCACACCCAGCCCCCATTAGTGCTAGGTATACAGTTTGAGCCATAAAATGTCAAAGAAAAAAAAAAAAGTATAATGCTCACTTCTGCTAGCTTAGCTGAAATAAAGGGCTACCAACTTATTTTTGGGTTGTTCTAGATTAAAAGGCTGTGTGTGTTTTATTTTTATGTCATATGTAATCTTTTGTTTCACAGAAATAATCAGGCCTTTATTATCACGATCACTCCCTGTGGCAAACAAAAGCGATCAATAACCTGTATTGTAAGGTCACTGCAGCCAGACCCAGGCGAGAAGGAGGAGGCAGAAAGCAGATTCTGACTTCAGGCAGGCTGCACTCAGAGCAGATAATCAGTAGGTAACACGGTTCACCTGGGAAAAGGAGCCATTCCTTGCTGACCTGGCTGAACAGGCTGAGCATGTGACTTTGAATCACGAGGTCACCACTTTAAGCCCCAGTTGTTCTGAGATGAGCAGTTATACTTTCTCAGACTCTTTCTCTCTACTCCTCTATTGCACGCATGGCCAGCCACCACATGTCAGATACATTTAGTCATATGTGCATTTTCTCCCAATTTCCAGTGGAAAGTAGTCATACAGGTTAAGTGTAAAGAGACCATTTTTGTCACGCATGAACACAGCATAGCACACTGTGTGAGCAGTGTGAAATTGTGCTATACATTGAACCCATTTATCCGGAGTGAAGGAGTTGACCACGCAGTGCCTAGGAAGCAGTGTGTGGGGACAGTACCTTACCCAAGGGCACCTCAGTGGTACCATTGGCAGTCCTGGGATTTGAACACAACCTTTCGATTACTGGGGCAACTCCCAAACCACCAGCCCTCCAGCTGACCCACAAGCTTTTGGAGATGCAGGGAATTGAACCCTGGACCTTATACATGCCTAGGATGCACTCAAACTGAGCTACATCTCCCAAGTACTGGTATACATGTACCACAAGAGAGAGCTACCACTCAGAGAAAGCTACCACAATACCTAAAGAAGCACCTTGTGCAAAACCAATTTAGCCTGAAGTAAAGACAGGACTTTGAGGGTTGTTTGGCTATGCTCACTTTAAGAGCTCAGTTGCTCGGTTTTGATTTTTTTTTTTTTTACCATACCCAAGTCATAGGCAAATGACTTTGTGAACTAACTTGCACCCTGACTGAAACGCACCCCGAATTAGTAATGGTGATCTACAAAACTGACAAACTAGTAGGTATGATCAGATATGAGACAATCAGATCAGCTGTCCATGATCAGGAGAGGTAGAAAAAAAGTGAACTTCAAATTAGACACAAATATGGAATGATGGCAAAACACATTTCATGTGAATTCAGACGTGACCAGCCACATAGATGCTTCAGAGTTCTGACGTTGAAGAGGAAATTAATTTCATGATGTTCAGTTTAGGGTTCTAAAAGTATAGTCCTGAGAAAAGCTACAAAAGGACCTGGAGGGAGACCATATGAACACCAAAAGGATGAACAGCAGAGACTGGCTTGGAGAATGCGTCGCTGAACTTGATGGATGTCCAGTAAACAGGCAGGAAAGTTTGTGTTCTTTCTCTCCCCCTATTTCACTGCCTATATTAGACAGCCTGGTTATCCCCGTCAATCAAGAAACTGAAGCATGTAATGAACAAACGAACAACTGATCTCTATGTAAATGTTTGTAGAACCTAAAGCCGAAATGAGAACCAACACATGGATTAAAGTTTATTGGGCCTGTGTTTGCCTTCAATTGATTCCTCACTGCTTGAATGGGCCAGAATAGTGCAAAAGGCTGTTCAAGGCTCTAATTATTTGGCAGCATCTCGAAAACACGCGAGCATGTGCGTACGCACACACGCAAACCCACGCAGATGAGTGTACACGGGCCCTGCTATGCATACACTCAGTTCAAAATTCTTTATTAAAATATTCATATTTGTGCACAAGTTCACAAAAATGAGAAAACCCCTTAAAGTCTCCAATATAAGAATGCGGGACCTGACTAGATGATATCTTTTGCCTTTTTGACCAGTTATTGGCTGTCACAGTTTAGACCAACTGGCCAAGCTGAGGTCCATCCCTTGCTCATGCTAAATGGAATCTTGCTCCTAAAATATTCGGCCACACGAGACCAGCATGGTGCCCTTTTGTTCTGATTAGTAAGGAGATCTTATCTATGGCTCCAGATTGTGGATCTGATATGCTTAAGCACAAACAGATCCTGACATTTGTTAAAAGATTGCGTGGGAGCTACTTTGTCATCTCAAACTCCATGATCCTTACTTATTTTACGACTATAATACTGCCATTAACATTAGACCTTCTGAGAACACTGAAATCTGATTTCAGGTCCTCATGTGTCACAGGCATTTGATGACTGTGCCATCTCTCACTCTCTCATTCTAACGCTCAGCACCTTCAACAATTTCCACCTTATGACAGTTCAGTGGCAACCGTTCTCCACAGCAGCTGCCCACCACCACAAAAGGACAAAGAATGCCATCGGTGAGATAGGCCTGAACCCAAGGGATATACAGTAAAAGCAACATAATTTAATACAAGATATATTTGCAAAGTACACACCTTTATCAAACTCTGTTCAAGACAGAGAGCCAGGGATCTTCTGAAAGGGCAGGTCATGTTTTACTCTCATTTTATCATAGGTTTGACCTTTTCTTGGAGAAGGGGACTGAAGAAGTCTCAGTGAACAAGTGCCTGTACCTCTGAGTTCCCAAGAGAATTGCATCCTGGGGCTAGAGGCTTTTTCTGAAGGGCCTTTATTCAAAATCTGCCACAGAGAAACTTTCTTCTTTTGTACTATCCACTTTGCTGCTGCAACAATGCAAATTTTCGACTCATAGGACTAATAAAGAGAGACGGAACTGAAGACTGGTGCTTCAGATGGTGTACTAATGGGAAAATAAGAATTAAGAAACAAAGTGGCAGGAGGGAAACTGGCCACTCCACTCACGATAGTAACCAAAAACACCCTGCACCAAAACAGTGCTGGACCTGGTATAACGCAAGGTTCATTTCAGAGAAAGAAAGAGGAAAGGGACAGGAGTGAAAACGGACCTAAAGAAAAGCTGTAGATGAGCACTAAGGAAAACACTTGATAACCCGCTCAATACTAAGATTACCGGCTCAAGTCTCATGCTAGTGAACACAAAGACTCAGCAATAAGTCAGCCTGTGAACGCCGGTTATAAAGGGCCGCCCACAGCTGCAGCCGATGCCGGATGATTGCGGGAGGGCGGCTGCCTTCGTCTTCAACCCCAGCAGTAACAGAGCTATGTCTCCCCCTGCTGGTCGGAGTGGCCAGCCCAGCCCAGCCCCGAACTGGGAAACCTAATCCAGTTGAAAACCTAACCCATTTAACTTGTTGGCCTGGTACCCATTTAACCCATTTAACCTTTACAGTGTTCACAGTGTAATTTTAACTGAAATGAATCTTCAGCCCAAAAGACAATAGGGCTTGCACTTTGTCGACTTCCCAGTTGTTAGTTCATATCTCAATTGCTGTATTTTTTGCACAGACAGTAAAACACAATAGCCTCTTTTAAAGTCAAAGTCAAAGTGAACAGTATACAGAGAGATGAAATGGTGAAGCTCAGGTTCCACAGTGTACATACAGTGCAACAGATATCAGACACAGTGCAAATAAGTATAAAATAGTTATAGTGATATTTAACCAGTCCTGGGTGTGTGGACAGCTTACTGTGCATTATATATAAATATAAGTAAATTAAAAGGTGCAACCGTTGAAAAAATGTGCAAAAAGTATGTCTAGTATAACTAATGCAAACAGTATCTGAACCAAACAGTGTGAAACAAGTGAAAATAGCAGCTTGAGCATACATTCTTAAAGGTTTTTGCATTCTTAAAGAATTGCCTAAACAGTATAGATAAGGGATTCGGGTACGGCTTTCTTTATTTGTAATGGGAATTGTACGTTTTGTGGTACAGCACGGTTCTCTGTATCAGTGGAAAAGTGCCGTATTTCTTACCACTCTATGAACGCCACTGTTTCTGGGTCAGTCTGTAAGGCTGATGAAACATTGCCCTCTGCTGGTGCTCAGTATAAGTGCACCTGATTTAGTGAGCAATGCAAAGTCTATTACGGCACATGGTTTGCTGCTCAGGTGATGCTGGGTGTCACTTACATGACACGTTTTTCAGTGACACATACCTATAGCACCTTTATTGTTTGCACATGTATCCGCTTAAAACAGTGTTTTAGGAGGCACACGCCCTACAATGGGACCAGCAACCTAGACTGGAAAAGCAGAGATACAAAAAGTAATAGTATTTCACAAGGTGTTAATAGACTGGATAAATATTTTTTCCAACAAAAATAACAGAGTTGGCATGTCTAAACAATTTTTTTATTTTGGTATTAATATGAATGTGCCCTTACTAAACATGGGGACATTTAAACTCTGTATAAGTAATTCCAGTTAAATAAAGTCATTACATTGGTTAAAAAAGCATCATAAGTACTTAGAAAACTCCATCGTATCTCTGCAAATAATCACCCTGAGGTGACTGTAGCGTAATGAATTTGTGCTATGCAGATGCATGACTAATGTTCACAGCACCAGCTGGAGGCCTTCTGTGTTTTCAATATGAGCGGCAGCCTTACAACACTGAGAGCCGTCACAAGAGTACAAACATTCAGTAAAGCTCAAGGGCAGACTTGGGTTGGGGGGGCGAGGGGTACTTGCCTCTGTAAGTATGTGGCAACTTCAACATAAGACAAAAATATTCTAATTATTCAAAGACTGAACAAGTTATTGTCAAATGCCAAGACTTGTCACAACCTATTAGTTAGAAGTGTAGGTTTTAACAGTGACAGAAAATGCACACATGTACACACACACACACACACACACACACACACACACACACACATATATA
>JBBPDE010000001.1:12941783-12957037 GCA_037974605.1 Nannopetersius ansorgii
ACACACACACATATATATATATATATATATATATATATATATATATACACACACATTCTTCTCTTATACAGTCTACTTGGCTATTTGGCTTATGTAACAATGCAAGTTTCTCAACCTGTAGGACTAATCAAAGGTTATCTTATTTATCTGATTTCTATTTGTCCCATACTATTGTTCCTTTCATCAACAGAGAGTGTTACGTATAATGCTGGAGACTGTCCCAGCAGTAATGGGGGAAAGACAAAGAAACATCCAGTCCAGACTACAGGGCTGACATCTTCACACCTAGGTGCAATTTACCATCTACAAATTACCCAATGTGCTTGTTATTTGTGAGGAAACGCAAAGACGGGCATGCAAACTCCACACAGAAAGGACCCTTGGCTGCCAAGCTAGGAATTGAACCCAGGACCTTCTTACTGTGACCCACTATATACATAGACTATATGGACAAAAGTAGATATCTGATTATTACAGCAGCTGGGACTTTCATGACATTGCATTGAAATACATAGACTTTAAAATGGAGTTTGTCCCCCCTTTGCAGTTTTAACAGCTTCCACTGTTCTTGGAAGGCTTTCCACAAGATTTTGAAGATTCTGTAGGAATGAGATTTTGTGTCCATTCATTCTGTAGAGCATTTGATGATGTAGGATGAGAAGGCCTGGCTCACAATCTCCGTTCCAGTTCTTCCCAAGGTGTTGGATGGGGTTGAGGTCAGGGCTCTATGTGGGCCAGTCAAGTTCTTCCACACCGAATTCATTCAACCATGTCTTTATGGAGCTCGCTTTCTGCACTGGGGCACAGTCCTGCTGGAATAGAAAAGGTTCTTCCCCAAATTGTGTCTACAAAGTTGGAAACCTGGCATTGTCTAAAAGTGTCTTGGTATTCCAAAGCATTAAGTTTACCCTTTACTGGAAGTAAGGGGCCTTATTATGCCCAAATTCTGAAGTACAAGTGTGTCCCGTTTGTCTATAGTATATATGTATCCTACCCACCTGCTACCCTAAATAAGGCTAATATAAATTCATTAATAGTTATGATTATATGGGTTTGAATAGCATGTGTAGGACATTTTAACCTCTACCACAGTCCACACAGTTTCTGAATGAAAGAGTAATAGCAAGCCGAGCAAATGTATTTGGAAATGCAGTCTATATGTTTCATTATGTCATTATGCCTAGGCAATCCGGTGTCCCTCATCAGAAGTTCTGAGATGCTACTATGATTACGCAATTACACTCGATTACATGGCAACACGAAAGGCAAAGATTTATTGCCCACTGGCGTAATGATTGGAGATTAAAATTCACCTCTTGGTCCTCTTTTATTACTGAGTTATGTCATTTTTCATTGAGAGCTTGGTGGAATACCTTATTTCCATAATCACTAGTAACAGTTGAGAGACAGTTGAGAGACTGAAGATATCTCGTCTATTGAAGTAAATGGTGAAAAACACCTGCATCCACTAGATGGCAATACAGAACACCCACAAGTTCATGTGATAGAGCTGCAAAATCTTTAGAAATCTAGAGAAATACTGAAAGTGAAAAAGAATTTAGGGATATTTTTGTTTCATTTATGTTTCCATGCTGAGTTTGAATGAAATGATCTAAATTCAAGAAATATTGACAAATAACTAGATTACAGTCCACGCCTTCCACTAGGAAAGTGATACTGAACGTGAAGGCCGCATGCAGCTGTAATGGCGCCCTGATGTGCTTTGATTCATGGGTGCTGAGTGCGCACTTCTTCGCCCCTATTTCAGGTTGCAGGACAGGGCTATGAAGGTGCAACGTTTAAGAGGCTCAGAGGCTTATTGGATATGGGTCAACATGAAGGAGGAACCACATCTCTACCTGCTCCACTCACTCAAACACACACACAAACACACGCAGGCTCACACATTTCCCCTCATGATATAACCGGTCTCTGAGGAAGCATGAAACGTAACAGCATCAATAAGAACGTCAACATCTGTACCAGAGAACAAAGCTCACGCCCCAATGGTTGGCCTGCACTCCTAAAATATTCTAAAGTAGAACCTTGCTTCCCTGAGGGAACTTTCCTTTGATGATTCTACAAAAACTCGTCCCAGTCGAAAGGTTAAGAGGAAAGGGTTCCTCTGTGCTACCACTTCAAAGAAACTTCACCTGAATTTTCAAGTTTACATGCTGTTCATATGCACATTCAATTGTATGCTAATGTTTGGGCTCCCCTTGTTATGTGTTGTTGATAAGTGAAAATAAGTACATTTTCTACATGGAAAACACTTCTGCACATTGCATGAATGGTTACTATTATTTGCTAAATTCAACACGTTGGGAAAAAATGCGCATTTAAATGTTTGTCATACTTTGCGTTCTTCTTATTTGTTAAATTCAGCCAACAAATAAACACTGAACACAAACATTTGCAGAAAAATACCCTATTTAAGTTTATTCCATGTATAGTGTCTTATGTTTTCTCTTTAAAAATCATGAAAATCTGATAAATGCCAGTGAAAATGGAATTCTATTTGTTAAAACTGTTATTATTATTATACTCCTTCTAGAAACTAAACTTCTCCAAAACTCCAGGCTGCTCCTAGCAGTCTGCATTTTCTTCTCTGTTTAAATGAGCTTGGAGACCGGCCTACTCCATTCAGTGTGTTTAACTGACGCACGCAAATGTAGGAGAGCTCCGGGGATTCTTCCAGAGAGTGGCCCTTGTTAACTTTAATTATTCCCAAAACACGCTTGCACTAATTCAATTGAACTGTTGGGGCTATCATCAAAGCAGAAGGCCAATTACTGCTCTCTGCTCGGGTGTGTTCCTGCTGTTGTCACGGAGCACTTCAGGATAGTGCCCAATTTCCCAGGTCTTTCACTAAATTGACCTGAAGTCAACAAACTATTTTGTGTGCGTGCTGGTTTAAAGAAAATAAGAAGCTGAGAAGGGGGCAGAAAGCATTAGTTTGTGGTCTGTTCAGACAACACTGTCCTTCTTTGGAAGCCACTGAGGAATATGGTATATCTTATACTGAAGGGAATAACCTCCATAATGCACCTATCATGTACAAAATGACTGAAATCTTCATATGAAAACAATCACATTCATATGATTCAAAATTAAATTAATGAATTGTTCTCTCCACTAGTAACAAAACCTCTGAGACGTAAATGTGGGCTTCATCTACAATCCTCTTACGCAGTGCCTGGATTAGGTCCGGAGCTCATGGTTACATCTCAGGCAAGGGTCACTTTGAAAAGACTTTGTTTGAATGGTCATGAAAGATTTTGGACTGTGATCACTGTTTTCTCAAGAAAATGCAACTGCGCAAAATTTCCCAACCCGTTGAGGACAAAAGAGCTGAAAACCAACCAAGGTTAAGGTAAAACCATAGAGCTGCGAGGTCAATGAAGTGGACTGGGTAAATGCAGTAATGTGAATGTTAGAAATGTGTGTGAATAAGGCTGTAGATGAAGCTCAGGCTGACAGTTAGACTGTCAGACATGCAAATGGTTGGTGACTGTGTATAGACAGCGTTACTAAGAGTGATGGGGAGCTCTCCAAGGTGCTGAAGTTGCCTCTTACATCACTGCGTAAACTAGTCCTACTGTAGAGACTTATGGAGAGCTGAAGGTCTGCATTCACTGGAACCTTCGAAAAAAAGCCTCAATGCTGGGAAAAGGCTGAAAAGAAATGGAATGGTCCCCTAAGCTCTGACCTGCTGATAAGTAGCAGAACCTAAAAGAAAGTTAATCACAAGATTGGCTTTGCATCCAGCAGTTCAATAATGGTGAGTGCAAATCTTTTTTATTTATCTAGTGGTTATACATTTCTAGTTCCATTAAGGTGAGCTGGATGTAGTGGGTATAGATTTAGTATGTATATGTAAACTGATTACATGTTAAGGCTCATGAGAAAGCTAACTTATTTCACGTCCATTTATGCTTGGCAGTGTACAAAGAAAAGAAGTGTTTTTTTCATGGCATGAAAAAGGGTTTGGAACAACCACACAGCACTAAAACTGATTCTCTTTTAGGTGTGCTTTAACCTGGCATCTGAGACTGCTGTGTGAACTCATATATGTATCATAACGGATACTAAAAGAGGACAATGCAACAGTTTCCTCTCCCTTTCGGAGGTTCACTATGGGAGTTATCCAGCTACCCCTGTTCCTCCATTGCCAGGAGCAAACCCAGCCTTTCCACACTTCCATTTTATAACTTGATGCCATGGATTATTCTCGGGTTGCTGACGTTCCCCAGCTGCGTGCAATGCCTCATTTTTAAAGTTGGAGTCGTGGGGCCTTGGAACTGTGACCCGGTCTTTTCCAAAACATTCCCTGCAGTTGCATCAAAACTGGCCATTGATAGGATAAATGAGGACTTCAGTTTGGACTTGGGCTGTACAGTTGACTTTGTGGTGCTCCAGGAGCCGTGTGAAACATCCAAAGCACTGACTACATTTGTGCATCAGGAAAAAAAAGCAGACATTTTCTTAGGTCCTGTGAACCCGGGATACTGCAACGCAGCGGCCCTCCTTGCCAAGAACTGGGATAAAGCCATCTTTTCATGGGCTTGCATCAATTATGAACTTGATCAACTTCAAAGTTACCCAACCTTTGCTCGGACGTTACCGTCGCCGACACGGGTGCTCTTCACCGTGCTGAGGCATTTCAGCTGGGCCAACATTGGCATTGTGTCATCAAATGAGGATATATGGATTGACACCGCTAACAAAGTGGCCAGCGCTTTGAGGAGCCAGGGCCTTCCTGTAGGCATTGTTGCATCAATTGGCAACAACGACACCGAGCTGGAGAACACGCTGAGGGCCGTCCAGAATGCAGGGGCAATAAAAGGTAAAGCATATCAGTGTTTAAACATTTCTTGTTCTGGTTGCCTCAAAAATTCTGAAAAATTAGAATAAAAGAAAGAAGACATCCAAGCCCTACATCCTTGATGGGCCTTTCAGGCTTTACTTAAACCATACTGAATGCAAAGTCAGATCTTTCTCACATTTTCCTACAGTAAATCAATTTAAACTATATTATTATTATTATTTATTTTTAAAATTGTTTCTTGGTACTAAAAGGCTGCTTAATAAGAAAATAGGCCCTGGTCTTCATCAAATGTGATCCTTTGTTTATGTAAATCATTTGAAAAGCCTTTTCTATCCCAGAATAACTTCTACATGCATTTATTACCAGTATAACTGGCCACTGTAATGTTTTTTTGTACTGGGCTTCCTAAAAAACAGTATATTTTGTACACCTTGGGTCCAAAAGCATAGATCACATCAAAATATCCTCTGTACACTACAGAATAGGTTTTGGTTTGTTAATATACTTCTATTTTATATCTGCAGTCCCACCCTTTATTAGACAGTGAAGCTCAGTACAGACTGCTACACTTATTTTAACTTGATATATTAGTGTTCCATTTCATGTTAATGAATACTCGTAATTTTCCTGTAATTTCTGTAATGTTGTTACTGAACAGTACAGTATATGTGTATGTCTTTTTCACTCTTGTTACTGAACATTATCACCTGTCTGTAAAGCATTTTGAGGTTCTGCTCTTATGAATTGTGCCTTAAAAAAGCAGTTTGGGCTGAAACACTC
Source organism: Nannopetersius ansorgii (assembly GCA_037974605.1). Classification (NCBI taxonomy): domain Eukaryota; kingdom Metazoa; phylum Chordata; class Actinopteri; order Characiformes; family Alestidae; genus Nannopetersius; species Nannopetersius ansorgii. The sequence continues at coordinate 12,947,392 of JBBPDE010000001.1, forward strand.
CTTATAACTTCAGTGTGAGTGGGCGGAACCAAACTGCTTTAACCTAGATAGGTAGATGTGTGTATGTACATGTGTTGGTTAAATCAAATTGGAATGTTTTTTGCAGCCTAACATCCATTTACATAGTGTATATATTTTCATTTAATATTTATAATGTATGGCCTGAAGTGAATGGTACATTTTGAAACACGTGCACATAGTACACATATGAAGTCATTTATGTAACACAGAAAGATTTTAATCAAATAATTCCATTATATGGGATCCTGAACCCTTACTGAAGCCTTGTTTTAGAAGCTTACAGATATTAGTCTTAAGACTTCTTATTCCCTGTTTTAATTCCGTTGTCTACTATAAAACTGTTATTAAACTCAGGATTTGAAATATAGGCTTGCACGTTGAGTTCAGATTATATTGCATGATATTATTGCATCATGATTAGGTTTCTGTAGTAGAATGCTGGTCTTTTAACTGCTCACGATACATTTTCCGTGTTCCCCATCTGTAATCCACCTGTAGTGCACAGTCTGCATGAGTCACATAGGTTTGCATGAGTCACATGATTAAATAATGAGGCCTTCTTTTGCTAAATCAGGCTCATTATAAACACTGGGTTGTAGACCTAATCCATGTCCAGCATCCTGCTGTAGGAACATCTCAGGAAAGCCTAGAGCAGGGATCCCCAACCCCAGTCCTGGAGGGTAGGTGTAGAGTACAGTTTTAGCTCCCCTCATCAAACTCATTAATTAAACCTGGCAATTAACAGCTGAGTTGAACCAGGGGTGTATTTCAGCTGGGAAATCACCAACCTGTGCTGGGCTTTTTAAAGCTCTCCAGTACCAGAGTAGGGAACGCTGGCCCAGAGATTCTGCACATAACAATGATGCATATTTGGTTGTTTTAAATTTTCTTTGTAAAGAGCTGTAAAATTCTCCAGTTCTGTAAATGTATTGAACCTTTGTCCTGCAGCCCTTACACACTAATCTAATCTTAAGCATCTGTGAACTAAACAGAAATAATCTTAATGCCAACCCCACAACACTGTTTTAGCAAGACAGTTTAGAGACAGAATAGTTCCAGGCATATTTTAAGTCAAGGCTTAAAGTCATTGAACTTTGTCATCTCTGCAGTAAGACAAGATTTTACAGAGTACGCAATAATAATAAAGTAAAAATTAGAAGTTTTATCCTTTTTAACATCCAACTGCATTAGCCATCAGGTAGAAAATAACACTACTGGAATGCAATTGTGTTCTTTTTTAAGAGAACAATATGCAAATATTGGAGGGTATCTATTCATTCAACTATGTTTAGAGATTTCTTGAAGATTGATTTTTATACTGATCAGCACGATGTTGCATGTAGCAAAGTTTGCCATGGTCTATTATATGGCTACTGGCCACATTCGACATTTGGTTTATCTTGCTAACAAAGAAATCCTACCACAGCCCACCTCCTATCCACGTGGAACCAAGCTCCTATTGGCTGATTAGGTTTGCATATGTAAATGCATTGGTATTTTCATGACCTCTAAACAAACAACTCGAAAATAGCCTGTTCTGGCAGCTCGAGATCCATGTATAGACTGTGGTCTTGAAAATGATGGGTATTTTCTTAAACTTCAAAACTGTTTATGCACTATATCAATCAGAAACGCATAAGGGCCCTTTAACATTTCTTTTTTAGGTGGATTTTGTCTTGTGGGCTTTGTCCATGCTTGTAGATGCATTATGGTCATCTATAAGGAATATGTGATACTATAAATAAATGCGCCGTTAGAATAAATTGCCTGAGACAGAAGATTTCTTGAAGATACCTGCTGTTAAATCATTCCAGTAGGTCTTTAAAAGAGTTAAGCTTGGCTCTTCTCTGTTTGTGTCTCACAGTCATTATCATGTGTATGCACTCGGTGCTGATTGGTGGGGAGCAGCAGATGAACTTCCTGCTGAAGGCGTATGACATGGGTCTCGCCAGTGGACGATACGTCTTCATACCGTACGACACCCTTCTGTACAGCCTGCCCTACACTGACACGGCCTACTTCACAATTCTGAACAACACCAAGCTGCTCAAAGCATACGACGCCGTGCTTACCATCACGGTGGCTTCGGACCAGATGTCCTTTAACCAGGCCTTTAACATGGCCAAACGCCAGCAGGAGCTGAGTGTGTCGTACGATCCAGAGCAGGTAATGGAAGGAGAGAGTGTCCTGATCTGTGCTTATGTTTGACTTGTGCAGGAGATCAACAGGCAAAACACAAAATATTATTTTCCAAGACGGATCATGGGACCCTTTACTGTAAGCATGATGAAATACACAAGAACAAAAGTCAGTGTAATTGCAATGGTAATGTATTCCTTGCAAATTGTAGTTCTATTCTCACACTCTGTTACCTTATAACAACAACAACTGTTGTTTTTTTTTATATAAGACATATGGCATCTAACCTGGATGCATTTATAAAGAGGAAACTACCCAAATGTTTAATTTTCTTGCATATTGCTGCCAAAAACAGAATCTTGTATCTCCTGAATGTGCTTAACTTGTGTGTTAATGTAAAGTAACATCATAATATTGGCCAGAATTTTGGGTCTGCTCATCGATTTATGTATATATATATATATCCTTCAAAGTCCTTCAGACACGTGAATTTTTTTTCTGCAGTCACATCACGCAGTGAAGCGGAGGTCACCAACCCTCCTTCCTGCAGAATTCAGCTGCAGTCCAAATCTACCATACCTGCTCCACCTAATTACCTGTACTTACAGTCTTTATAAATGTGTTCACATGCAGGGTTAGGCATGAGCTCTATCATCATTCATGCCATCAGAAATTATAGTTTATTATTTCACACATCAAACCTATTATTAGCTAAAATGCTGAAACAGTACATTTAACAACCTCTTTAAAACCTTCAGACACACACAACACGATTCAGGAACAGTCTTTATCCCAGTGCCGTCAGACTGTTCAACACACAGTAACTGTGGTTCTCTCTGTCTGCAATAAATCTGTTCTTCACCGTATGTTCTTCACAGTATGTGTAATACTGTAGCACACAACACATCACACTGCACTGACACTTTACACTGCACCGATACTTTACACTGCACTGACACTTCACATTATGCAACTTAAGTCTGTGATTAGTTATTGTTGCTGCACTGCTTTTATGTTTTATGTCTTCATGTTCTATCTGTGAAAAAGGTATTCAAGTAAGCATTTCATTGTGCTCTGTACACTGTACCTGGTACATATTAAAATAAACCTCAACTTCAATTTCAAAACCTCTTAAAACATTTTGAAGTCTACTTTGCATAATTTACCCTATTTTTGAAGAACATAATGCTCTGATAAGAAATAGTACTTGTCTGAAACAAAGCCAAATTTGATCATCTTCCATCACAATCACTCAGTAATTCTTCACGATTGTGTTTCAGGTTTCGCCGCTTTTCGGCACAATCTACAATGGACTTTACCTCATTGCCAAAGCTATAAACAATGCCAGGAGAGCTGGCCGGTGGCTTTCAGGAACCAATCTGGCCTTCTTCATCCGGAACACGACATTTACCGGCTTTAACCAGAACATCAAAATAGACAGTCAGGGTGATGGGCAGACCAACTACGTGATTCTGGACACGGACGGCTGGGGGACGCAGCTGTACCTCTGCTATCTGGTAGACCTAAGCTCAGATATGGTGAGCTTTGCTGGCAGGTCCATCCACTACCCAGGAGGTTCTCCTCCCTCTTCTGACTCCAGCTGCTGGTTCACGTCCAACGCCATCTGCACCGGAGGTACTGAACATGGGCAGACTTCCCTGGTTTAACAGCTCAGTGTTTGAATGGCGGCTTGACGATAAATCTCGCAAGGGCTCTGTATTCCAGTGTTTTTCCTCTAGAAACATACATATTTTTTATTTGTTTCATATTATTCCATCCATCCATCCATCTAGATTCAAGATTCAGCATTCTATCTATTTATATATTATCAGTGACATGCATACAGTTAATGCAACTTAAAGCAACTTACATGTTTTGCTGAATTTCGAGTTAAAAATGAAATACACACTCTCCTGAGAACGTGCTTTTGCTTTAAATGCACAATAGTTGTTGTCTGAATTTAACATATTGGAACAAAATCATAAAACCATTTTTAATGCATTTTACAATTTATGTTTTTGTTGTTGTTGTTTGTTTTTTTAATATGGTCAACAAATACATGGAAACTATACACTTTTTGCAGAAAAAATGGCCTAGTCGATTCCCTATAGAAGAGTTTACTAATATTTACAAACATACACAGTGTCATTTGACCACGAGTGAGTTGACATGGATAACCTCCCACAAAACCACAAAATTGATTTTAGATTTTTTAGCCTGTGATCTTATACCCTTAATGTTTCATCACTTAATGTTTGTTTGAATACTGGAATTAGTGATTTGTTACTATTTTCATTTGTCCTTCACAGATGTAGGAACACAAAGAACTAAAGCTAGTGTGGTCAGAATGCTAGTGTGGTCAGCATGCTAGCTGTGAAGCTAAATGGTTAACAGAAAAGTATATTGTTCAATCATTCATAATTCATTCATTAGCCAAAGGATGTAATGCCATTAAACTGTTTTAAACCATGGAATGAATGCAGTGCTTTTGTTAACCTAGAGGAGGTTATTTTTGGCTTGCTTTGACATAAGGGATTTTTTTTTAATTACTGAAATAAGAGAATATAAAGGAGACGAGGTTTTGCTAATGAATGGACAGGTTATTAGGGATCTTTCCAGTGCTTTTTAGATAACACTGCTGTGTTCTTTGTAACTGCATTGTTCATAAATTCATGTTTATTTTGTGCCTCAGGTGTGGAAATCATCTATGTCATCATAGTGTTTGTGATTGTCTTCGTTTTCACTGTCGGTGCCGTTGGGTTAAGTTTATTCATAAGGTAACCTCTGAGTGAAACAGGTTTGATTTTACCAGTGTCACAAAATATATTTTCTTATAGTACTAACTTTCTGTTAGTACGTTTGCTAACATTCATGATTGGCCTGTATGTATTTTTACAGGAGGCGAATCCAGCAGATCCAGTTTGTGAAAGGACCCAATCGGATCCTGCTCACTCTTGAAGATCTTACTTTTATCAATCCACAGCTGAGCAAACGGGTATTTGTGCCATTTCTTGAAGCTGAACCCATTTTAAAGGCTTTCTGATTTGTGAAAGTGTTCTGTACATACCTCTCTTTGCTATGTCGTATTAGAAAATCACCTTGGAGGACCTCAGTGAATCCAAGAGCATTATTGATGAGAAGAGCACCAGATCAGAGTCTGCAACCAGTCAGGCAACAGCGACACATGAGAACTCTAACGTGGCGGTCTATGAGGTAGGACTCGTTCCTCTTTCACTGGGTTCAGAAGTGATGTTTTGTAAATCATTTGAGGATGAGAAAGCTCTTTTTCTACAGGGTGACTGGGTGTGGCTGAAGAAGTTTGAAGAGGGTCAATTCAAGGAAGTCAAGCAGAGCACCACCAAAATATTTACAAAGGTATCCGACAATAAAAACTAGACTGCATTTCTGCAAGATAAAGTGTTATTGCACAGTCGCTATGGTAACTGAGGTTGTTGCTAGGTGGTTGATGGAGCTTTTAGAGGCGGACATCTGGTTCCATTCAGCACCGCTGTGAACAAATCTGACTCACATTTCTCCAGAACGGAGCATCTCACACCAAATCCACTCTGAACTTCTCTGTTAACCAGATAGAACCAGATGTCCGCCTCTAACAGCTCCATCAACCACCTAGCAACAACCTCAGTTACCACCACTAAAAGCTCCGTCACAGATATTTAAAATCTTAAAATAAGTGTTTTCCTTTAAAATCTCCATTCAAAAACAAGGCTTTCCATTAATCCTAATTCCTGACCAGAAAACCAACCCTTACAGCAGGGGTACCCAACTCCAGTCCGTTGTCCATCACAGTGCTCCTCAGGTTTTGTGAGTGAGTTGAAGAGGAGGAATCACCAAACTCTGCTGGACACTGGTCATAAAGAACCACTACAGTATTTTACAGTATATTTTGATTTTTGTTCAGATGAAGGATCTTCGAAACGAGAATGTTAACCTGTTCCTGGGGTTCTTCTGTGATTGCGACATGTTTGCTGTGGTCACTGAACACTGCTCCAGAGGAAGCCTACAGGACCTACTGCGCAACGACGATGTTAAACTGGACTGGATGTTTAAGTCATCTTTGCTTCTGGACCTCATCAAGGTGTGCCTTATCACTATCATACACATATTACTGAAGTTCAATTACAGCTCATTTTGGACCATCTGTATCTGCTCATTTGTCACAAAAGGTTCACACAACATAAAGGGCATGTAAATATTTCAAACTGCATAGCTGGAAATGAAGGTGTTGGAGATGCTGTAGATGAAGCATTTTATAGGAACCTTTCAGAGGGTTGCTGTTTAAAGAACCATTTTTGTAAATGACATATGTGAGTGTGAAAAAATGTTTAAAGACAAGGTTCCATGAAAAGCCCTAAAAATGGTGAAGAAACTTTATACCATGTGGCTCTTAATAAATATAAAATGTACTTTACACTCATACAAAAGGATTTTTGCTCAAAGAACCTTTTTAAGAAAGCAAACAAACAAATAGTAAAGTTTTGATTTGAAAACATAAAGAAGCTTCACATAATGTAAATGTTAAAGGGAAAAACCTTCATGCCATGTGGCTCTTAATGTCTTTAAAAGATTCAAAGAACCCTTTTAATAGTGCAAAGAAACAAACCGTAACAAAGGTATTTTTCTCAGTCTCTAATTTGGATACTTTTTGTTTGCCATAATTTATTGAGTGGTAGTTTTAGTTTTGACCATAAAAATACAGAGATAAATGGAAACAACAATGCTGTTGTTTTCCAAATAACAATGTAAACAGTTCTGTTTCATTTTAAGGATATTTAAATAAAATATGAACAAAACGTATTCACTAATAACTTACAATAATATATATTATATAATAATGTTTCCAAACAGGGAATGAAATACCTTCACCACCGGGAATTCCCTCATGGGCGATTAAAGTCTCGGAACTGTGTGGTGGATGGGCGATTTGTACTGAAAATAACAGATTATGGTTTTAATGAGCTTCTTGAATCCCAGAAGGCTCCAAGGCAAGAGTTTCCTCCAGAAGGTATACATGTACTTCATGTTCACGTTTCCATTTAAAATAAAACCCCTTAATTGTTCCGAAAGTCACATTGCATCTTAACTGCTGATAGTTAGGAGTGCCCTTGTTCCCCAGATCTATTTTGGACAGCCCCTGAACATCTCAGAGACCCAGAGAACTCCAGAAGAGGGACATATAAAGGTGATGTTTATAGCTTTGCCATCATACTCCAAGAGGTGGTCGTTCGAGGACCTCCATACTGCATGCTTGGATTATCTCCTGAAGGTTAGTCATAAATGCTGACAAAGATACATTACATACGCACAATCACCAAGGATGTTTTTAGTCTGTGAGTAAAAGTGAGAGAGGAAAAATAGTGGTTTTAAACCAAACATTTTCAGGAAAATAAAGTTTGTGTTAAAAAAAACACCTACTCACACCAGTGATGTTCTGATTCTTGTCTTACCTCTGAACCACTGAGAGTAACTATCTCTTACCAAGCCATTTATCATGCTGAATGAATGGCCCCATTCACAGTCTAATAATTTTTTAATGAAACCACAACAAACAGTGACAAATGTCTTTTTGTATAAGTGACCTGAGCTTTAGCATCTTATGATGTGTTTAGAGTCTGCTCTGTGTTGATCTCTGCAAGAGCGATTCGTTTCTCTGCGTTTTGTCCCCCTCCAGTCGAATTAGCTGTAGCGTCAAAGACTCCCTCTCCATCCACTATCTCTCCCTATACATTCCAGAGGCAACTCGACCACAAAAACAAATGTTTTTTATGATCAAAACCAGATCAAAAATTTGAATAAACGTGCACTACACTGGATACAATGGATATTTTATTGGAACGATGCTAATATTTGAAAACTGGAGGAGGTGTAAAGACGCCAAATTTCAATTATAAAACGTGATGTGATTGCTGAAACAGTCACGCTAATCAACCATCTTACACAGTGCCTACAGTACAATATCCACTAAATCTGTGTCACGAGTGTCAAATTATAGTAAGAGTTACAGAGAGATCATCTAACTGTACACCTGCAAAGTGGAACAGCAGACCAATGTAAAAGTGCACAGTGTTTTAATACCTCAGCATGGTTGCTGGGCCTGATACACCGTATACATTACGCCACGCGTATTAACATGCCACCTCTATATCATTGTCAGAGTAGCACTGAGAATGATCCATTACACAAATATATGTGGTCTGTGGTGGCCCTATGGTGGTCTTTTTCTACTGACGTGTGTAGAAGCGGGCTGATTAATAGATTAACAGTCTGTAATTTTAAACCTAAAAGCGTACCTATAAAGAAAGAGTTTTTCTATACTTTTTAAATTCAGTGTTCCCTTATATTCACTAGTTTTAATATGTTAATGTATAATCTCTTATTCCATTCTGTTTCCTGTTACTGCATTTTGTTGTATTATACATTGGTGCCTTACATCAAATGCATGCAGAAGGGTGTGCAGTAAAGTAATTCACAGGGGCAGCTGGTAGCCTAGTGGTTAGGGCATTCACCCTGCGACCAGAAAGTCCGGGTTCGATTCTCAAGACCGCTAGGCACCTCTGAGGTACCCTGAGCAAGGTACCTTCCCTACACACTGCTCCCCGGGCGCTGTGTTCGTAGCTGCCCCCTGCTTCACTTGGTGAATGGGTTAAATGCGGAGGAAGAATTTCGTGCTGTTCACACTGTGTGCTGTGGTGTGTTCACGTATGACAAATGGTCACCTTCACTTTAGTAAGGTAAATCTAATCACATGTTGTAAATCTAATAGTTGTGTACGTATATGTTACCTGCAGAGATCATCCGGAAAGTGAAGAAGCCTCCACCCATGTGCAGGCCGACAGTAGCTCCGGACCAAGCTCCTTTGGAGTGTATCCAGCTAATGAAGCAGTGTTGGAGTGAACAGCCTGACAGGAGGCCACCGTTCGATGAGATATTCGATCAGGTTGATTGCCAGCATCACACATTGCTATTTCAGAACATGACACTAATTAGCTCGTCCAGTGTGTCTTGCAGAGGTGAGCGCAGTATGAGTTTATGTCTTAGTGGTTACAGGCATTGTCTATGGCCCGCTCCTGGCGACAGAAGAGATTTACCACCTAATTTGGGTGGCTGCCAGGTTATGCAGACAGAGCTGAACTGCTGTGTCCTAAACACTTTGAGCTACGTGATGATGTACAGCTGGCAGGAGCTATGGAGGAGGATGTGTGCACTTTTTTGCTTTACCAGATTGGTGATGCTCTTAGGTGCTGTATGATTTATAGAGGCAGACTGCTGTGATAACAAACCTGGGTAATTCCCAAACAGCTACTTTATTGGTACCAATAAATTCTACCCATCCAGTTTTTTACACATAAGCCCTGTGAGTGACTCACTGCCAAAACAGTGTTTTCCACTCAATGTTTATTAGATACATTATATATTAGATGATTATATATATATATATATATATATATATATATATATATATATATAT
>JBBPDE010000001.1:13071072-13090301 GCA_037974605.1 Nannopetersius ansorgii
GATAGATAGATAGATAGATAGATAGATAGATAGATAGATAGATAGATAGATAGATAGATAGATAGATAGATATTTTACACTACAATGTCAGCCTTTATTTATTCATTTATTTTTTATGCGCATTAAAATGTCTCTGCTCGAAATTACTATGAACCATGCTTTTACTGAATGGGAACTAGATCCTATAGCCTTTAATCACTAAACCTCTGCATTGTGAGAATTTCTGTGTCTGAATACCCATAATGTAGTGTAGAGTGTAGTATGGTTTCAGCTGCTCTTGTTCAGCTGCTGCTGAGCTTGTGCCAGGTCTTAAGCAGCCATAATAGCAGCCTTTCATTCTCTGAATGTTGTGCTGTGTATGCAGGCAGCATGCATAAACACAACGTATTGATCTGCATTGCTTGGTGAAGTGGCGAGGGTGACGTTATGATACGGCCTTTATCCACCTAGTGTCCCACCTTACACACACACACACACACACACACAAATACGGACATGCACACAGACACACACACACACACACACCTGCGCTGAAACCCCAGACCACAGAGCTTCATGTAGGCCAGTTCTGACGCATGGACCAGAGCATAAGTCTGTGAAGCAGCATCAGGTGCTAATCAGGGTGTTTTGGGACTATATCATTTTTCAAGCTGCTCATCTTTCTGCAGGCATGACATTTTTCACATTTCTCTCTGTGCAACAGCTACAAAGATAATATTTGCCTTGGCACAAGGAATGGCCTCTCTGAGTGAGTCATTCCAAGGGTTTCAGGTTTTCATAAACTGTTATTACTCTAGAAATTCTTGTAGAAATTGAATCTTTAATCTTTGAATGTCTTAATTAAAGAATGCGACCCTTTCACACATACTTTAGCTGTACAAGCGTTCTGATACTGATCGTTGCCATCGTGAGAATAGGTTCTTTGGACTGCAACACCAGATAGCATTAAGTGATAGCATTAAGTGCTTTCTTTGCAGTGCCACTAGTTAGACTGTGTTAAAACACATCAAAAATAATATGCATCGTCTTTCACTGGACTTGCCATTGGACCTGTCCCTGAACCTACACCTACCATCAGGCTCACCAACAGGACCTTCGCTGTGTTTCATTATTAAATAGTGTTAGAACACGTGCATTCATTTAACTCACACAGCTACCAGTGGCAAAACAGAACTGTTAGATCCTTCAATTCAGATCAAAAAACATAAAAAGCAACCAAAAACACCCTATAAAACACTATCATAATGTAACGTTCTTGCACACTTGTGCGATTTTATATTTACAGCATTTAGCAGACAAAGCAACCTCCATTCCCTAAATACAGGAGATAGTCTCCCTAGAGCAACTTGGGGTGAAGGGTCTTGCTAAGGAACCCAGTGGTGGTATGCTGAAGGTAGGATTTGAACCCATGTCCTTATGGTCCAGAAGAAAGAGGGCACCACCACCAAGTATGTTATGACGCAGATAAAGACATGAACATTTTTGGCTGTTTTAGATTTTTTAGGGGTTTAAAACAAACACATACTCTATGTTTATATGTAACATTATTAGAGTGACTCATTTAGTAAAGAGTGACATCGAGCTGCTGCTATTTTCCATCTGATTGAAGCCCATTTGCTTAGGCTACCATTCCCAAACAGTGATGTATCTCAGACTCCCAGAAGGCCTAGTGACCTTTCTCTTCACATTATTGGTTCTACTCATTGGAAATCAATATATGATTGGTTGATTCCTCCAATGTTCCTAATCATGTTAGTGGTTAATCAGACATGTTAGGACTGCAGTCCAATTCCTTAAGACCTAATCAATGGGAGAACTCACTCAGGACCAGAGAAAAGATTCTGACCTTGAATATTACATATATATTTCATATGCATATATGTATATATATATATATATTTTTTTTTTTTTGGAAATCAGTAGCCATTCTCTAAGTCTCTCCTTTGAATACCCTCCTTTAAACATCTGTGTATATAAACACCTGAAAGAAATCTTATTTGCATTCCCAGTATACAACATTTTAGAAGATTCTTATCTTATATTCTTTCCCATTATATACTCTATTCACATTTCATCCCTCCTTGTAATGACGTCAGCCCAGAACAAAATATTTTTTCCTTTCATTTTATTGCTTTAATACATTTATTTTACTTTATTTCTGCTGTCTGCGTTCAAGTCGAATCCAAAACAGCCTATTTTTAGTGCCAGTGTCAATATTGTGTTAGACTGTAGTGCCTCTCCGCTGGCCAAACCAGCCAGACCTTTGTATTCAAGTCCAAAGGTGACATCACAGTTAGCACTTCCCTCACCCCATATCCTTGTTTGCACCTGCCGTCCCAGGGAGCCTGTCCTCCTTCCTGGTCATAGTAAGTTCAAGCGAAACCAGCAGAATCAAAGGTCATTGTCTCCAGGCAGTCCCCACATTGTTTTTTTTCTGCAATCATCAGGTGCTAAGGCCAAAGTCTGCTTAGTTCAGGTCTGCTGTGTGACACAGTGCATTGGCCTGGGCTGGACGTGCTCTTTGAACCGTTCGCAGTTTATTTTTGTTTTATATTGAGGGTAACTCAACCCTTGTGACTAAACTCCAGCATATGATGACGTGCCATTACAGTAATCCAGTTTATTCAGATAATGTGCTTAACTACTTAGAATCTTACACTTGAAACATCCTCAAGTTCAGTAATACATGAGTGACAAATGAAAGCCCTAACCCACCAGTGACTCCTGGCCAGTGGATTCAACTGTAAAATGCTGTGAAGATGTTTATGTGCAGTTTTTCCTATTGGGTGCTAAATAATTTGCAATAGTCGATGTGAAATATCATTACTTACGACAACATTACTTGTACATTACTGATCTCTATCACACAGGTCATCAGAGATAAGTTTATGTGGATTTTGTTGTGTTTTTTCCACACATACAGTTTTTGTGATGAATCTAGTTCTATATTGCATGATATTGGTATAATAAGTATATAATAATCATATTGTAAGCTTTTTTGAAGAAACAGTGGTAGCTGACTGACACTAATTGTTATATCTATGCCACAGTGTGGCCTGTCTGACTTCACACTGAAAATACTGAAGCAGTTCTTGATTGGTGCCTGCAGTTTAATAAAAAACACATCCAAGTCTATTGCAAATCTAATAATACTCATCATTCAAAAAGTTGATGTGACTGAAAAAAACTGAAAGCAGGCCACAAGCAATTTGCTCTGTGATCAGTAAGATTCTCTAATTCCGATTCTGTTGGGGTTACAACGTTACGGGCATAAGCGGAAGCTCGTATTTCAGTTTGACCTCTTAAAATGCATAATCAAAGGCCAACTGCAAAAGGCAGGCCAACCCCAGAGTCAAACATTCAACTGTTTTGAATAGAAGAGTAGATCTAACAGGGAGGGGCAACAACACCTTTCCATGGTTTTGTACTCGAACAAACTGTAAACCTCTTGATGCTCAGTAGTGTTTCCCAGCATGACATGTTTGCTTTAGCCGGAGCTAAAAGCTGGTCTTTGGGGGGGCTGGGGAAGTGTGAACTTGGTTTAGTCAGAAGGAGTGAATTCTCAAGGATACATACAAAAGTCTGTGAACCCTTTAGAATTGTCTGTATTTCTGAATAAGTATAAGCTAAAACATAATCAGATTTTCACACAATCCTAAAAGTAGATATAGAGAAACCCATTTAAACAAGTAAGACGATACCATACTTGGTCATTTATGGACTGAAGAAAATGATCCGTATCTATTAAAAGTATATGATCCTCCGTTGTTAGCAGTATATTTGAAGGTGAATTTGTAGTCAGGATTTTTCAATCAGTGGGACGGTCATCAGGTGTGAGTGGGTACCCTGATTTATTGAAGGAGCAGAGATCAATCAGTCTGATTCCTTGAACTTTTTTTGTGGTTGTAAAACTTGGCTTCACAAGTCCATATTTCTGCCCAGTCTCCAAGTGTGAACCTCCAGCGGGTCCTAAGGATTGATTTGAAAAGCACTGCCCACATCTTTTTTAAATGAAATGTAGAATTATAGCTATTATCCATTTCTGATTGAATTTTGTATGGTTGATCGAAAAGGGAGTAGGGCTTCCTACTCCTTATAGTGCACCGCATAATAGTGCCGACACCCCAGCAGCTTACAGACAGTCTATGTGCAGACAGTCAATACAATTCAAGCATCTAGTTATTAAACGGCATAGACTATATGGACTATATTGGGATGCTTGACCTTTTCACCAACGACTTTAAAGACATTGCATTCAAATAGGCTACATAAACTTTAATATAGATGTGGTTGAGGTCAGGGCTCTTTGCGGGTTACTCCACAACTAACGCATGGCATTGTACGAAGTGTATTCATTGGCTGAAGCATTAGGATTAAGCCCTTCACTGGAAGAAATGGGAAAAATAGACGTGTCCCAATACTTTTGTCCATATAGTGTTCCCTAAACTCTGTATGATTAATAACTGGCCAGTATTAACAAAATAATGCAAAATAACCAATGACATATGAATGTATCCAAGTTTGTTTATTTTTATCTAGTAATGAACTTTCATTCATTGCCCCCAGTGACTCAGAGGAAGTTTATGAAAAGCACTATCTATCTTCACATGTAATTGAACAGGTTCGAGCTCCCTTGTGCTGGTGTACGTGTAATCATACAAGACCTTAATATAGACTTGCCTAATTATATCACAGCCTTGGTATGAGGGAGAAATAGCCATGTTGTGGCTTTAAGGTTGGGGAGCGCGTACGTGACGTTTTGCATTTCTTTTCCCACCCGTTTTGTTCTTTCTTGTAAATCCCGCCTCCTGATTGCTATAATTGGTCAACTGGCTGTGTGTACGAACTAGTGGCCAATCGCAATAGGGAAGGCGAGAACGTGCTATCCAATCACATCGGAGAGAATAGAATATTCCTAGCCAATTGCCGCGCGGGGACGGGGCTCGTCGGAATACGGGTGGGCGTGTGCATGGCATTGCAGAGAGTGCCGGGGAGACCTCGCATAAACAATTCAGTCAGTCTGAAGAGGAGCTGGGAGGACAGAGAGAGCTCCGTGGCTCCGTCCGGGGCGAAGAGCGACGAGTTTGGGCTTTGACAAGAAACATGTGGGCAGAAGGCTGTGGCCCAAATTCTCAGAGGACTCTGGTCGTGTGAAACCGTGAGAACAGGTACGTGCTGGGCTGAGGGTGCACAGTCCTGATGTGTAACATTATAGCTGCTGGAGAGGAACCGATCGTCGCCCATTACTTGCTTATGCGTAGAGCCCGTGTTGGCTGTATTGCCCGGTGTCAGCCTGCGTTGTTGCACATTCTGTACATCTTCGTGTAAAACAAGCCCCTAGAAGATCGACAATACATCACACTGTGGCGAGGCTGCAGGAGCTGACGTTTCCATTTTGTCTCATTGTGGTCAGACTTGGCTTCCTGGCTTTTCTACTGTGGGCTGCAGGGCCAGCCTATGTTTACCTCTAAACACTGAGTATTGGGATGACATTTAGTTTTGTGTGTGTACACAGTCACATGAAGATCAGGAGAGACAGTTCTACCCAGATAGCACGCACAGGGCTGCCTTGAGCCACTGGAGATCAGGAGTCTCATCTACTCCAACAGTGGGTACTGTGGTGTGGCTTGTGCCACCTTGTGTTCCTCGGCTCCTTTCAAGTCCCTCAGGTCTTTCTGATAGAGGCAGGTCAGCAGATCTTCTTTTACCTGTGGGCTGCAATGCTCCCCATCATATCTGTAGATTCATATTCAGGTCAAGGCCTGCCCGTGGGAAAGGAAGGAGCCCATGTGAGGGCATTTTTAACTGAGTAAGAAATCGCATGAAGAAATCAAGACGTATCTCTTTTTTTTTGCTTTCTTGAAGACAGATAAGCAAGAGTGTGAGTCATTTCCACCCATGGAGGTTGTGAGCTGTTGAATGCTTGGTGCTGGTGATAACTGGCAGAATAGATTTTCTTTTTTCCTCCCTTTTTTTTGCACAGACACTTTATTAAGTTCTCCTTTCCGATCAATGTGGCGAGCAGCGGTAAATGTCAGCAGGTCAGGAGGTGCAGGCTGATAGGTCATGGATTTATTAGTTCAGGTGTTTGTGGATGGCCCTCTTTAATTGCTCAGATAAATCTCCTAATCTCTTTGTTGATGAACTTTTCAGTGCCGTCGCCCTCGACCTCCGGGTGCTGCCGAGCACCCAGGAAGGCATTTTTGGACGCATGTTTTTTTGGGTCAGTGTGGCTGCTGACCCACAGTGTGGCCTTTTGTGTAAATACGGATGATGGGGTTGCATTTCACCTGCATTTTCACCTAATCAGAACAAAAATGTGAGTATATTCGTGATCTAAAAGACAAAATAAAATGTTTTTATTTGTAAACCTGGAATACCTTCAGTACTTCCGGACCAACAGCATTATAATGAGTGAGCATGATTGCAGTGCAAGGGTGAATGAAAACCATTGCATTCATAGATTTTGATCATATAACTCTAAAAATTATCTTGATCTTGATGTATGTTTTTGCCATATCTCCCATCCCTTATGGTAGCTACCTGTTATTAGTGTGTCATGTATGTTGTTAAAGCTTCTGACACCTTCCGTTCCACTCCATACAAAAGAATTAGCACCCCTGGCTTGACGTTTCTTGAAGCTTTTGCAGCAGCTTATGAACTATGTGTCCTCTCTTGAGCTTTTATTTCATAACACTTCTTTATCACGTCATCGGACCTGAATAGAAGCCGAAAGAAAAGCCTTGGCCCTGAAATTATATCTGACAGCAGCCGCTGATAAATGTAATTTTCAAGTGTACATGCTTCAGCTGTTGTTGTATTGCTTTGAGATGACCCTGGGCTAGACAGTGAGTTTGAGTACAAAATACAGGTTTGTGAACACTTGCCTCGTGTTTGTTTAGTGAAACTACCGTGACAGTTCATCACATGGCGACTTGAGTTACGAGGCCCAGGTGATGGGACTTTGAACTTAATTCCGAATGCAATTAACTAAGACCAAGAATTAGAGCGGTTGCAACAAAGGCCTCGAGCAAACCCCATCTAGGTTTGCCTTCAAGACAAAGACATGAGAGGAAAGAGACGGAAACAGTGTGTGTTTGCGGGCATGTGAGATGCTGTGTGTGTTTGCGTGTGTACGAGATGCTTTGTGTGGTTTCTACATGCGTGTTTGTGGGCCTGCATACGTGCACACAACCACACACTCTGCATGTGAATGCTTTGCCCAGCATGGGTCATTGTGCACAAGGTAATGGCACACTACTCATCTACTGGACGCAGGGTCCTCAGGTCCATCAATCATGACCCATAATTGATTGACCGTAATGAAGATTGAGCTGCATTATTCATGGTTTGGAAAAAGGAAAGCAAGAGTGGGCCCACGCTCAGATCGAGGTCAGATAAATCAAGTGGAAAGGTGCCCACGCAAGCATCGCCTTGTTCAAAAGACAACCGGCTGGACGTGATCTTGTAAACACAACAGATCAGTGAGAGCATGCCAGCAAAGATCTCAGCACTGCACCAGCTTTTAAGAAGAAGACATTTACAGTGGCTCTTAAATTGGCTCACGCTATGGCCTGCGAGGAGGAGAGTAGGAGGGAGAGTGAGAGAGAGCATAAGAGAGAGAGAGAGAGAGAGAGAGAGAGAAAAGACAAATGCAAGCAAAGAGTCCTGTATTAAACTAATAGCGTAAGCAAAAGTAGAGGGCAAAAGGAAAAGAAGGATCTTAAATCATGTCTCTGGGTGCCAGCTCATCTGTCAGCAGTGCCGCACGGAAATGATTTTTCCATCTGTAGAATAGAAATGTCAGCCCAGGGCGAGCAAGGTGTATCGGTGACATTTTTATAGAGTGGACTGGTATTATGCACACGATTTATGGCTCATGTACGAGTCACCGTGCTCCACATGCGAAAACAGTGGCTTTGGTTTTAACTAAGATAGCTACGGATCCGACGAGCTCTCACTGGGTCAATAAGGCTGAAGTTTCACATAATGATGCTTTCTACATAAGCTGCTTCAAATTGGCATGCTAATACAGGGCAGCATGCAAGGAGAATACCGAGAGAGGGTTAGCAGACTGCTAAAAATGCTGAGTTTGTTGGCATCTGACAACAGGTTTCACTGATTTTTGCGTGTAGACTTTTGAAGTAGCCTAACTACATGGGGTGGAGGGGGTGGGACTGGGGCTTGTGGCTCTAGTACTCATAGTACCAATTCTAGAAATTGATCAACTGCAGTATTAGTCGAAATAAATGCTGTTAAATATTGTTTTAATTGCTCTTTTATTGAGCCGCTCTGTATATTGAGACAGCTGTCCACATATGACTGAAAGATCCAGTTTCTTAACAGCATGCAGGACTGTGCCAATAGTTTGAAGCCCTTCATCTGAGCAGTCTTTCTATCAGCAGAAATTAGAATTAACAAAAAAGTAGTAAAAAGTAGACTTTTTTGTTTGTAGCTAGTAAGAGGGACACAGGTTTGGTTCCTCGATGCCTCCAGCCATTGCTTGGATGTGTGACATTCCATAAAGCAGCTCGCCTGATTTAATATAATGAGGTGCTAAATGAGCCAAACCTAATATTTGATGGTAGGTAGTGTGAGCTTCCACAAGAGGTCTGCAAATGGTTGAACAAACACACCATGCATAATTTAATGCATTTTAATTTATTCTACTATTAGTTATTTTGCGACAAAAAACACTCCTCTGTCACGTATGGCTTACTCACTAGGGACTCGGACCCAACTTGGTTGTAAAAGTGCTATAGAAATAAACTTGAATTGAATTGAACTTACTGGCCACTTAACAAGCTTTCTCAGGGGACGCTGGCCTGTACCTCGACTTCCATCCAAACTCTACGCAGCCTCGACGTCTGTCTCCCTCTTATTCATAATGCATGTTATTCATTGTGACTGGTCTCAGATGGATCCTTCACAACCTGCAACTTGATATATTCATCATTCTTTATAAGGGGTTAAATTAGGACTAGTTGTGTGGGTGGGTTCGATGCATGTGTGTGGGTCTTGTTTGGTGGGGGTCAGCGCTCTCCTTTCTCTCTCACTTGCTATTTTTGCTTGCTCTACAAAAAATCGATTTCTGGGATATTGTTTTGAATTCGCAGCATCAGGGAGACAATGCAAAGTAAACATGCTTTAGTCATTGCTTGGATTATTAAGAATGAGAAACGGGTAATACATTGTTGTATACATTGTTGAAGATGTGCAAGGTTGAGCAACCCGTGATGTTCTGAAAGCTTCGGCCTTTGTTTAATTTGAGCCATTGTCCTGTTTAAACCATGTTCTACATTTACATTTAATCTGAAATTAAATCTACATTTACATAACGATTTAATCTTAAAGGAGTTACACAGACATTTAATGTTAGATACTAGAGGGGGGAGTGGCAGGCCTTGAGAGCATCTACCTGTATGAGCCCTTTGTATACATTTGAAGTAGTTTTCAAGTCGTTTTTGGGCATTGGGGATCGTAAGATCCAAGATACGTCACTAAATTCAGAACATGGAAAAAGGAGCAGTTTGTGTGAGAGAGCAGAGACAAACAGCATGTCCTGTGTTCTCTTTAAGAACATACTGTTACAATGGGAGTCCAAGTCTTGCCCTATTAGGCTTCTTTCACTTCACTGTCTTCACAATGACATCATCAAGGAGATAGAAGTTCTTTGCTCTTATAAACATTACGGACAGTACTTTGAGATAACAGCAGTTTGGCGAATTTGAGAATAGTTCAAGCCTGTCTCTCATGATTTCTGTAGCTTTAATGGAGTTGGGAGGACTTGCGTGGACTTGCTGCTGGGCCGTTTGTTTCTGGCACACCAAAGCTCCTGCCCTTCAGCCCATGTCTCTGGACAGCTCTAATGGCCAGAGGAAGAAAGGCTGCAGTGGGTTTCTGTGTGGCAGGCTCAGCATAATTGAGGGCTCAAGAGGACACGGTAGGGGTGATAGTTAAATTGGACTTAGAGCTGTTATTCAACGGTGTCTTAATTTAACTACCCCGCAGTTATATTAAGCAAAGCCCACAGAGAAAAGTGGCTCTCGCCCGAATGCCAGTCATTCTATACCGAAGCTGAGACTTTTGAAGGTTATGGGGCTGTATGTGACTTGGGCCTGACGGATTGATGTATGTCCCCTGTCGAGTGGAGAATTCAGAGTCCAAGGCCGCCGCAGTGCCATCCTGATGGGGTGGGGTAGAAGAGGGTTGGGGTTGGGGGGGCGGTGGAGGTTGTCCTTCACAACTTCTTAGCCGCCTGTCCTTTCTGGAGCCTTCACAGCTCAGGCAAGGGCATTGTGTCAGCTACAATAAGCTGAGCCGCGGAGCACTTCACCCTTACATAATCATCTGACTCTAATGCAAGCATCTGACACGGTGCGGGCGCTCGCACCAGGCCCTGCGAAGAGGGGTGGGGCGGTGTGGGGGGAGGCGGCCAAGACGTCCCAACTTCATTACGTCTTGCTCTTCGGAGAGCTTTTTTAGAAATTAAATTTGCCCAGCAATTAACTAAAAGGGGATTTTTTTTTAGAATTTATGAATGACTGAGAAGATTGATATATGGCGAGAGGGAAAGGATAGTGGCATGTGCTGGGGAAGGCAAGGAGAGGGTTATGGATTTACTGCCATGTTGAAACATCTCTTTCCCTGAACATGTAACAAGGTTAGGACAAGAATTTGCACATGTTGCAGGAGCATGACAACACGTTTGTACTATACTGTATATGTCACTGTTCAACATATTATACCTACAAGTTGTGGAATAGTATGGTTTTGAATCTTGCAGGGTTTTTAATATAGTTATCACTGTTAGCTATATACGCTATTATTATTATTCTACTAGAGGTGCCATTAGATCACTTTTATATCACCATGAGTATCAGCTGATACTGAACTGATGTTTATCTGGTTAAATACTACTAAACCACTCCAGCAAACATTAACTATCCTGAAGGAAGAAAAACAAAGCCAACAGAACGACTTCTGGGAAGGAATATCATAATCCAAATTAGGGCTTTTCATCGACAATAGAAGGAAATTTTTTTAGTTTACAGTTTTAAAACAGCATCCAACCTACATTTGGGAACAGTTTCTTAAAATGAAGAATAGTCATGTATAACTTTCTTAAGACACCTAACATTGCATTGAGGCACCTGTAAAGAAAACATCCTTTGGTAGATTCTGAAGCAGCAGAGTGGTCAGTAAACAGTAGCTTTTCCCTCACTTTGTTGGTCTAAACACCAAACTACCACGATTCCCTGAGGGCGGCTTATCTGTCCGAATGAGCTGATGTTACCCTACAAACAGCACCAAAGCTGTTATACCACTAATCACTGGAATATTTGTGGTTTTCTTTGTTACAAGTGGTTAGCAGCTACATTTAGTAGCTTGTCCTGTCGCAGTGTACATTAACATACATTAACCAGGTGCATTAAACTAGATAATTAATTAAAAATACAGCTCATTCTGTCAGCACAGCTTAGCTCGACTTGGAAATGCATTCACACTCGGACTGGCTCAGTAAAAATATTTAGTATAAATAGCTCAAAGAGCTCTAAATTAATATACATATTTTTTATTATATCACCTTCTATTGTATTTGTGTAATTTATTATTATATCTTTAAAAACAACACCTCCATTTATAAGCACATCAAAATTGATTGATATTACTTTGGACTTTCATTAGTATTTAGAGTGAAAGTCAGCATGATAAGATTATAATAATATGGTTGCTCTATATCATTAAATTTATTTTAGAAAATGGAGCATTTGTAATTTAATTGTAGCTCTTCGCATTTATGGGCCACTTACAAACAGATTAGTTAATTATTCATCAATTAATATCAATTTGCAAATAGTGAAGATAACCTAGACTTCAGTCTAAACCAAACTTCGCTCTAAACGTCTAAAATATTTTTTTATAACTTTACAGAATGCACAGCTTGAGCTTGCAGACTCGCGTGTTCCTTAAGAATTAATTAAAGCGAATCCATTTACTAGTAATCTAAAGCATATGGTTGGATTATGGTGTCGCGAGTTGTATTTCAATCCCACCTTAAGTCTGTTTGTATCCTTTTCTGAATGGGATCCTCTATATTTGAGATATTTCAGAGTGGAAAGAAGGTTCTAATTCCAGCTCACATTGTGCGCATAAGGACGAGATGGTCTAGAATTCTTTAACAGAAGGTTAATTTGGTTATTCCCGTTGACCTGTAGGCAGGTCAAATTCATTACTGGGCCATGGACTTCTTTACCTAGCCATGCATGCTGGATGAGGGCTGCTGACACTAAGTATTTCAGACATGTACACCCTTGTGTATTTAGCATATCAAGAAGAATGCTCGTTCGCATGTTGGTGCTCATTAGGATGTGAAAGCCACGAACTAAGCCTCATACGGCATGAAAATACGTCCGCCTGACTATAAATAAGAGACGGAGCGTGGCATCGGATCCATTGTAATCCAGAGAAAGCACACCATGCTCTGATGTTTAGCACAGCGGCAGCTTTACTGCTGTTTGGAACAGTCGAAGTCAGACCATTGTCAAGAGCTGCTCTGGCATTAATGTGTGGGAACTCCTTTGCCCGTATTATGAGAGGGTGCAAATGTTGCTCACTGAATCACTGTACTTAAAAGTAGACCAGGCTAATCGGTTGCTGGGCAACAGTGGTCACCCATCACACTATGGGTGGGTGTATGGTTCATGCTGTTACCCAGGGGAAGCATTTTTTTTTTGTTTTTTTTAAAGTTCAGGTCATGGCACATTGTGCTGCCGTTGTGTGTTTGCCTATGTTTGGGGCGGTGGAAGGAATCCGTGGTGCTGGGTGGACAGAAGCACCCAAGACAGCTGAGTAAATATCACAGCCCTGTGGCTACAACATGACACTTTGATATGCTAATACCTACCCTCCAAGAAAGGTGGAGTCTTTCGCCTCGGAGTCTTTTGTGTTTTGGTTTGGTTTTATTGCTGTCATTGGCCTTCCTAAGGGAGGCATCACTCCTCAAATGGGCCCAGCTGTTTAACCATTTGATAGGCAAATCAGAGCGTAATCGCCCTTAGACAGCCCTCCTCTGCTGTTAAAGGGGAATTTTCCAAGATTTCAGCATAAATCATTCACTCTAAACATAGTCATTCAGAGTGGCTTCTATGAAATGGCTTATTGTAGGGAATAGACTGGGTCTGTTTCACTTTCAGGTGGTGGTGAATAGAACTAGAGGTCATAATAATGCCTGTAATGTAAGTATGGTTATTTTATTTATCAGAATCAGTGTCTTGTGTGTTTTTAAATGCATTGTGGTAGAGAATCTGAAAAATATGTTTTCTTTTGGGACTATTTTTGACTACACGTGCCCCTTTAAGGCCAAATGCTGATCTCAGAACTGGGATAAAACAATGTCTTATTCACCAGGTGGTGTATTTATAGACATTTGATGTCATAACTATCTATGAGGTAGTTTTTAAAGGTCCCTATCGCCATTGTGGTAACTGTGACTTGGTGAGTTCCTCTTGACCTTAGAGTGATCAGTTAATCCTGTAGATTTATTTTTAAAAACTGGTAGAATTCCTGTTTGAGAACACACAGTACTACTAGACTATTCTCGCCATGTAAACAAGCAGTGGTTATGTCATGGTGAATCGGATAAATACGGCCTCAGACCTGACCCAGATGAGCGGGTTGTTTTCCTCCAACCTGAGATAATTACTGCTCCATACTGCTCTTCTCTGTTCACTGGTGTATTTTTAGTGGACATCTCTTATAATGGGGCCTGAAACTTGATCCTGATCGTTCTGTTGAGTGGATAAAGGACTCTGCCTTTGTTGCGTGTCACCACTAGTTCAAGGTTGTTATCTAATGCAGGAGTCACATCAAGGTCAGACGGGCTTTGGCAGGGTCAGAAAGACACACAATCTACTTTAGAGTCGGATGGGCAAGGAATTCAAGCGTCTAGACCAGTTATACTTTTTAACTAATGGGCCCTGCAGACACCAGACACATATTTGCAGTCTTTGCTGGCTGTTAAGGAGAATCATAGGTGACTCATTTCATTATCACTCATCATTTAGCATTTAGCAGTCCAGTGAAACGTTAGCTTCTAAACGTTCTTACCGTCAAAGGTCACTGGAGGGGTAGGCTGATTCACCACGGCTCGGAGGACGTTAGTGGAGGGATACACAGATTGTAGGGCAGAGTGATGTGACAGAGCACGGGTCTAGTAAGCTTTCTGCAGAGCGCTGTGCTTATTTGAGGCATCAGCAGAATGGAAGTGGAGCACGGAACCAGAACTGCTACGCTGCGTGAAAATTATCTGGGCCAAAGGTGCTCGAAAATACGTGGCACTTGTTTGATCGGCGGATCTCGCTGATAGCAGAGTGGATCGCGCTCGTTTGATCCGTTAGGTGTCTTCCGCGGTGCGGGTTGTAATACTTTCTCCTTCGCCTTTTTAGATAAAGTTTTGAGCGGTGGCTTTCAGCCAAATGTGTTTTCCCTGACAAAAGAGGTGTTGCATAAGATATGAGAGGTGAAGAAGCTGTCACCTTGAATTCAGGTGCCGAGCCGAGCGCCTTCCCCGCCGCCTCGGAGGCAAGTTTATCTCATTTCGCCTCGTCAAAGTCAGGCAGAGGAGATTTTAAATAGTCTGAAGCAACCTTTCCGAACCTGTCAGGCGCGAAACGCGAAAGGGTGCGCGACCCTCCGTGAACCGAGCTAAAGCTCTGGTCAGCTGCTGTGACACCATTTCAAATATGGTTCAGCGAACCTCCGCTTCACCCGCAGCGGCCAGGCGCCTTTTTTTCTGTGCCATTGTGCAGCTTACGTAACGCTATTTAGCAGTTAGCGGTTGACACTCCAGCCAGACAACTGATGGATGCCTTTTTTTCTTTCTTTTTTCTAAGCCATCTGCACTTTTTGTGGCTTGACCTTACTGATTAGGATGAGATTAGAGCTGACCTGAAAACATTTGAATGCTGTAAATAAGGGCGATGATCTAATTAGCGCTCGGGCCTACCTCGTCCGCCTGCCTCGCGTGGGCCAGCTAGAGGTAGCAAGGAGAGATGAAGGTGATAAAACATCCAAGTTGCCTGTAAATGTGATGAAGACTGGAGCAGCGCTGGGTGCAGCCATTAAAGATATTTTATAGCGACCCTGCACACCCCCCCCCTGCCGTGCACACACACACACATGTAAACCTATCTATCAGGGAGAATTGACCTGCCTGTGAAAGATGGGGCCCACTGCTGTCATGAAAACTTCAATGTCTTCCACATACATGCAAGCGCTGCTACACTCCAGGTTCAATTAATAAAATAGGGTTGATGGCCTTTTTTTATGTCATCATTCATGGAGCTGCAGTGGACTCGGACCACCCAGTCCTAACATGTATGAAAGGGAATTTCAATATAGCATGCTGGAAAAAAAAATACACTCCCTAAAATGTGAAATATGCTTTGATTTTATTCTGGATACTTTATTAAAAATACCATTAAAATGGTAGTCAACTCAATAACCTAGATTACTATTTTATGTTCCACTTTACTTGCTACAAAACAGGCAAAACCATCCCATAAACATTTTACCTCAGATGTCATATGCTGTTCTGGGTTGTCATGACAACTTATGTCCTGTAATACAGCAACGTCATATAAGCATCACCTCATCATAACAGATATTACAGACTTTGTCACATGCAAATGTAAGATTATGACATCAAACACAATACTGTCTGTCATAATAATTGCCAGTACTAGTAATGTGACATTTATGACAGTGGATATAATTCATGACAGCATATGACATGCTTATGTCCGTGTTATGTAGCTCAAGTAAAAAGATTTTTTCCCTGTGTTTGTCCGTACTCTTTTGTCGTTTAATCATCAAATCTCATTCGCCATGTTTTAAACAGACGCATATGTAGCAGTTTTTAATGTAGAAAGGTCTACTTTGTGAGAGGCCCTTTTATTAAAATAACACCACCCTAATATGCTTACTATGCTTAAAAATGCTTACTATGATACTGTGTCCTTCCCTGACTGATTTTAACGTTAGTTATAATAGGTGTTTAGCTTCCGCTTTGGAAACTTGCCTCTTTACAGTTAAGCATATTCTATTCCTAAATGAAAGGCCTAACTGTGAATACTGATCTTATGGATTGTTAAAACAATCCATGTTTTGGACCTTCATATACTGTACAAAAACCGACCAGTTTGAGATCATTCATCGCTTTCCTCTAAGCCAGTCTGTGCTTAAGAATCCTATTTGGGACAGCTGGATGGCCTAGTGGTTAGGCCCTACAATCAGAAGGCTGTGGGTTCAAATCCCTTGTGTGTGGGGACGATAACTTGCTCAAGTTTATCTACCTTCCCATGAGCGAGGTATCATCCCCACATACTGCTCCCTGGGCACACCTCGCTGGCAGCAGGCCACTGCTTTACTTGGTAAATTAGTTAAAATGCAGGGTTAATACTAGGGATGCACCGATTGATCGGCCAGTGATTGGAAACGGCCGATTTTTGGCCTGATCGGTGATCAGCCGATCACTCACACGTGTTGCCGATTTCAAACCGATCTTTTTATGGGGTGTTAATTTATTTGTTTATGTATTACATTTTATTTATTTAAATTTGTAAAGAAAATTTGTTAGGAAAAAAAAGCTCTATATTAAAGAAAATTAGATTTTTGTTTGTGTTTGCTGTAGAGCTGCCACTATCATATGTCACTATTATAAAAGTAACCAGTAAACAGGGAAAGTAACTATCACCTTACATCAAAAAAGTTGAAACCCATTTTTTCTGTGTCGTCGACTACATGCAGCAATTCTAATTTTCTGCTATCTGGGGAAAAAAATCGGTATCGAGAAAATCGTTATCGGCCGATCACACTTCCAAAAAAATCGGTAATCTGAATCGGCCAAGAAAACTGCAATCGGTGCATCCCTAGTTAATACATCAAATTACATTATTTTCTGACGTGTCTATCTTTGAGTTTATTTTGAAAAAGCTTTTTTTTTTTACATAAATCTCAGATGAAACTATGATGATTATGACCTGTAAGAGCCACATTTGGTTCCCCAAAGAACCTTTTAATGGGTGAGTCTTTAAAGACCTTGTGTTCAGAAAGGAGATGTGTGAGTAAGTCTTTTCAAAGTTTGTAGAACCTCCCAATTATGTAAAATTGTGTCTCTAAACCCAGAACTACCTTTGTTTGCACGAGTGAATGCAGACTACAAAAAGTGTCTTCCTGTTTCAGTTTTGTGACTTTGTGTTACTGTGGGCCTGTGAGGGGAAAAAGTTGTGAAAATAACTTAATGTTTCAGTTTTGAGTGACATTTCCCTTTTCATGCGATTTTTCCCTGATAATCTCACTTGACGTGCCTCTAATCTGCAAAGGCCCTTTGTTTGCCCTCCACGCTAACAGATAGGGATGCTGTCCTCTGTGGCTCGTGGAACAAAGAAGAAAATATAGTCGCTGGCTGCAAAGCGCTGCAGCGTGCGCCTTTTAAAATTCCCGTCCGCTTTCAGCACTCGGTAACCTTGCAGAGTCTCTGACTTCATCCTGGAACAATGTCAGATCCATGTAGATGAATATAATTAAACAGGCGCTTATCATCCAGCTGGGGAAAGTTTAGCGGTGGGTCAGCCTTGTTTGCCTCTCTGCGCTGAAGGTCAGGCCAGGGTTAGACTGGCAGTTTGCAGGCAGGAAGGTATGTGAGCGACACAGAGTGCGCACACACACACACACACACACACACACACACACACACATGCATGCACGCACACACACACACAAACACTGCAGTCCAACACGAGAACATTTTCCAGTTCGCAAAAAGACTATTTTTATACTGACTGTCTGTTTACATTAGTTCAAGACACTATTGGACGGATCTCTGCCCTGTGGGTTTAATGCCAGACTGCTAAAGAAGAGTTGTGCTATAGGGACAATAGACTAGTTCTGAAAAATCAAGAAAAAGTAAGGGGAAAAAAAACAAGGAGGGGGGGTGTGTGTGAGGTTTGTGTCTCATCTTATTGTCTTAGTGTCAAAAGGCCTGATGACATCTAAGCATTAAACTGAATGCTGTTTGTGATGCTGTTTTTTCTGTGTAGCCTGTAGCCGTCGCTCACAGGGCGACTCGCCACTGAAGAGAAGCCAGGAGCGGAGTTTTAGATCACAGCACTGATCAGAGTGAAGTATAAGCTCAGCAAGACCCCCAAATCTCTGTTGTCTTCTGAACTGACACATAAATCCAAAGCCAATAAACATGCATGACTGACACCATCCAGTTTGCCTCAAGGCTTTGATTTCAGCAAAAACCATTTGCTTAAGATATTATGCGGCACAATGTGTTATTTATTTAATAAGTAATAAGGCGAAGGATGTTCGTAGTCAGAAAGAGTCCTTTTCCATTAGCAGATGGAGTTATCTTCATGCTGATTGAGGCGAGGCAAGCCGTGAAGTGGGTGAAAACGAGCGTCAGGCAGGCTGCTGCATAGCCTTTGGCTGGGAGCACTATTTAATTAAGATCAGCCTGTCTCACATACAGGCTTCCTGATAAGGGCTTGAAAACGCATCTGGCCATATGAGAGCTTGATCTTTCTTTGCTGGGGTTAATGAAGGTGGTCTCCTTCGAGTTGTGTGATAAAACTCACTGGAACTTTTCTTGTCTTTTGTTGGGCAAGAAGGAACTGCATCTGACCTGTTTTCTCCGCAGCGACGCTAGACTGCATGTCGGGGCGACTCGCTCTGCAGGGGTTGGATTTGACAGTGTTGCATATGTACTGACTATGTAGCTTGTGTATCGTTGCAGTGATGTAAAAGTCAAGAAATGTGAATATTAGAATCTTCACACTAACTGAAGTCCAGGCTACATGACATCCACATTCCCTTTCCATTACAGCTGGCATGAATACAGATTTATAAAAAGTCTTATTCCAACCAGAGTCAGTTAGCGTTATCGTCATGAAAGGCTTATGTAGGTCTTGTGTAGCCTTTTGAATGCTTTATGAAAGTCTTACCATATTTATATACAGAATGTGATAACCAGAATATATTATATACACAGGTAAACAGGTCAAAATCATCAGAGATAAAGTTCTGTGGGTTTTGTAGTGTTTTTCATGCTGATTTCAAATCGGTGTTTAGTTTTTCCTGCACGTGCAGTTTTTGTGATGAAGCTAGTTCTATGCTGCATGATAGTTGGTATAATGATCATATAATAATCATATGCTGAGTGT
>JBBPDE010000001.1:13090408-13102636 GCA_037974605.1 Nannopetersius ansorgii
TATTGAAACAGTTACTTGATTGGTGCCTGTGGTTTAATAAAAACCGCATGCAAGTCTATTGCAAATCTAATATTACTCATAATTCAAAAAGTTGATGTGACTGAAAAACACTGTAAGCAGATATGAAATCTGGTTTAGAAAAGTGTGTTGTGATTTCTGATGATTACAAAAAAAATTGTTGACCTGTGTAATAATTAAACTATCAAATTCTGTAATAAATTTGCTGTAAACTCTCCAGAAACATCTAGCCAACAACAATGTCAATATAAAGTTAAATAACCATAAATTTGCAGCGTGTCAGTGTGAAGCAACATTATAATAATCTTGAAATTGATATTACACAAACCTCAGTGCTTATATAGTCTAATAAACTGTGGTAGACGACTCAGGCTGTTTCCTACGTCTTTTTCTGAGTTTGAGCAACTTCTGATATGAGCTTTCGGGTCATTTGGGACGCTAAGGAGTCCTCCTTCTTTATTTGGTTATTCAAATTGAGTTCCAGATGCAAGTTCACCTCATCACTCTAGTCTTTATCAGGACCTGGCAGGTGTTCCGTGGAGTGCTGAATAAATATTAAAAATGAATATCGGGTGACATTAGAACAGATAATCAGAAAAAACATTCAAATAAGTTTTTGCTTGTTTTTTTATTGTGGATATTGGTGTTTTCACTTGAAATATGGGCCTACAATTCCTTTGTCTTTCAATTACACACCATACATATTCATCTCCTAGTACTGAATATGTTTAATGCAATTAATAACTGCGAGTCAATGGGCTGAAACATGTGTGATACTCTTATTTTTCGTCAAGGGATCTTTGCCCAAGCCTCCTGCCAGGTCTTATAAACAGAGCTGTTATGCCGCAGGCCATGAAGGCCAACCTTACAGGCCTAGTATTTTCAGATAAAATATCTGGCAGCATGTTCTTAGCCATACCAGAATAGGATGATGAACAACACTGAATTCCGTTCCCTCCCTGATGACTCCCCGGAGGTTAAACAAGAAAGCGTTGGGTGCGGGCTAAAGCACACTCAAGTGCAGGACAAGAACAGCTGGGTGCAGCCATGGCCGTCGTCTGCAGGGTGTAAAGTTTCATCGGCCAGGAGGGCCAGCTCCGTTTTCTCGGAAGGGGGCCTGCACCTCTGAGAAGCTGTCATCATTCGCGTCATAAATGTCCCGTATGCGTCGAGCCCCTCTCAGAAAAAGCCCCCTGTCTTGGGTGTCACTCCGCGAAGTGTTAATGTAATGCTATACATACTAATTTGTGTTGTGTCTTGGCTTTGGCTGTGTTTGTGATTGTGTAACGTAACGTGTCCGTGGACATAGATGGCATTGCAGTTGCCCAACTGTACCCTTATAAATAAAGCGTGTGCAAGTGGGAAGACCTTTATTACATAACTTTATGGTTTAAATTGTCACATGTAAACTGTCATATTTTATTTTTATATAAACATTTTCCGGTGTCTCTAGAGTAAATTGTTTCTTTGCCTATATTTAAATGATCTCTGTTCTGATTGGCTGCTCCTTTGTTGTGCCTTGTTTGAAAAGCAGACTAAGCAGGACGGGCCAGTAACCACGCTGCTTATCACAGGCAGGTTAAACTGCTATAGGATGCATGTGCGGTTATATGTAGACATAGTTGTGACGTCATAACCATGCTGATTTTAAAACAGACTGTTTTTGCAGCTTAGTTTCTATAGAAAGTGAGAGTGAATGGTACCTTTTAAATCTTTAACTGAAGTTTTGTTTCTACTAAGCAAAGAGTGTCCAGTTTTTCTGCAATATGGGCCCTTTGTTCTTTTGTTTGTAAAAAATTGTCCAGGGAATCTCTCTCTTATTATCGCTTGTATCTCTCTCTTGCTCCTTTGTTGTACTTCTGGCTAGACGGTTAGATAGCTGCTCGATTCAGCCAAAGCGTGAGGTTAAGGGGGCTCAGGCTGAATGAAATGTCCCGTCACAGAGCTGATAATCTGCACAGCCACTGGAGACGGGCAGGATATTTAAGATACACATCAGAGCAGCATGAGGGGTTTTTGTTTTGCAGATGCCGTTCAAGGGCGGCCGCAGACAGCCTGACCCTCGCTGTGCTTCTGACGCCATTCAAGGTCACACCCTCACCCTCTGACATTCAGCCACCAGAGAGAAACAGACAGAGGCGCAGAGTGCGGGCGCGTGTGTGTGTGTGTGTGTGTCTCGCTGTCTGTCTGTGTCTGTGTGTGTGTTTATGTGTGGAGAGAGAGAGGGAAACAGGCTATGAGTTTGTAGGGGTGTGTGCGCGTGTGTGTGTGTGTGTGTTTGTTTGTGCCGACGCGCTTTGTGTGTGTGTGTGTGTTTGTGTGTTTGGGCTTGTGTGCATATTTTCTGAAGAAAAAGTTACTAAAATGGACTTGACTTTTTAACCATTCATTCGTTCATTCATTCATTCATTTAACTAATCAGAAAATGTTTTTCACGAAAAGATCTTCCATCCATCCATCCATCCATCCATCCATTTTTGGAGTCGCTTATTCTGAAAAGGGCAGGGGGTGTTCTGGAGCCCTTCCCAGCAGTCATAGGGTGAAAGGCTGAGAAACACCCTGGACAGATTGCCAGACCGTCACAGGGGAGACACAAACAAACACACTCACATGCAGAGTCACATAGAAATACTTGTGTATATGATACCTATAGCACTTGTAATATTATTAGTATTATTGTTATTATATTTGTGTTTCCCACATCTACACTATTCTCTGTGTGTGTGTATGTATGTGTGTATGTATGCCTGTGTGCACATACATGAGAGAGAGACACAGAGGGGTGGCTGTAAAAGTCATCGCTCGCTGTGTGTCTGTGTGTGTCGGGCAAACAGGGTTCACTCTGCTGTGTCTGAAAGCTGCCAGGACCTTATTTGCTCAGCCGTTTTCCTTCATCTCTCCCATTTGCAGACAACCTGAGACATGCTGTTCTTTGGCTGCCTTTCTGCAGCCCTGTGTTCATGCGGGGTTATCCTGGCCTCATAGCCCCCTGGCTTACACTCGCTTTAGAGCTTTTAGAGGTCTTTCAATTTTTTCTGTTTTGTTTTTAATGTATTTGCTATTTATTTATTTATTTATTTATTTACGGAGCAATTCAGTTATGCTCCTTTTTATTTGTGGACCTCCATAAACTGCATTTTTTCCCTTTACTATTCCTTAAAAGGAGACGTTCATTTTCCAACACTTAGATATTTCAAGATTACAAAATAAGCCAAACAATTGGTCATTTTTTTCCTATGTCAAGAAATAAAGAAAAAAAAGTAAAAAATAGTAATAAGATAACAATAATATTAAAAAAAAGAAAGTTTTATGGCAAAAAGTATTATCGATTATCCCCTCTTATAAAAATAAGGGATGCTTACGGAATTATTTCTCTGCTTGTCTGAATGAGCGTCGGGTGTGAAATGATTGGCACTACAGCAGTTATCTCCAGCCATAACTGTGTTATTATCCAGTGCCTGCCATGAATGTTCAGTAACTTCTGTGAAAATAATGTGAGTTATGTAATTATGAGAGTGAGGAGTTGAAGAATTGACCCACATAGAGACCCTCAGGGTTTAAGGGGCTTGTGAATTTTTAAACACAAACGACTTCATGTGGCTCTCTAACGTGCTGCGGGGTGCTGTTCTGCGTTCGTCCACATTTACAGGTGTCAGGCGCAGAGAGCAGGAGTGACGGCGGGAGTGTGAACACCGCTTAAAGACACAGGCCCTTCTGGAAGTCCACTGACTCGTTTAGCCTTTGTGAGTTGTGCCGCTTTCCCTCTATTAACTTCTTAATCCTGCTTCATTTCCCTTAATTAACACTGGTAAGAGTGAGCGCTGCCACCACTGACAGGCCGTGCCCTGCCCATCCGTCTGTGTCAGGAGCCGCGTTACCTCTCCGGAGTTGCGTTCATTACTTTTGTCTTTTTCAAGTCCTTCAAAAGTGCTTATTATTATTTAATTCAAAGTGAGGCAAAGTGTGCAGTCAGCTGTTTTCGCAGCAGACCGCGGGACGCGTCGCAGGCCAGAAGCACGGGAGGGACAGGCTATGAAATCTGGCCCATGTGTGGCTCAACACTTAACACGAGGCTGCAATAGGAACTCACATTCTAACGAGACCTGCAAAGTCATGTGTAGTGTAGTGGATCAAACCTTTTCAAACCTCATAGACCCGCATGCAGGCCCACGCTCTCATAACTACAGCACATGCATAATTTCTTAGTAGATGAATAATAAATAGTATTACTGAATAAGGTGCATCATGCTTAAAATATGGATTTGTACTTTATATCTTGATCAATAATTTTGTATATTTTCCCAGAATGAACCTTTTGTTTTCTTACAGTACAGTAGGACTAGGGCTGTAACGGTACATGTATTCGTACCAAACCGTCACATGACGTCTTTCGGAGAATACACGGTATGACGGTGAAGACATGATTGAAGTAATACGGAATCACAGAGGGACCAAAAGGCGCAAGTAAATCATAAACCTGGGTCTTAGTGTGGTGCATTAGTGCCACCTACAGGCGTAACACTTACACATACATGAAAATATAAGTAAAAGTGTGTGTTTACTGGTTAATACACTGCTGTTTATTTAAAATAAACGAAAACAAACCAAGCCTCATTCTTTAGAACTTTTTGTTACTTAACTTTGCTGTAACGTGAACCGTACCGAACCGTGACCCCAAAACCGACATCTGTGTACCGTTGCACCTCTAAGTAGAACATATATACACACATACACATACAGAGAGAGAGAGTAAGAGAAAATGATTTTCATATCATTGTGCATAACATATTCGAGTGCAGATGTACTTTGATAATGCTTTAGGAAAGCAGATCAGCAGTATCTAATGATCAGCAGTATCTAAGAATATTTAATTTGATCTAATAAGTTGCAACAGTCTAATAAGATGCTCTGAAGATTATTTGTCATGATAAAGATAGTCAATGCTAAGGCTCATATTTATCCTTCAGTGCATTCACAAACAAGCTGTTTCTGCCTTTTAGTTGATCAGTAATCTGAGTAGTCTCATTGCTGCTGTTGCATCTATTTTGACGTAAAATTCGCTTGTTCCTCGTGAACTAACAGTTCTGTGAATTTGTACAATTTTTATTTTGTCAATTATCTTTTTAAACAAGCACCAACAATGCATAAATAACAATCTTGGGCCACACTAATACGAAATACTATGAAAGTAGGCCTATATATCGTGATGAACTAGGCGCTGCGTAGTGGCCTAGTCAAATATGTTGAATGTGGTTTGGTCTATATTTGCTGTAGCCTAGATGGGTTTCCACGCTGGTCAGGAGATCAGACCTCAGAGCTTACAGGTCACACGTACAGCTCTCAGTACATGTTTCTGTGTACGTGTGTGTTTATGTATACCGCTTGTGGCTCATATCCTATCTGTTTATGCCCGTTTGTGAAGTTGTCAGGTTAAAAATAGATCCCACCCTTCCCTCGTGGTGCAGGGGCTGCTACGGGTAAAGCCGCTCGCAGGTGAGAGCAGGCCTTCCCCTCCCGCTTCTCATGTGGAGACAGCCGTTATCTTTGTACACATGGGTGCTATGACAAGCTTTTCTGTGATTCTGCCGGAAAAACAAGTTGTTTGAAAGGGAATCGGCTTTTAAATTTAGCAGACGCTTGGACGTGTGTGTTTTATTATTCATGACACCTCCACGGCTGAAGGAAAAAAGGAGAATAACACACAAATCCCGATTGTCAACACGCTTATTTCAAGTTTCGCTACCCAGATCGGAACTTTCTACCTACAAGAATCTGAAAGGAAACAAGACCAGCTCCTCAGCACGCCGAGTATTCGGTGGCCCCTTGTCAAAGTTTTATGTCTTTCAAAGACACACAGGGTGAAGCAGTGGATAGAGATGAAGATGCTTTAGCAAAATCATTTATTCACGGATGTGTATTAGAGAGTGGCAAATTGTTTCAGATATGTGGCATAATTCTTTTGTGAGGTTATTCATGAATCACCACACTAACATGAGTGTTTAATCAATTTATCATTTTAATGTTTTGAATTTGAAGTGCAGTTCCTTTAGGAGCCTACAGGTGGCACACTCTAAACTAATCACACATTGGCAAGCATCCCGTGTAGCTTTTTGTTAACTTCGAATTTGAAGTGAAATTGTATCCTGTTGTTTAATTGTTTAAACGCTGTTTTTGAGGGGGAGGGATTGGAGTTTGCTACGTTTACTCACGTTCAGCTGTGCTGCTATTGAAGCTTTAGCAGTAGGACTTTCTTACATGGTTTTAAAATATTGTAAATGAAAAAACTGGGATATTTTTCAAAGCGCAGTACATCTTGAATCGGCACCTTGGTATAAGGATATCAGTATCGTATCGGGAGGTCACTGATGATTCCATCCCTAAAATACGTGAATAGTGGTCACTATTATGTGAATTGGACCTAGTTCAGTGGCTGAAAATGATTAACTGTCCAACAATGAAGCACAAAAAATATTCTGCAGAGTGTCTGTTGTCTGCTCTATACCAGCTCCACACAGTACCTATTGGAAGTTATCAGGCAAATTTGCTTGTTGTCTCCGATTTCGAATTAAAGTAGTTCTTTCAATTTAAGTCGTGCCGTGCCTTATCTAACTTGCCTTCAGCCCTGTTCTGTCACAGTCCGGTCACATCCTTGAAAACTCTGTTCTTCTGGGCTCCCGATTTTGGCTCTGATGACTGCGGAGACTCGACTGTCTTATTAACTTCTCTCCCATCTAGGGAAAAGGCAGGGGACCCAGGCTCTCTCTTCCTTTTAATGTTCTGGCTTTTCTTCAATCATTTAATTAAGAATGGGGAGATTATTCAGCCCAGAGTCAGCTCCCTCTCCCTTCCAGGGCCTCATTTATCTCTGATTAAACTTGTAATATTCAGTAACTGTACTTGCCTGTTCTTTTCCGGGGCATGGGAAGAAACGGGAGAGATTGTGACAGCGAAAAAAAAAAAGAGGGGGGAAAAAAAAAGAAGAACCCGAGGGCTGTATGAGCGCTGTGGAAAAGTACAGGGGAAGGTGAACGTGGTTCTTCTGAGAACTCCTGCCCTTGCTGCATTGTCAGCTCTTTTTGGAGCTGCACTTGCTGGGTGGTATTAGTACTTGTCTGTAGTAGTATATGTGTCAGACAGGATTATTGATTTCTGCTTTTAAAGGTATTGCTAAATGACAAACACATAGTTAACTGCATTGTATGTCATTTACTGGGTGCTTCAGATTGTTCAATATGCGTAAAGTTAGTACATTTGAGTAGATCTCAACATTCGGTGACAACTCACAGGATTTGCATTTGTAGGAGCACCACTCTGCATATTCCTAATACTGCATACTCTGCATATTCTCAAAATAAGACCACATAATCCACTGTTACTTCAGCATTACAGTCATGTCCTTTGTCTCTTGTATCATTCAGCTTGAAAACAGACAGCATATAATGTCCATAGAAAAAGAACTTAGTGGTTATTCACATTATCACTCCAACACACCCTACATGGTACCTCCTAATGCTACATGTCTAGCATGTCTAGTGTGTGGTGGCCTTTAGCATGTACTAAATGTGTTAACTTTACTGACGTGAATGTGAATATATGTGTGATATATTTAGGAAAATATTGTGAAACTGAGCTTCTCAGTATCAGTAGATGGTACTGATGACTGTAGTTGTCGTCTGTGGCCTCGCCGAACCATTGGCACTTCCGCGTATGACCAACTGGGTGCGAGCCATGTGTGTGGCCGCCAGATATATGGGGATGCATTTCCGGCATGACACTAGTAGCATTCGAGGCCCTGTATAACTGGAGCCAGGTTCCTCAGTAGAGCATGACACTGGCTGTAAACAGAGAGATATTCTATTATGAGCCAGATAAAGTAGGAGCGAATGTGACCACATTATTCACACCCTGCCCTCTTGCGTGGAAGCCCTTAAACGCTTACCACGAACACTGCACATTGTGCACGGTTTGCATTTTGCAGCGATACCATACTGATATCGGACCTGATACAGGCACTTAAATACATTATCAGTATTGGCAGTAGCGTTCACTGACACCCTGCCACAATTTATAATATGCACATGCATGTACGTCTATGGATAAAACCTAACTGAACCAAACATTTTCTGGGGATTTATTCCTATTAAAGACTTGCAGTAGTAAAATATATATATATCTTGCAGTAAAATCTATAACACTTGCATAGTGGGTGATAAACAAGTTTACATTTATGGCATTTATCAGACGCTTTTATCCAAAGCGACTTCCAACCCCTACCTACAGGGGGCAGTCTCTCCCTGGAGCAACTTGGGGTTAAGGGTCTTGCTCAGGGACCCTGTGGTGGTGCTGAAGGTAGGATTTGAACCCATGACCTCTTGGTCTAGAGTCAAATGTCCTACCCACTACGCCACCACCACCACCCCCTAAGTTCTCAATATAACAAACAGATGTGCACCGTACAAACAGTGTAAACTGCTGAGATATATGGAAGGCATCTATATTGAAGTTATGCGTGACTATAGCACTTAATCTATGTTTCTTTCTTCACCCCAGTGGCCCACTATTCCCTCTTACCCTGCTGCTGTACCAAACCACAACGGGTATCTGGTCCTTGCATCGGGCCGAGGATTTGTGGCTTACCTGCTTCTGATAGCATAAATTATTGTAATATTTACCAACTAAATCTCCATTACCTATTACCTATCAATATTAGTACATTTCAATCCAAAACCTGATAGCAGTGTGCCGAGATTAACAATATACTGCAGCCCTGAGCACTAATGTTCAATGGTTTTGCAGTAGTTTCCAAATAATTCCTAGAAGTAGCTGGACAATATGTGTTAAGATTGATAAGTGAATGATAAGAACAGGGTCCAGGGGGTTAACATAGCGCTGTAATTGGCACCTACAGCTGCTTGTCCTTTCAGCAGACAGGAAGGGATGGTTTTTCCCTCCACACCTCTCTCTTTCCCCCGCTCTCACTCGCCCGCTCACTCTCTTTCTCTTTCTGCAGCCCCCGCTTTGTGTGACAGCTGCCTAATTGGGCATTCTCCCCTCGTAGCGAGGCTGCCTCCTCCGGCCCCGGCTGCCGACGAATGGCAGCGGATTACAGATGAGGACACAGTGACCCATTCGACCTTCTCCAGCGAGAAAGGGGGGAGCAGGGGGGAGGGGTCTGCGCGGGTTTGGGTGCAGGGTGGGGGGGCCGTCGCAGTGCCTCGGGTCACTGGAGGATGAGGTCGTGAGAAGGTGGATGATTTGCCAGGTGGCCAATGACAGAGTGTCACATGACAGTAGCCTGATGTCAGTATGTCAAGGACAAAGATAGTAGCCTTACCACCGATGCCCCCCCAATCCATTACACATGCGCATTTGTACGCATATGAATGTGTTTTTCCCAAGCAGCTTCTCTCTCTCTCTCTAACTCTCTCTCTCTCTCTAACCCTCTCTCTCTTTCTCTCTCTCTGCAGTCGCAAAGCAATGAGAATAAGAGTCAGTCAATTCCTATGAGTCCTTTAGTTTGTTCATTTGTTTTCACTCTCTCTCTCGCCCTTCTCTCTCTCTTTTCTCTCGCCCTGCTCTCATTTGCATATCATTTTTTTCCCTCCCTCTCTTTCTGTCAGTCTCCTTTTCCTTCGCCCACCCTCCTACTGTGTAGGAAACAGCATCAGGGAGGTCGAATCCTTCTGTTTAAGAGTGATAATGATGCTCGTTTTGTACTGAGTAACCCTCTAATCCTCTGGGTGGTGTTATTGACAGAAGGGGGACATTGCTTGTCAAACCAAATTGTCTTGAAAGCCAAACAGCCTTTACGTCGTGAACATGAGTCGTTATCGGCCACATTATCTCGCAAAGCCCTTAATATTTGCAAGGGATGCAGCAATATAAAATTTCCTAATTATTGTTGATAGCCTGTTTCCTCACTATTTTGCACAAGGCCATGCTACACTGCAATCTTTTGGTAGTCTACAGTACCATGCTAAAGTCTTAGATACTTGAGAATATTATATATTTTATATTTGATTGGTTTATATTTTGTGTTTGTTTGTAATGTTGTTAATACAGTAAATAGTGATTTATGTATGCTATGTGTTTCCCAGGCCTTTCCTTGTTGAAGCCCAGTATTACATTCTAGTTCTTATCAAATACCTCAGTTACCCGATTCAGTCCAATCAGTACATCAGTAGCAGGTTTCACAAATCCATGTAAAGGAGGCCTCTGGAGCCAAACCTGTGTTCTGCTAATCAGCTCACAAATTCTTTTTACAAACAAAACTAATCTTGATGTTATTTAATCCTTTCTTGTTTGTTTGAACTTATTCTAAGGTGAACTTGTGGATTTGCTGGCAGAAAGTCCCTGACTCCTCAGATAAATGGCTTAAAACAGTTTGCCCAAGAGCCCAAGCCTTTTAGACAGTACTGTATAATCCAAGCTCAGCACAGTGAGGACTTGTTTAACACATGAAGGGCCACCTCATCTTATCAAACTGCTGCTAAAGCAACATCATTGCACAACTCAACACGCTTGGAGGAGAACACTAACTTTTAATTCTCTTGTTCAAGTCAGTTCAATGTTCGTAATATAGTGCTTTTCACAATGAATGCTGTCACAAAGAATCCAGGTTTGAGCAACTAGTGAGCAAGCAAAACTCCCTAAAACTGAAGAAAAACCTTATACTCAAAAGAGGAACCTGTCCTCCTCTGGTCGACCTAGAGAGTGAAATGTAACAGACGGATGTGTTGGCTAATGTAGCACTGACCCTTCCAAAGAGAATGAGGCCAATTATTCTTAATTATTCCTGCCTGGCCTCTCAAACACGGATGTCTGTGGTGTTACTAGGGACCAAACTCGTGATCTCCCAAAGACAGGGCTATGAAGACCAAGCTTAGACAGTAGTGCTTAGGTTCCCTCACTGAGGAGCCTAAAAGAAATCTCGATCCCAACATCAAAAAAAGATGCTGAAAATGTGTGTTGTCACCTAGAAATGCTTGTACTACCATGAAAAGCCTTGTTTATTTTACCGTATTTTACTTCCTCCCCATCATTTACAGTCAGGTACTGTCAGAGAGAGGAATGTACTCATGCAGCCTGTCCCTGAATCAAGTTTGGGGTTTTGCTGAAGTGAACACTAGCATCACATATTTTCAAAATGATCAAAGGCGTGAATCATTCAAAAAGAGTAAAAAAGTAAATATGTGTCGTATCTTTGTGGGACAGGCAGTCGCTGGTATTGTCATAATGTTACCATTTGTCCCCAATAGGCTATTTGTGATGTCAGCAGTGTATGACAGTGTATGTGTGATTATATACTTTTGTGTGGTTGTTAAATAGAACATACTGGGACAGCATGTGAATGTGCACGAAACCACAGGTGTGCGGTTTGGAACAGGCCGTTGGTCTTTGTCACTCGCATTCATTCAGTCTTCTCAGTTTAACTCCGACACAGTCAAGCTCAGGTAAATCATACTGACACTAAACCAACAGCAGGGCTTTCACTGAAATTACACTAACCTGATGATGACATGGCTCTTTATGCTTGCAAGAATGCGGTGCTTGGTTAACAAATAGCAAAGTAATGAGTCCGATTGGGGTCTTTTCTCTGCTTAGATTTTGCTGTTTTGTACAGCAAATCTCTCCCCCCCCCCCCCCTGCAGGGTAGGCTCGAGCAATAAAGGTCTTGTCCATTCAAGCATCTCAGCTTGGCTTAGCTTTCCTCCCTCAGCATAGAGCAAAGAAGACATAGCAAAGCCCAGTTCTTCCTTTATTACACACAGACACACACACACACACACACACACACACTCATGTGGTATAAAAGTGAGTGTGTGGTGACGAAGTGGAGCATCCTCTAAGGCAGAGAGTGCCTGTGCTGTGCTCTTGTCACTTTGCCAGGATGCAATATCGTTCAGCCGAGGTGGAAAGCCGTCACTAGTAAAATATGATGAATTATCCCTGCCCGGCAGAGAGCGGGCTTTTGTGTGGGTGTAGAAGTGTGTGTGTGTGTGTGTGTGTGTGTGTGTGTGTGTGTGTGTGTGAGCGAGAGTGTGTTCGTGCATTTAAAAGAGGGTAAGCCTCAATGTGTGTGTGTATGTGTGTGTATCTATTGAGGGCATGAGTGCAGAACACAGAAGAGAGAGAGAGTGTTTGTGTGTGTGTGTGTGTGTGTGTGTGTGTGTGTGTGTGTGTGTGTGTGTGTGTGTGTGTGTGTGTGTG
>JBBPDE010000001.1:13103239-13119229 GCA_037974605.1 Nannopetersius ansorgii
GGGACTGAAAAAGTCAGTGGGAGAAAAGAGAAAGAGAGAAAAACGAGAAAATTAGACACAGAAAGAGTGAAAACAGAGAGAAAAAGAAAGGAAAAGAGAGAGATAGAGCAAATGAAAGGTGGATAGAGAGGGACAGTGAGAGAAAGAAGAGGAAGAAAGAAAGGAGAAATAATGGAGAAGAGAGAAGGGAAAAAGAAAAGAAAGAGAGAGAGAGAGAGAGAGAGAGAGAGACACAGAGAGAGAGAGAGAGAGAGAGAGAGAGACTGACTGAGGGAGGGGTGCTGTGGAGATTATTAGTATTCAGACCAGTCTTCCAGCCTGCAGAGCAAATTGATTACTACACTGTACCTGTTCTTGGCATCACAGCTCAGCAGGATGGTAGGAGTGTATAGTGTGTGTGTGTGTGTGTGTGTGTGTGTGTTGGTATGGCTTAGAGCCTCCCAGCCTGGTTGCTGTGACCTTTGAGGGTCCAAGACAAGAACAGTTAAAGTATGCTTTTTACACATCTAGTCCCTTTTATAGTACTTCCAGTTTGTGCACTGATTCTGTGCTGGGGCTCATTTGAAGGTGCAAAACTATTAATTATAACAGTTATAACAGAATCAGAAAACTTTATTGATCCCGGAGGAAATTTCTTAAGAACAATATTAGAGTCTAAATAAATCTAAAATAAAAATCTGTAGAAATAAATTCTTTGGGAATTTTGGGTTTGGGAATATTTTAATGATCAGCCATGGAAATGAGAGCCATTTTGAACACATTGAACTGCTTTAGTTATCTGGTCAACGCTTCAGGAATGAAGACATTACCATAAAACTTCAGTCTTGTTTAATGATTAAAAAAGAACAACCTAAATGTAAACCTATATGTTTGCCACTGCTTGGATTGGTTTCCGTTTGCAAGGCAAAACGAGTCTAGACTTTTGTTTAGAGAGAGCGAGAGAGGAAGCTGCTGATGGCATAAGCAATAGTGCACACAATATTCCCTGAGGGTTCAGTTGGGCCTTATGGGACCTCTGTATGTTTAAATGATCACTATCTTCTCTGCCTTGTGTTTTCTGTGTTTCAGTAAGTAGTTACATTGCATGCTATGAGAGTGACAGGCTTATCCCACTTATTCTATAGCTAGAAAATATGTCATATCTATATGTCATTTTGAAAGAGTTGAGAGTCGTTGCCAGCATTCTTTACATACATAGATATGAAGGTAAATCAATAATAATAATAATAATAATAATATGGACACAACATTTTAAGGTAAACAATATTTTGCCTGTCTGCATCATGTTGAACCAATATATAATATACAGTACAGTACAAACTCTTCAGCCACCCCTCATTTCTTAATATTTTTCTTTGAATCACATCTTTGATGCAGAAAGGCAGTTTTTAAAGATACGAGGAGCCTAAATTCAGCACCACCAGTATACTGATCACCGCCTGATCATCTGGAGTCATCTGCACCTGTTCCTTCACTATGCTTGAATGATTCATACGTAGGTCATTGTGAGGCTTAACAAAAAACATTCTTGACTAAAAATTAGAGCCTTTTTGGAAGCAAATGAAAAAATGGTGGTGGCTAAAGACTTTTGCATAGAAATATATGCATATTTACTAGAAAGAGAAAGATAAATAGATAGAAAAGTGAAATGTGCATTGAGATGTATAGGATTATTGACACTATATCTCTTATGGAGCTACATAGCTCATAGAAACACGTCTATATTACACACACTACATAAAATAATCCATCTTTTTTTTTTCTCGGTATAATGTGGTAGATCTGTAATTCTTAACCTGAGAAATGTAGGTCACTGTGTTCACGTTCTTCATGGGGTCAGGCCCTGTTTGATAAGTCCTGATCCCAGCTCCCAGCAGTTCACATAGCAGGGCTTTTAATGTGCTACCACAGTTCTGTGGAATAATCATCGTCTAATGGTCCCAGACTGATTCCCAGGGCTGCTGCAATTTTCCTCCCAGGAAATTGAGCCATTTTCCACAGGCAATTAGTAGCAGGCTGCAAACATTTTGCTTGTTCCCCCGCTCGACCCGGGTCTTGTCTGTAATCATGTTTGGCCTTGAGTGGTACCAGTGTGCTCAGTATGACTTTAACATGTCATATCTATCTTCTTTGAAGTGGCAGACATTGATGGATGTCCTTCAGTGTTAGTGGATGAACTAGCCTTGTCTTCTCTGAGAATTGCCGTTAACAATACTCCGCCGCCATAAATCTGTGAGTGTGAGGTCAAGGCCATAACTAGTGACGGCCCTCTGAAAGAGTATTCGCAGAAGTCCAACGATAGCCAACTCGGAGAGAGCTGTGTATTTGTCCAGACCCGTGCACATATTCCTTCGGATTTGGCTGAACACAGCGCTTGTTTACAGAGTGCTTGACCCTCTGAAAGAGCAGCTCATCATTGGGTCACGACAGTTTAGGTCAAGCCCCTGCCTTTAACCCCAGTCCGATTGGTGGAACTCTAATGAGAAGGCGTGCTCCAGCTGGGAAATGTCAATGCGTGATGCCCGTCATGCTCTTTTGGAAGTAGGTCACAGTGACCTAGTTTGAATGGTCCATGGCCGCAATCGACTGAGTCACCCAACACTATCTTAGGAATGTGTTGTTGCAGTTCCGTGGGCTTGCGTGCCTCTGTGCAACCAGAGGATAATCGCAACACATCACGTATTACGTCGATGTTGGACAGCATCATCCTTGAGCCCCCGTTTAATGCTGAGGCCACATCTGCGCAGTAAAGAGTTGTCAGACACTGGCCGCGAAGGCGCAGAGCAAGGGCAGGTTTGTCACTTTTTATTAGGACCTAATGCTTTGTATGGGCGCCAGCTGTTGCATCAACTCAAACAGCCCCGACTGAGTGAATGACCTTGACTTCAAACGGGGCGTGCTGCAGGTTCTGCTTCTTTTGCCTCATCATGCATTTTAAATAGCATAAATGGATTACAATTTCTGGGCCGTGGACATAATTTATGATATGGTATTTATCGGGAGCTCAATTAATCTTCTACCATACTGTCGAGAAATGAAGGATCTAGTTCGGATATCAAGTCCTTTCCATTTATATCTGGCCTCTCATTTTTGCAGGGATTTTTTTTTACCCTCAGGATATACATTCAGGAGTGTCTTCAGCCATCTCTTAGGGCGATAATATTTGTGACGTCATTGCTCTGAATAGAACAGCAAGTACAGGGTCATACATAAACCTGATTTTGTCAAAGATAGTATAATCACACATTTATTCAAGACCT
Source organism: Nannopetersius ansorgii (assembly GCA_037974605.1). NCBI lineage: Eukaryota > Metazoa > Chordata > Actinopteri > Characiformes > Alestidae > Nannopetersius > Nannopetersius ansorgii. The sequence goes on from JBBPDE010000001.1 coordinate 13,106,500, forward strand.
CACTCTGTATCAGACTGGCTTCTTTTTTTTCCCTAAAGCTATATTCTCAAACCCAGCGAGCCAGCTCATACTCCTGCACATGGAGAAGTACCAGCAAAGCGATTGCATGTTTGTTTATGAACCTTGGAGTATCATTTCACACAGCCACATTGTGTTCGCTTACCAAGCAAAAGAACCCTATTGACTAAAGCATTGAGTGAAGTGTCAATAGCGTTTGCTGGAATCGATTAAATCAGCTTTCTGACACCTTTTGACATTCTAGCAATAATCTTTTGTCACGGAGAAACAGAGAACCATTCAGTTATGACTGAACAAAGGAGATTAATCTCCTGTTGAAATCTCAGTGGCATGCTTAAGTAACTAAAAGTCCTTGGAAACGTTTTACTGAAAAGTACATGCTGAACCCTTGGTGTTTTTATAACTCTACACTGGCCTCTCAAAAACCTTAGAAGACTTCGAGGGCTCACTAGGAGTCTGAATATCACAAGAACTACTAAGGTAGTAGGACCATATGTACGTTTATTTTTTGATAATTGGTCGCTAGTAACCTTGTGTTAATCAATTCTTCCAAAGTGTTCTCAGCGTAACAGAAGCTACATCAAAGGTTTTTGGTTAGAGTCTCTTTTGTTGTTTGTAATACTGTAAGGGAGTTTGTCACTCATACCACTTTGTCTTCTGGAGCTTTAGCTTGACAAGGTCACAGGATCTGCCTCCCTTTTATGGCACCCTGAAAGCAAAGCCAGCAAAGGTGCCAATTAGCAGTAGCAATAAGCCATGCTCTGACATTGCAGTGACCACTGAGCTCTGACAGGGTCATTCTTTCTTCTCGCTACTGAACAGATGTCCAAGTAGCCCATTTGATAATGATTCTGCCATTTTCTAAATGGGCCAGTAAACGCTATTCATCATAACAGGTCAAACAATGCTTCTTTTAGTGGGTTTTCAGACAGAATACACTCAGTGTAAACACGCCTTGGAAAAGGGACTATTCTCAAGAGGTCGGAGGAACCTGTTGCAGTTTCCTTAGGATTTTTCCAATATTCTTATTCAGAATTTTAGGGCAGTGTGTTATTTTGCATGCCCACGTCTTTGGCAGTGTGTGAACGATAGGCGTTAAATTTGGAGATATGCAACAGTGCTATGACAGTGGAGGACTCTGACTTCATTTGGCAGGTGTTCTGTCTGTGGGTGCTGACACATCTATAGAGAACAGTCACTAGACGGAGAGAGAGAGAGAACTAGAACTATGACTTCAGTAGCTGCTTTCTCTAACTCACTCTACTCCATGGTCTGTGCTTGATGCCACAGAGTTGGGTGTGTGTTCATGCTTTGTTGTCGTTTTTGTATTATAACTGCTTTGTAAATGACTTTGTGACTAATTCTGTTATGAATGTCAGTTGCACATGAATGATGTGGGATTAAAGAAGGCAGGTCCTCAGCCAGTCTGCTGATGTCTAAATGCCAGCAGAGTTCCGACCTGGCAGTTGTGTGGGCTGTCTTGGCAAGAGTTCTGTCAAAGCATCTAATCCTCTCTGGAATACCACACTCTGTTGTTTTTGCTTAATATCCATCAAATCTATCAAAGTTCCCTTCAATGTTCTGTGTATTTAAACCTAATGAGATTCAGGAGGCTAATTCCTCCTGCTTTACCGTGAGGTCCAGTGAGGTACAAAAAATCACAGCTTTTGTTCCCCAGCTGCCTTACCAACAGTAGGCCATGCTTGCAGCAGGTGGGATAAGGGGGAGAAACAGAACACTGATTGAATGCCTCTTAGTGTGTGAGCAAGGTTAATCTTTGGTCATGATCTTCTGCGTGAGAAATAAAATGAGTCGCAGCACTTCAGACTGCTTTGAGTGTATGCAAGAGCAGATCCATATTTTCTGGGGTACTTCAAGTTGAATCCAAGCTTTATGTCCTTTATGAGTTGTCCTTGTACTTCAACAGACCGTGTATTTTACTTTGCTGGCAAAACTGAGGCTGTGAATCTGGCACTCATGTCAGATCCATTGTCATTTGCATCAAAGCAATACAAGTAGACTAATTTTAATTAATCAGTGATATTAATTAAAATTAAAAGCATTGTGAACAGTATGCATCTTTTGCAATTTTGCAAATAGTTAAATTTGAATGAAATGGGCACCAGTTACATTGTTGTGATTGTGTTTTTCTCTTTCGTTTATGCAGGACAACTTCCAGCCGTGCCTGCGCCTGAAATCAGTGTATGAATGACTGCCTCAGTTATGCTGCACATCCCTGGAATATGGAAGCTCACGTGGACTGCAACTCCATAACTCTATTCATATCTCTACAGTGGTAACAGTCATTTAAACCAGCATATTCTACATGCTCAGCTCGTGCTGTGACAGAGGAATTCTCCCAGAAGCATTTGATCTCATTTCTGTGTGGACTGGAAACCTTTGTTTTGAAGCTAAAGGCCATTAAATCTCTGGGTGAACAGTAACTGCATTTTTTCCTCTGCTGTGGTGGCCAGCCATAGAAAGGACCATAATACTGAACATGACTCATGGGGAAGAGACTGGCCCTGAGACACACCAGGATTCTGCTGTTCTAACGTATCTGGAAGGCTTACTCATGCATCGGGTAGCAGGAGCGCAAGGTGCCACGGCAACACAAAGAGGTGAGGCTGGCAATGGCAGTGAGGAGCAAAGAAACAAAGAGACAATGGGTCTTACATCGCCCCATCATAACACTCAGCAGGAACAGGATAAAACAACTCCTCATGGAGGGACCACGCAACATCTTAAAAAAGCTCGCCTGCTCCGCTCAGAAGCCTGGACTCAACATGAGAGCAAAAGGAGGTCAACACCCTCGGCTGAGGTCAATGGGCAAACGGAGGAACATCACAGTGGCCTGAATGGTTCATCGCAGTTTAAAGGAGAGAGTACACTGCTAGCGAGCTTGCTCCAGTCCTTCAGCACAAGGCTCCAAAATGTGGCCCTGTCACAACAGGTTGTCCAAAGCTTGATGCCACAAGATGCCTCCAGTCCAGTCGCTAAACCTGACCTAGAAGATAAGACACCCGGGCATGGCCAGGGATCTGGCCCCAGTAATTTCACAGGGCTGACGGAACAGAACATAGTACAGAACACCAGCAGCAGTGAGCCATACCATCACAGACGACCCAGTCAGGAGAGGTCATCAGAGTCTCCAGTAGCGCTGCAGCACAGTGCTCGCCCTCCCTCAACAGAATCCCTCCCTTGCACTGAGCGTCTAAAAGCTGTTGCTAATCTGGTAAATATCAGGTCGAGCCCTGCTCCTTCACCCAAACCTAGTGTGGCCTGCAGTCAGTTGGCCCTACTGCTCTCTAGTGAGGCTCACCTACAGCAGTATTCCAGAGAACAGGCCCTTAAAGCTCAACTAGCTGGGCGATCAGCCAGCGAAAGGCTTGCAGCAATGGCCACACACCAGACCCAAGGAAACAAACAGCCCACAACTTCCGGGCAGCCTCAGACAAAGCAGGACGGGCTAAGCTCCTTACACACCAAAAATGGGATACCTGCTCAAATGTCAACAAGCTCCAGCAGACAAAATCCAAGCCTAAGTACAGGGCAAAGTAGGTCAGAGAGTTCAGTGCGGAGGACACATCCTTTTAGAGAGCGCAGACCATTTGAAAGGCATTATAGGCCATCACAGAACTGCAGCAGTCTGCTTCTTCAGCTTCTCAACAGCCACAACACGCCACAGCGGCTCAATTGCCAGGGTCACCTTAAGGAAGACGGCAGTGTCATCTCTAGTCGTGGCTCTCCACTGTTCTCAGACAGCGAGCACTCAAACTCCGGCAGCAGTCTACAAAAAGACAGCAGTGATGCCGAGAGCACTTACTCAAGTTGCTCTCCAATTGACCTCTCTGTAAAGAACAAAGTAAATATCCCAACACCGTTGTCTTCCTCATCTTCACCCATGTTGGACAAAGTCTCCGAGTCACTGATAAACAGATGGAAGGCAGAGAGTTCAGCTGCCATGGTCTCCACAGAACCCAGAGAGATGCATGCTTGTCCAGAGATGAAACCTCATCACAAGGTCACCCTTTTGGAGCTGCTTCTTGATCACAAAAACCATGAGAAGGCAAACAAAAGCCTTGATAATCCAGAATTACAGCCAATTACAATCCCTAAGGTCAGTAGTGTTTCTACGAGTAGTCAAAGTCTTTTTTATACTGGTGGATGTAAGGATACAAGGGAACCTAGCCCAAATTGCAGACTGAATACTAAAAGTCCTAAACTACTGCCAACATTCTCTCAAGGTAGAGACTGTAACAAAAGTGTGTCTCCATACACCCTGTATAGCCCCTCTCATACACAGTCTGCTCCGTTGGATCTGTGTAAGACTAAAGCACCTGCAGGTGTCAAAGAAGCAGCCTATAGTGCTAGCAAACTGTTGCAAGATTTAGCTCAGTGTGGAAAACAAAACACAACCACATCACCCCCTCCAAAGGCTTCTTTACCTCCCATCAAAAGACAGACGCAGGAACTTAAAACTTCAAGTTCTGCAACTTTGCTAGAAAGACTATCTGTTCCAGTTCAAAAAAGTAGCACCCCAACATGGGAGGGAACTCAAGTGAAACCTCCGGTTGCAGCAGAATCAACACAACGTGGGTCGGAAATCGAAAACCTCCTTGAGAGACGAACAGTCCTGCAGCTTCTTTTGGGGAATAAATCCCAGAAAGAAAGAGTTGGTCACAAGCGAAAGAGAGAATCTGTTAAGAGCATTTCCACAGAAAAGCAACTAAGCCACTCAAAATGCCCCATTAATTTTAATAGGCCATCACCAGACATTTCGGTAAAGACCGAGCCAGTGGAAGATGGTGAAATGTATAATGATAACAAAGTAACAAAGCAGTGCCACATACTGGCAGAATCACCAAGGCACAGCTCTCAAACTTTTCATCAGGGAAGCATAAAGCAAGAGCCACCATCCCCAGTGGATGTCCCCAGAGATGGTCTTCTTTGTCATCTTCTGCAACAGCAGCCCAGAACTTTAAAACCAGTCATTTTAGAGGATACAAATAAGGGTTTAATTAAAGAAGAACCAGCAGAGCATCAGGGACCAACCATCCCAAAGAAGAGGAAGTACTCGGTTGAACCAGAGGACCATGCTGAAGTGAGCCAGCAAGGAATTTGTAAAAGTCCCGTTAACCAAAATGTCATGAGTGATTGCTCAATGTCTGGAATTCCAGAGACACAAAAGTCCAGCAATCCATCCAGTCCTCCAGAAGCAGACAGTCCACCAGCTAAGTTTCCACCATGCATATCTCCAAGCAATGAAAACAGAGGATTCAATGTTCTGAAACAGCTCCTTCTTTCAGACAATTGCTTGAAGGAATTGTCTCAGTCAAGGAGTACATTTAGTCCACTGACTCATCCCATCCTAAATGGGAATACAATCAGAGAACCACACAATGGTGGTGAGCTTCAAAGCCTTCATCAGTGTCTGAGCCCCAACAGTGTTTCTGCTGTGAGAGTGGGTCCAAACAGACCAGAATCTATCTCAGATGTCCATGTAACCCACCAGGATTCCTCGAGGTCACAACCTGACGTCTTCCCACAGAGGGACTCGAAGGCATTGGTTCGTTTGGTCAATGGTGGTGAAAATATACAAGACTGCCAACATGACTCACCACGGTTGACTAAGGCTAACCCTATTTTGTACTATATGCTCCAGAGGAGCAATGCACATCTGGTTAGAGAAGGAGGGGAGCTGGAAACGAGGTCAGGACAGTGCAGGGTGCAGATGAAGGTGAAAGATGAGTCGGAGGCCTTTGACCTCAAACTAAACTTGCAGCAAAACCCTCATAATCACAATGGAACTCACAGTTGTGACTCACCACGGCTAAACGGGTCACTGAAGAAATCTTAGTGGTTAATCATTCGGAAGACTGTTTTTGGAATGAAAATGTGCTTGTCTTTCTTAATTCTCTTTTATAGTATTGCTATTTTGTTTGTCGACAGATGAAGATTGAGCCATCTGATTTTTTTTCCCCCTCACATATTTAATTTTTTTTCTTTTCTTTCTACGATTATGACCCCGCTGCATAACATTAGTTTCTTACCATTGTTCTCTGGATGATCTTCATCCTCAAAAGCATGACCTATAAATATTCACTTTTGAATTTGAATTTTTATACTAGTTTTACATGTGAAAACTGTGATATACACATCCTGCTCAGTGTATTTGAATTGCCTGTAACACTTCACTGAGGGGCAGCAATCTTACAGCTACATTACAACTACATAAGGCATTTATGACAACTGACGTAAACCTACATTCAAAAAAGCTTTTTCCAACAAGCACCATTTGCCGGTTGAGGCTTGTTAGAATGCAGAGGAGTATTGTTGCCCTCTAGATGTCAGGACTGTTAAATTAGGTGCGTGGAACCAAAAAAGACTAGAGAATGGGTCGTACACTAAGAAAAAAAGGCCCAAGGTCTACAGAATAGGAGTTTTAGTGTGTGGCTCACTCTTACACTTCTGAGGCTTGTTAGAAGAACGCTTTATAATTGTTTGTATAGTTTTCTTTCTGTTGTCAAGAAAGGTGTAGTGTGGCCATATGAATGCTGCCCTTCAGTAATGTCTTACCGAATTTCTTAATTAGAACAGATTTTTTCCTACATGCCTGTACATTGTGTTGCAGTGGTGCAGGTTGTGTTGACTGATGCACTAATCAGATTCATTTTCTTTGTGATGTTATAGAGTGATAGACCTTCGTACAGGCATTCAAATAAAAAAAAAAAAAGGTCTTTTAAAGACGGTTATGAATGGTGTATCCTCAGCCTAGCCAATTTGCTGACCATCATAGATGGATGTTCATCCCTATGAAAACATGAAATAATATGTATGTGTATGATATGTGATGCTTATATACTTTGGTATTGATGTTTATCTTATACATTTACTTTATTTTATTCGATCCTATTTTATTGTTTCGACTGACTCGTAAAGTGACTCAGCATTTCATTGCACCAAGCCAAGAGTCGAGATATTCGCGATTCTCTGTAAGATGAGTAAAAAAAAAGGCGATCAGCTAAATGTTAAAGCTTAATCTGATTTTCTGAATATGTCTTGGCATCAGCATGTGCCATAAATGTGCTGCATTATGCAAGAAATTTGAATTGTTGCATTAAGATGAGACAAATCAAGCCTGTCAACGATGTAGAGAGTATTCTAGTTATGCGCAGATTATATCAGAATATGTTCTTTTAAAGGGTGCGTTGTGCTAAAGAAGAGAGCACTGTGGTACAGCTTCCATTCCCCACACAGGATGACAATGTATGGTCTTACATTTAACGTATGGGAGTTAAACGCATTATTTTTGTCCCCTCGATCTCAAAGACTCTTAGAAACTATATTTATGTACATACCATAATCTTTATCTTTATGAAAGACAGCTATTTTGTATGGACGAAAAGAGAAGCATTTTAGTTTTGAAATTTCCTAAAGAGACTTCGCAGTAATGGCTGTGTGAATATGTACATAATTTAGAGGATGGTCTTTTTTTTGTCCTTCTTTTGCATGTGTCTCTTGGTAAAAAAAAAAACAACAAAAAAAAATGACAGTAATCCGTTCTGCCACATGTTGTGTTATGTCAAATATTCAACAGTACACTGCTGCCTGTTGCATGCAGATGCATGAGAAGGTTCCTATGTATTTACTGGACATGGGAGAGTTCAAAGTCTTAAGCCTAAATATTTTGTCATGAAGCCCGATATGTCAAATGTACTCGGTCTGTTTATTATGAGAAATAGATTGCTGCGCAGAAATATTGTATTTGAATTTTTTGGAAACGGATGTGCATATGAAAAAAAAAAAATTAAATATATTTATTTTCTTTTTATTCTATTTTATTTTTTACAAGACGAAAGCCAAACAGGTGAAACAATCACATCATGTACAGTACAGCTCCACTATGGGTTCCTTTGATGCTTCAGAGATTTAACTTGGTTTTAAAAAGGAATTGTTTTGAAGCAGCACTAACTATAGCATATTGAATATTATTGTGATATCATTTTTTGAAATGTATTCCTTTTTTTGGTGTTTACTTGCACAGATTTTGAATAAAGTTCAGAAATGCACAATCAGAAGGCACTCGTTTCTGTATGTCTTATTCTCTAGTTGGAGCTCATCAAAGTTTGGATCACACTATTAAACCAAAGTCAAAGTGAACTTTATTGTCAACTCAGCTATATGTGCATATACAGTCAGACAAGACGACGTGGATCCAGATTTAACAACACAAACGTATGTAAATAAGCTATAAATATAAACTCCAAACTAGAAGTAAAAATGTGCAGTTTGGTACATGGATGTGCAATTTAGTCATTTTTAACATCCATATATTGTGTAAATGTTGCATCAGCAGTGAGGTGGAAACCAACAATACTGGAATGTAAATGTGTGCTTTACATGTATAATAGCTCAGCAGCAATTCAAATAAACTAATGGGGTGTGGTTGGTGGGGGAGACCAGGGATTCTCCTACTCGAACATACTCACTAAACCTAAATGATGAGTTGCATAGCTACTGTGTGGTGGGATGGCTGCAGCCTGGGGTCCATGGCCCTGAGGAACCTTTGGTGACCTGGCAATTATACTTTTTCATTGGGCCTATTCAATAAACTGGTACAGTGAGACACCTGTGATTTTCAGCAGGTAGCTGTGATGTCTATTTACCTCCCTCTTATTGATAATACACTATACATAAATGTATTCGGACACATTTTTCTGTGTTTTGGCTAGGCCCCTTACTTCCAGCATGCTTCCAGAAGTGCAGAGATACTTTGGGGAAGAACCTTTTCTATTCCAGCATGACTGTGCCCCAGTACACAAAGCTAGCTCCATAAAAACATGGTTGAATTCAGTGTGGAAGAACTCAACTGACCCGCACAGAGCCCTGACCTCAAGCCCATCCAGCTTTGGGATGAACTGGAACGAAGACGGATCCAGGCTTTCTCACCACAATTACATTTACATTTACTGCATTTAGCCAATCCTCTTATCCAGAGCGATGTACATCAGTGCTCAAGTGATCTGTTTCTTAAATCTGTAAAGCTAAACTTAAATCAATGTCCACTATTCAACCAAGTTACTGCAGGCTAGGTACACCTAAACACCAACTGTCAAAGAAAAGTCAGAAGCTAAAATCAGTGCCTGACCTCAAAAAGATATACAGAATGAATGGGCACAGATTTCTACAGAAGCTTTTTCTAGCTGCAAAGGGGCAGCCAACTCCTCTTAGTCTTTGTATTTAAATACAATGTAATTGAAGCCTCTGTTAGTGTAATGGCCAGGCGTCCCAATACTTTTGACCACATAGTGTACACCTCATTTACAGCTTCTCATATAGAAACTTCATAATCTGTACTAACATAGTCATTATATACAACAATACCATCTTAAATGCAAAATGGTGCATCACTAGTCGGGCTGGAAGGTTTATATCCCATTCCCATTGCATTGCTGTATTGTCTATCTATTATATTGTTTCTGTGGTAACTTGCACTCTGCTGAATGTTGAATGTTGCTAGACGTTGCACTGTGACCCAGAAAGAAACGTCTCACAACATTATGTATGTGTTTACAGTAGCTGATGACAATAAAGTAACCTTGAACCTTGAAACTTGAACTTTGAAATAGACAGTCTAAGGTAAACATCTAGAGAGTAGAGATCATCTTGTTTAACAGTAAAAAGCAGCCGTTTGTCATTTATTAAACCTTCTTTTCAAATTGATAGCCTTTTCATTTTTTCCATTAAGATCCTTATTACAGGGCAAGTGTGTCTGTGCAGGTAAATCGTGAAACTGAGCTGCACACTGGGTTGCAGCTGAAGCTCGCAGAAAAGTCGTATACGACACAATTTTTCCCACTTTTGGTGATTCTTCCATCGTAACTCAACCTTTAATACTCCATCTTCGTGAATGGCTTTCTCTCAGCGGCACACCTGAGTCAGATTCTACCTATTCAAGTGAAGAGCAGACAGATCCTCTGAAAGGGCACACGTGGTCTTTGCTAAAAGCTTTTTTTTTTTGTCAGACCCAACCTTGCCGCTGACCTGAATTTCTTCCACCGGGCCTTGTGTTGTGACCTTAATTCCTGCGGGCCGGTGTGACACAGACATGAGAGGGAGTGATAGGAGAGAAGGAGAGAAGCCCCCGTGCCTTGCCGGGGTCAGCATCACGATAGATCAGTGACCTGTAAAGTGGAATCCTGGAAGAAAGGGACACTCTGTAAGAGAGAGAGAGAGAGCAGCCCTCGGCCCAAAGGTACACAGCTTCATCTCAGGAAAAAGAAGGAAGAGCCTCTCTTCATTTATTTATACTCACACACACTCTCTCTTGTATTCTCTCTCCATCTCTCTCTCTCTGCCTCCCACTCTATATCTATCTATCTGTCTCTCTTTCCCTCTCTGTTGTCTTCTCTACATCCCTCCCTCTCTTTCTCTCTCTCCTTCTACCTAGCTCTATCTTTTTATCCAGCTCTCTTTCTCTCTATTTCTTTCTCTCTTTGTTTCCTTCTCTGTCTTCCTCTCCATTGCTGTCCTTCTCTTTCTCCACTCTCTTTGTCTCCCCTCTATCTCTGTCTCTAACTGTTTCTCTTGCTTTTCTCTGTTCCTCTCTCGGTCTCCCCACTCTTTCTACCTCTCTCTGTCCCTCTCTCTTTCTCTCTCCCCGTCTCTCACTCTTTCCCTGTCTTCCTCATTACCTCTTTCTCTCTCTCTACCCACCTGTCTCTCACTCTCTCTCTCTTTCAGTCTCTCTCTCTCTTTCCGTCCTCCTTTCTGACTCTCTCCCTCTCTACCTACCTATGTATCTCTCTCTCTCTCTTCCTCGCTCTCTGACTCTCGCTCTTTCCCTGCCTTCTTCTGTCCTTTTCCCTCTCTTTGTCTCTCCCCGCTCTCTATATCTCACTTTGTTTTTATCTTCCTCTTCTTCGCCCTTCTCTCTCTCTCTCTCTTGCTCTCGCTATTCTCTGAAATTCTTTTACATCTCCTGCACACACTCATCCATTTGTCCAAAAAGAGGTGAGGCATAACGTTGGTGGTTCAAGATCACACAGAGTCTTGTAGAATGTCACTCAGGTGCAGGATGTTACTAAGTGATCTTCGTGATGTGCCCTCACACCACAGGCAAGAAAACGGATGAAAGACTTTCTGAATGCAATCTCTCTTTTAGATTTTGCCCTGAAAGTGGGTCATATCGTGCGTGGCTTCCCGTTATGTGTCAGAAAGTGGGGTGGGGGGTCGAGGGAGGCAGAAATGTGTGTGCTGACAGGATTAACTTCCTGTTAAAGCAGTTTCAGACCTCAATAACCATGACTTATGAAAGGCATAAAGCTTTTAGAGGCATATAAACACACTCTGAAAGAGGGTTTATCTCCTTCTGCAACCCTGCGATTGATAAAACGATCCAAATGTGAGAGTGTGAGTGCTCGTTCACTTCGGCCATGATTGCTGCTCTCTCTCTCTCCCTTTCTTCATCTCTTTCTCTCTCCCTAATTCTCCTTCTCTCTCTTCTACTCTGTCCCTCTGTCCTTCTCTCCCTCTCCCTCTCTGTCTCCCCCTCTCTTTATATATTTCCTTCTGTTTCTCTCTCTCTCTCTGTCCATCTGTAATACTCTCTATGTTTCTTTCTATTTCTCTCTTTCCTTCCTCTCTGTCTTTCTGTCCCTCTCTCTTGTTTCTCTCCTTCTCTACCCTATATATTTATCTCTCTCTCTCTGTGTCCCTCTCCTACCTCCACTTCCCATCTTTTCCCATCTGTCTATCTCTCTCTGACCCTGTTTTTCTTTATTTCTCTCTCTCTCCCTGTATCTCTCTCTCTCTCTCTCTCTCCCTCTGCCTGTCTGTCTGTCCCTTCCTCCCTTCCCATCTCTCTCTATTTATCTCTCTCCCCGTCTCTCTCTCTCTCTCTCTGAACTTGCCACTGCAGGGCGTGTTGTTAAAGCAGTATCCAGCTCCCTCTGTGAGCGGAGGACACACACTCCATGTTCCTGCTGAGTTTCCTTTCCAGATCCGCTCCCTGGTAATTGGGCGAGAGCTTGCGTGCGTTTTTGTTGGATCAAAGAAAGTTGCACACTTGGCATGAATCTGCCCATGTGGAACAATACATATAAAGCATGTCCCGCTTGGCTGATGATAGCTAATGACCCTTGCGCTTAAGTGGGAAATTCTAAATCATACATATGATTTATGGTGCTGCGAGCTGCTCTTCTGGAATACAGCTGCCTGGCTCTCTTTCAGGCCGTGTCCTCAAGGCACGCTCCCAAAAAGTCACAGTAACCTTTAATCGCAAGACCTCTCAGCGATGCCTCCTCACTTTTTTATAAGCGAAACACAATGTTCTGATTTCCAACTTCCTTATCGTCTTTACAGCACAGCCTATTCTTACACTTCTCATTGCTCTGTTATGATGCATGACCTGATGAACTATGATGGTAAAGGTTCCACTAGACACTTACTTCACAATATGTAGACCATGAATATTCCATATGTACATATATATGTACGTAGATGTAAAAGAGATCATGCATATTCCATGTTTGGTCAAATACCACAAACCATAAAAGGCATGTGACCCAGTTATGTCTATGTAAATGACAGGAATATATCAGATGTTTGGCAGCTTGGGGCAGTTGGTAGCATAGTGGTTAGGGCATTCGCCCTGTGATCAGAAAGTCCAGGTTCGATTCCCAAGACCGCTAGGCACCTCTGAGGTACC
>JBBPDE010000001.1:13177289-13191498 GCA_037974605.1 Nannopetersius ansorgii
GTGCATCCCAGCAAGAGTTCTGAGATGTTTTCACCACTAGATGGGCCTGTAGGATGCATTTTCACAGTCTTGATACTAAGTGAGGGTTATAAGGAAATCTGTTACACCAGGGCTTTTATCAAATATGTAAAATATGTAACTCAGTTACACATTTTTTTAGAAAATCTATTTTTTCTATTATATATTTTGGTCTCCTGTGGTCTTCAGGATACTTCACTGGACACTGAAAGTGACACTATAACAAAACAACAAAAAAAAAAACATTGAGATTGTATATGGCCTGGAATGTACATGTTTAATTCACAATTATCTTATTGATGAAATGCAGCAAAAATAGCACAGCATTTATTCTCTTGTATTGTTTTTCTTCTTTTCTCTTCCAATCTATTCTATCATACTCTTTTCAGTCTTATTCTATTTTGTTCCATTCTCTTCTGTTTTATTCTATTCTATATTATTTGATTATGTCCTGTTTTGTTCTGTTCTTTTCCATTTTGTTTTCTATTATATTCTGTTCTTCTCTATATTATATTATATTATATTATATTATATTATATTATATCACATTATATCTTCATTGCAAATTGCTTCTGTTTAGTTTCTTTCTCTGTATTTTTTACAAGTATACACTATATACATCATATATGCAGTAAACTAACTAACAAAACATTGTCAGTGTTGTAACTGAAAGTGAAATAACCAAGGCCATTTTGGTTTTGCAGTAAGGGTGTTTCAGTCTTATTTAATTTCCCACACTGTAAATAATTACTCACACTGCACATATTTACAGATACATATGGTGCCCAGTGCAGTTTGTGCTACATAAAAGTACCTCCAGGACATATCTGAATGAGGCCAGTTTCAGTCTGCCTGTAGAAAGTCACAGTATAACAGAGCAAGAACAGCCCTGCAACTCTTCCAAGTGTCAAAAGTATAGTTACTGGTTTCGTAGTGCACAAGAAATGGGTCTAAGTGTGCAGCCTTAGTGTTAGGAAATGTATAATCATCCATATCAATGCTCCCAAAACAAAATCCCTAGAAAGAGCTCTTTGCAGATGACGGAAAAAGCTTAAAGCCAAAAGACTTTTTGGGGTCATTTTTTGGGACTAATAAAACCTTTATTAGTCCCACAAGTGGGAAATGGGCAGAAAGTGGACAGTACAAAATTAAGAGCAGAAAAACTTGAGATAGAATAAAATACTGTATCACAGTACAGTAGTGACATTTTCAAATGTACAGTATAAACAATGTGCAGTATAAAATCTAGAAATATAAATATGGACATCTTTAAGGTTTTAATGGGTCTGAGTCCATCAATATGTACTTAGAGTAGGAACTGAAAAAATGTTTAGCCTGCTCAGTCTAGCAGAAAAAGGAGGAAATACAGATGTTGCACAACTGTTTAATATTTCCACAATATTTTGGAGTTTCTGTTGGGGCATTTATCCCTGTTTATTCTGTATAACAGTTACGAGGTACCGGACTAAAAGTCTCCCCAACTCGCAGTCTCAGTTCCACTTCATCAAGGTGTTGGATGGGGTTGAGGTCAGGGCTCTGTGTGGGCCAGTCAAGTTCTTCTACACCAGACTCATCCAACCATGTCTTTATGGTCCTTCCTGGAACAGAAATTGTTCTCCAAACTGTGTCCACAAAGTTGGAAGCATGGCGTTGTGAATAAGCTTCACTGGCAGTAAGAAGATCTATCCCAAACCATGGAAAAAAGAATTGTCCCTATACTTTTGTCTATGTAGTGTATGCCAGGCGGTGGAGCGGACTTGCTCCAGGATTTAAGTGTGTGTGTGTGTGTGTGTGTGTGTGTGTGTGTGTGTGTGTGTGTGTGTGTGTGTGTGTGTGTGTTCCAGGCTGCTCTGCCACTCTCAGTGAGCTGTGGTAGGCGAGGCTCTTACACTGGAGCCTCCAGCACGCCCAGTCTGTCATGGACTCGCTTTATGGTCCATTCTGCTTTCTGTCTGGAATCCTGGACCTTCATCCTCCGAAAATCGTATTCAGAAGTGCTTTGAGATAAGCATGAAGGACGAGTCCGTCTGTGAAATGTTATCGAAGTTGTTTAGATCCTGCTCGAGAAAGTGAATGCAGTCCAGTGGGGCATGGAGCGACGGAGGAGCTCGGTGAGTGGACCACCACCTTCTCCAATAAGATCCAACTTCAGGCTTTATTTTTTGTTGCAAGCCAAAAACCGAACGCAGCTATCCGCGCATTCCTGTAGTTTCACGGAGTTTACGTAGTCCCGCGGTTGAAGAGCTTTGTCGTACACACTGGTTTGAAGGTTTTAGCAGTACCGACTGTGATTATGATCCATTTTACTCCTTTTTAGACTGCAAACTTTTTAGACTACAACAGAATTTCGTAAGTGAATCGCAGGGACGGCTCCTTGCGCAGCATACGTAAGGAGCTTTGAACAGCAGGGTTCAACACATCTCTAGTGAGAGTAATAGAGGTTAAACATTCCTCTGGTAGGAGTAAAAGAGATTAAACACTCTTCTAGGAATAGTAAAGAGAGCTGAGTAACTTTCTGGAGTGAAGTTTTTGGTATATAAATGTAATATTAAAAATAATGCAGTGTTTTTCATTTTTTAAGAAAATTGGGCACTGTATATATATATATATATATACTGCAAAAAAAAATAAAGGGAACACTTAAACAACACAATGTCACAATCTTAATGTTGGAAACCAATTTACATGTTTATCATGATCACATTGTTAAATGCAAAATTAAATAATTAATTCAAAAGTACTGTATTGTGCACTTCCATTTTAAAAGTATTTCTATATGAATAAAACTGCAATAACATTTGGTTTAAACAAATTAGATGCTTTTTAACACCAGTGTTCCCTTTAACTACACAGCTGCATTTCAAATATTTCTGTAAATCTCGACTTTAATGTAATCAAATTAAATATAAAAGCAAAGCTATTTGTCCCTGCCAGGGAATTCATGTTTTATCTAGTTTTATTTGATTAAGACAAATTACAAGTTACCCTTGTAGCTGGAAAGGGGGAACAACTCCATATTAAAGTCTAAGAATCTGAATGCTGTGTCATTAAAGTCCCTGTTGGGGTAATGGTCAGGCGTCCCAATACTTTTGTCCATATAATTATAGGCAATAATAAATAAATAATTGTCAGCATTAAGTACATAATACGTTAATGAAATAATAACGTGTTATTAGTAGTCAAAGTAGTTAAAGGAGCAGGACTTGAAATCACTTCTAACAAACCCATTTCTCCTCAAAAGCTTGTTAACTAGTTATGTGTTGGAGGCAGGTCTGCTGTAACACCAGGTTGTCATCAACCCTCTACCTGGAGATCCACTTTCTAGCACAAAAATAACTCTGACCAAGCCAGTCAAGGTCTTTAGAAGAAGTCAGTTCAGACTGTGTTCAGACTAAACCAATTAACTGTTTTAACATTTGTCTAAAAACTGACATTTTGGAAAATAACTCTTCATATGTTCCACAAAAAGACAAGACTAGGCTTAATCCCTCTCTGGGAAACCGACCCTGAGTTTGAAATGAACAAATATCAAGACTGAAGTGAGCCAAGCGCCCAGTGATAACCTTCCCTTAAGGCAAGAAGACTGCAAGCCCTTCAGAAGTCTTCAGAAGAACATAATGAGTTGCGTCCACTGAAATTCTGAGCTCCCAAAAATGGTCTAAAACAGTTCAAGGTTACTTTGTCATCAGCAGGTATGAACATGTATATTTATCACTGGACCACAGTGCAACATTTATCAACATTCAAACAGTGTTTTCCAGTTCCTGAGGCACACTACTCTGCACATATCAGCATTTTCACTGCTTCTGATCAAACTAATCAGATGTTTATCAAGCCCTTACTGAATTGAGTATGGCGTAGAAGGGAAAGCACTAATAGGACCAGGACTGGCAAAAAAAATGTTTTATGTCGCTCCACATTTTTAGAGCGACTCAGTAGAACCATTTCACTTCCTGATTAAACAGGCTTGTAAATGTGATGAGTGTGGAAAAACTTGTTTTTTAAAGGCCATCGTGTAATATAAAAGTGATTCTGTAAAGAACAATTGACTGAAAGGTTATTTGGGGAAGCCAGAAATGAGAGAGAATCGTTGCAGAGACGACACGTTTCACTGCAAAAGTTAAACGTTTATAAATATGCATACAGTCAGAGATTGGATCTTTTTATCAAATTGGGTACTTTGAATTTTTTCTGCATTACAGATTCAACTAACTGGCCATTTGTATGTATGTTATTTCGTATTGTTATTTGTTTAGATTTTACATAAATCTTACCTCAAAAAGTAAGACAAAAAAAAAACGTTGTTCAGACTGTGTTCAGACTAAACCAATTAACTATTTTAACAGTTGTCTAAAAACTAGCATTTTGGAAAATAACTCTTCATATGTTCCACAAAAAGACAAGTGGTGCCCAAACATAAGTTCTGCACTCATGAAACTGGAACAGCATGTGTGTAATTGGGAGATTTAGTGACAAATCTTGTACTTTTGTTTCAAACACAGCATGCTGTCAGAGAAATACAAATGGGAGTAATCAGAATCCCACTCATGATCCACTAGCTGAGATCAAGCTGCTGCAGAAAATGCTCTAATTAAAGTCACACTATAATCGTCATCATGCACCACTCATTATTCAAATCAACGGTCCATTAGTAGTTTCCTCCAGAATCAAAAAAGGTTCATCAAGGGTCACTCTCTGTTCCTCTTACCTCTGGTTTAAACCAGGATCACTTAACTAAGCATCTCATAACTAAACATGATTTTGCCCAAGATGGGCTCGTTCCATTACTGCAAAGAACTTATCCTGGCATCTTCTACCTAGCTTCCAATCTTTGAGACAAACCCCCATAAAACCTCTTGGTCTGTGTGAGGCTTGGTGGAGTAGTGGAAAAGTCCTTGCCTCTAATGCAGGAGGCTGTTGGTTCAAATCTTGCCTAACATGCATAAAGGGCTCAAATATGTTCTCTAACCTTTTTGGACATTTGACTTCAGATGAAGTGTGACATACAGTAAGACACTGATTAGATCCTACAACCTTACATGCTTGAGACCACAGCTTGAATAGCTAGCTTACTTATTTAAGAATCTGACTGAAGTGTGATGTGCAAGACATAAAGTTAAAGACTCAGGTTTGAGCCCATGACCTCATGTTTCTGAAGTCACACCTTAAACAAGTTAGCTACATGGTTTGACAAGCAACACTGTTTTTTTTAGATGTATCTTTCAGATTCCTAAATTATCTCAGCCTGAAGACTGAGGGTCGGTTTCCCGGACAGGGATTAAGCCTAGTCCTGGATTAAGTAGTTTTGTGAATGGAGATTTTCCATTGAAAAGGAAAGGCTAGTCCAAGACTAGGCTTAATCCCTGTCTGGGAAACCGACCCTGAGTTTGAAATGAACAAATATCAAGACTGAAGTGAGCCAAGCGCCCAGTGATAACCTTCCCTTAAGGCAGGAAGACTGCAAGCCCATTGCCTTCTGGCTCTCATAAACTATCTGTGGTTCCATCTAAGCCCAAATCCAGGGATACCAATCCTGTGACGATTCCCTGGTGGACGACACTTCTGCAGACATCAGCATTTTCTCTCCTTTAACCCTCTGAGTTCAGCTCACAAAGGCTTTACCGACTCACTGATGAGTTTAATCAGGTTTGGTTAATGAGGTTCAAATTTGGGAGTCGTCTGGTCTGTACTGCAAAGCAAATGGTGATTCAAGGGAAAGTGAAAGTAGCTACCAAGAATAGCTTGAGTCTGAGAAACCCTTTTGGAACTGCAGTGAACCTTCATAGTGTCAACACAGCAAATTAAGTCTATTTGACTCTGTTTTTCTCATTTGGTCTTTAAATAAAATGCCACATCTTCAAAGTGAGAGGCGTAAGCAACAGCTAAGCAGACCAGGCTCTGATCCAACAGAATATAATTTGGGTTCAAAAAGGAGCTCAGTGAAGCAGGAGTGGGCAATATGACAATATTTACTGTAGTGGTGATAGCATGTCATAATATGCTTTGCAGAGCATATTGTGGACATCATTACACTGATGTGCATGTTTAATCACACAAAGAGCATAAATAGCCTTGTGTTACTGAACATAGAACAGCACAGTGGGTGAAACAAAATAGTTACAGTCATTATAGTCTTTTTCTGAGAATGTGCATGGTTACATTTGCCTCTTTTAACTTGTCAGACCACAGAAAAAATGTAAAATAATGTGTATCACGGTACTGTGTCTTTTCCATATCACCCACCCCTAATGCGCCGCACCAAAACGCAACTCAGAACAAAGCTAAAGTCAGGAGTACACTCACTTACTGAAAGTGCCAAGGAAGTGTGAATGGGTTGTTTTGCACGTAGAAATACAAGATTTTATTGTTGACAAACCATCAATGCCATCAATTACCGCATACTTTTTTCCTAATTGGGTGTTAATACGATTCAGAAGAGCTTGGATGGGTTTGTCACTCAGTTTAAATCAGTCAACATGGAAGCACACATCCTTGTAGCAACTCATCGTAAGTTACATCAACTTATCGTAAGGGTCTTCTTTATAGGTGACTTGCAGAAGACTGGGGATTGCCTATATGTTTGCTAGAGATCATGAGGCTTTAAATGTCTTTGCAGCTGCTCTCATACTCAGAGGTATGAGGAATCCCTATAATTTCCCTGTATAGTTTTTTTTTCATGTCTTCATTATAGCATTGGAGCACATGCCACCTTATAACATGGTCAGACATTGATTAATGAGCTTTTGCAAAGCTTGTAGCGCTGGAAAGTTTTAAGCTCCACTAACCTAAGCTCATATTAAACCTGACTCTTTTTAAGGCGGTGCACTCATTCAGCTTTATTGGATTAGGATGTCTGCTGTCTGCTAATTAAGTTGTTGAGATCTCGCTTCAGTTCCCTCGACAGCATGGGGTGAGCTGTTTTGAGTCATCTTGTTAACAGTGCTCAGAGCAAACCGAAAATCTTTACATTCTTAGTGTTTGGCAGCCAGAGGAAATTCATCCTGGACATGTTTGCATTGTGTTAATATTTCAAGGGTATATACTCATTAGCATTAGGCCATCCCATACATATAAAAAACAATGGGCTTAAAATGTGCTTAACCCTGCTTTAATTTGCCCCTGAAAATACACCAAACCACTTCATTTGAATTAAGTGGCAATTCATTCGAATTTTGTGGTGATAATATGCACCAAGACACTTCAATCAGAACAAATATGTGATTTGAATATCAGAGTTATTATTATTATAAACTATTAACCTAAGGGCCTTTAGGCACTTTTCCAAAGGCTTACAGGAACTATGCTGTACCTAAACTGTACTGTGATGTCCGGGAATTTGCAGCGTGCTTTGATTTTCCAGTTTATCTCAATGGTGATCTGACACATTAGCAGTGCAATTCTCTACCACAGTTAATTTTAATGGCATTCTTTAGTCATACGACAAATACCTGACCCGGCGAATTTGTTAGAGATATCCTGGAACACCTTCTTGCTTCTCGCAACTGTCGGGAATGCAGTCAAGCAGCATTGCAATCAAAAACCATTTGCTCTGCTACTAATGGAAGAGTAGAACTTCAGTATGGAAATCTAGAAGAACCCTGGAAAAAGCTCACTCTCCAGGGCAGGACATGAAGAACTCACTCCAGAAAGGGTTAAACACCTCCAATATCCATGTTAGTTTTAGGAGGTTAGTTGAGACAACACCTGGAGAGGTCATGACCCCACCTCCCATGAAACAGCCAGATGTCTGCTGCCAGGAGGACCTTGTCTCGTTTCCAGCTCCTTATCTGTGTAGAGCTCTTCTGCCGAGCTGCAGAAATGAGATTAGATGTGAAATACGCTCAGAAAATAGGGGTTCGAGCAAATATGTCAGTGTTAATTGCGATTGCATTTTAGGTTGACGTGAATATATGCTGACTGTATGCTGAATGGATTTATGGTATAATTAAATTAAATTCAATTAGATTATGTGGAGTGTGGTAACAAAGTTCAGGCAATAATATTAGCGGTTGTTCTTGTTTCTTTTAATGCTTTACCCTCAGCCCTGAAGGACACTCTTAATCCTATTCTGATGCTTTCCAGTAATACCATTGTTATCATGATTATGTTAAACCAATAAAAAACACAGGAAATTCTTGCAGTCGTCACGGTATTTCCATCATTATTATGTTTCAGACTTACTGGCAGGGTGTGGATGACTTTCCCCAACAAAGCTTGATATTGATGATAGTGTCTGCTCTTCAGTGTTTATTTTGGATCTTTGTTTTTGCTGCAATGGTTAAAGCAATGGTTCAGTGAAAAGCAAATGTACATATATTTCCTTCAGCCCAGATCTTTTTTCTGGTTTTTGTTTTAGTTTTTTAGTTACTATGCTGTTAATGGTGGACTTCCTCCCAAAATCTTATGTAATCTGTTACATCATCCTGGTAGTTCTGGTGCAAAACTGTAAAAGGTTGGCTGATCAGTTCCACTTAGAGTAAGAGAGATATGAATCTGATTTGTTGTTAAACTACTCATTTCAAACTCAGAACCACGATTAACCGTTCTGAAAAAGAGCCTGTTAAGACGGTCTTGGACATTTTTGACTATAGCAGCATGACTCACTCCAGAGGAGCTGCAGTGAAGTTTAGGCGAAATGTTTATTTGGAGAACACTTAGACATCCGTTTGCTCTCCCTCCTACGAGGCCGACGGCAATAGGGTGAAGTCACTGAAACAACAAGCCATGCAGTGATAGTCACCAACACCCTTTTTCCACAGGCTTAATCAGCGAAGGACTGTTTTGAAGAATGAGGCTGTGCAGACTTGGGCTTTGTTTTTTGCAGAACATTTATAATCCAATTTCTTGTGATAAAATCCCTGGATGTTATCAGTCATTACAGGGCACTTGAGTGTTTTATTGGACCTCTTAGTATAGTACCACCTAGTTATGTAAGAGCAAACCTTTAGCCCAAAGCCGGCATAGATGAACCTAAATGATATGCTTAACTTAAGTGCTATGCCACTGCATGCATGCTTGCACTTTTCCACTAATTTGTAACCAGTTTAAAGCCGACTCATGCTGACGCCTCCTTTGGCTCACCGTATAGCAGTTATACAAGCGTCGATCACCTCTGTCCGACTTTGGCACGCGTACAGTAGTGTTTGTGTTATCAAATGGCTGAGCAATTAGGTTTAAGTTCAGGTCCTCTACTTCAACAAAAGGCACATGGCCTGAGACTTCACTAGCACAATTCTCAAAGCTCAGAACAGAAACAGCAGAGAGCTTCCGGTATGTACTCTATGTTTTTTTTTAATGATTTGCTTACTAAATGTGAGGGTGTAAAATCTTTACTCGTGTTTATGCTCCTTTAATTGGCAGTGGGGGGCATTTAAGCAGTGTGGGTTAGCATTTGAAAATATACAGTGGGTTGACCCACCGCAGTTCAGTTCTGGGGCTTCTACCATTCCCTCGGCGGTTTAAACATCATAACATGGTTTCAGCATATTTGTCATCACATTACTGAGAAATTCTGGCATCTGACATAAAGAACATGCCATTCTTAAACGTTTTTACCATTTTTTACCTATGAAAATGAACTGTGTTGGAAGGAGGAGTATATACATAGTTTACTGTCTTTCATCATCAGAATTAGGGCAGCTCTTCTTGGAGCTCAAAGAATTTGAGGCTGACATATTTCTCCTGCTTCAGGCGGTAGAAGGAAAATACACTGTAATGCAAACTCCATGTGTCTGAGCTGGAAAAAACAGACTGGAGAGGTGCTTAAGTGTTTGAGTATGTACTGTTAAGTTAATTTTTAATAAACGCATTATTGCAAAGGTGTTGGCGTCGCATAGTAATTTCCAATTTAGTGTTATTATCTAGCTTTACCTTCGTTCCATTCTCAGTTCAGTGTACAATAGCATGGGAAAGGACTTCGGACTGTAAATTGGCCATACACACTTTTCACCAAACAACCCAGTAGTCTCTGTTCTCTTAACAAGGTGTGGATTTGCTTGTTTTAAATGTTCACTGTCATATGTATGTTAGATAAATCGAGTGGCCAGAGATTTATTGAACAAATGTGTTGGCATGGCCTTACACTGTTTACATAACCTTGTGCAACACATTGCAAAACATTCTGTTCTGGTAAAAATGTCACTCTCATTATGGCTACAAAATCTGTTAGTCTGGCACATGCAACAGTTGCTTTGTACAGTTGTTGGAAAACATTGAATACTCAATAACAAACTCTGTGTAGAAGGCCAATGGAAGTTATGAACAAAGAATACAAGATACTGTCTGTTATTTTGTTTGACATTTGAAATAAATCTTTTGTTCGTCAGTGATTTATCTTCTCACGAACAAACCGTTAAGAAGCATGAGGACCCAAACAGAAGGCAGAATTTTGGAAAAAGATGATCCATATGGTCACCAGGAGTTGGAACCATTCTAATTGGAATTAATAATAGGAAAATGTCTTCATTTAGTGTTGATCTCAAGCTATAAAACACAGATGGTGTGCTGATCATTTCTTTTTCTCAAACATGCAACATAGTGGTACTCAGTGCTAAAAGAGTCTGGAAGCTTGCTTACAATCATACACAGTGTTAACACATTATGCAGTCAGACACTGCAATGACTATGCAGTTAACTTATCTTTACCAATAGAGTTATATCACTACTTACAACCCACTCAGTCAATTTCATGTGTTTTATTTACAGAGCACCATGGTGGCCTTTCTGTGCCTCACCCTGACCTCCCTGCTGGCTCTGATGGCTTCAGGAGAGGTGAAGAATTGCCACCCACAGTGCCGGTGTGAGGTGGAGAGCTATGGTCTGTTCGACAGCTTCAGCCTGACCAAGGTGGACTGCAGTGGAGTTGGTCCAGGTACTGCTCCTGTCCCCATTCCTCTGGACACGGCCCACCTGGACCTGTCCCACAACTCCATCAGCTCCCTCACCGACTCCATTCTGTCTGGACCAGGCTACACCACTCTGGTTAGCCTGGACCTTAGCAACAACCACATCACCAAGGTCAGCCCCAAGGCTTTCTCCAGACTCCGCTACCTGGAGACTCTAGACCTGAGTCAGAACGCCCTGGAGAGTCTTGGAGACGGCTGCTTCTCTGGGCTCCCCCTGGCTGACGTGGACCTCAGTGACAACAAATTCCAAGATTTTAACTTGGATCTCTTCACCACCAGGGGCCAAGAGACCCCCATTAGTGTGGATCTATCCAACAACCATCTTACAAGAGTCTCCAGAAATCCACAAGGCCATGCTCCGAATATTAAGAGTTTGACGCTGGCGGGAAACAGGCTGAGGACAGTGCCCAAACTTGCAGGAATTCCCCTGCAGTATCTGAGCCTGGATGGAAATCTCATCACCAGCATTGAGGAGGGCGCCTTCGAGGAGATAAAAGATCTTGTCTATCTGTCTCTCAGCAGCCTGCCTGAGCTGTTAAAAATACAGCCCTACAGCTTTAGAGGCCTTAAGAACCTGCAGGTCCTGGACCTATCAAACAACCATCAACTCAAGGGTATAAGCCCAGACGTTTTCAGTGGACTGACTTCTTTGCAGGAGCTCAATTTATCAATGTCTGTAGTCATTCCGTTGCCTGTGACTATCTTCAACCACCTGCCGAGTATAAAGAGTGTATCTCTGGGGCCAAATATGCATTGCTGGAAGACACACAAGCAGGGTCAGTTTCACAGACAGATAGGCCAGGGGAAAGCCAATGATATACTAACCTGTGATGCTGCTGGCATTGTTTTATGAAATAATACCTTTTTTTGTGTATTTGTATGTGCCTTATTTCTCTGAGGCCAATGTCTTCCATTAGTTCTAATGAAGGCAACCTTTTTCATTTGTTCACTGTCAATCAAATAACGTTGTTTTTGCACTTGAAACAAACCAAGGTTCATGAATTTACAGATTTGCTAACATACTAGGAGTTTGGGGGCTCCCATGCACTTTAAGTAGCACAGTTTTTTTCTATATTTTTAAAAATAAAGGTTCCTGAATTGTTTTTTTATGCAATGGTTCCATAAAAGCGTTGCAATGAGTTTTTCGTTTTTTAATGAGAGTGTAAAGAAACCGTTTTAAAAGTTTTTAAAACCTCCGCATACTGTAGAGTTTTATACCCGTTTTTAAGATTTTCTATTAACCATATGACCAAGCCGAGAACTATTTGGGAGTCTTTCTTTTTTAAGAGTATATTACATTCCTCTTCATTCCTCTTTGAGCTGTTTCTCATTTGGAATGTATTTTTTATAGTATTTTCTAAGAGGCTGGGATGGGGTTGGTTCTTTCTGATTTGTCTGCAGCACAGTCTCAGTACATGTGCCCCAGGCCGCATAAAAACCACTTTAAACTTTGAAACCAAAGTCAGGATTTGAACTCACGTTGAGTGCCTTAATGTGACAACATGTACGTATTTCTGCAGGGTATCCTTCCCTACAATGAAAAGTTTCAAATAAAATTGAGGGCTGATGGTACGGATGGTCTAATCTAGTTTGCACATGCATTCTAACCACATCCATGGTCTTCTGCTTAAAAGGATCTTCAGTGGATCTTCAATTCCTTAATTCACTAAACGTGTTTACCTTCAGAGTGTGCAACAAGCTAAATTCTACTAGAAACAAGTATTAATTTAAAAAGAATTCAGATTTTTATACATATTATTCACTTCTGAACTGGTGAACTGTTTTCATCCTGAAGTATTTACTTCAAATTTCACCTCCAGTCCTAGTCACACAAAGCTATAGTAGAAATGATAACATTATTTTATGAATGCCTTTATTGTAATTCAAATTTCTATAATGAATATTTAATTTCTTTGCATTGGGTAACGATTTGGCACCTGAACAATAAGCCAATGGCATTTCTTCAAATATTTTATCAGCACAGCACATTTTTGCAATTAGAGTTCAACAAAATATCGTAGCCTACTTGACTTTCATGTTACAGAGTTTCCCATGCACTCGATGTATTTTGCACTTTTTTAAGTGAACTGATTTTGCTATTGCCTGTTGTTTATAGAAAACTATGTTTGTACAAGACTGTATGCAATTAATAAATACTATAAGTGGGATCATTCCATAAAATAGCCCTCTCTTCCTTCATTTGGTGTATGTTTTATTATCTGTTCTCCTTCTTAATGCAAGAACTCAGTGAAGCAGTAACACTTTATTAGGCTACCTACATAAGAACTTCTTAACACACGCATAAGCATTGCATAGCATATTTAAAAAGGAATATTTGCATATATATGAGCAATTTATGTCAGTATTTGCAAGATTATATAAGGAAACTGACCTAAAGGGCCTTTTAGAATAATTTTTGGATTTTCTTTGTTACTGTAACACAATGGAAATGATTAGAAGACTAATTACAAATGCCACATATTAGATATTTGCGAGACTTTTATGTCCTCTAACATTGTTTTTCCTTTCATTTTAAGCATTGCTTGATAGATGTTTTTCTGTAGAGACCAAACTGTTAGCAAACTTCCTTTCTCAGAATTCCCCTCAACTTAATAAACCTCATGACTCACAAGCAGCCTGTACTGTAGTCATAATAACAGTTCATGTAATGTGGTTCCCATTCTCTCCAATTCACCAGAGCGCCTGGGCTTTGTTTATTAGGAACACACCCAGCGCTCTTTCCAAAATGGAGCGTAAAAACAGTCACACTCATGCACAAACACACAAACACACAGAGTGCTATGAGACACTGTTCTCTGGCAGAGTGGACAGTGGAAAAGGCTAAAATGGAATCCCACACTGTCCAGATGACTTTAACCTGGCAGTGTTGGAGCCACTCTCCATTGTGGGCTGGAACACAGGCCTGGCCATGCTGCTTCATAGACACTGAGGGTATTCACATGTCCCTTAGCAGAACTGAATTGATGCCAACATTCGGCTCTTTGAAATTCTAGGAGACTTCAGTGCCAGATATATGTTCCCTTCAGTACACCAGTACACCTCCCTAGCTCTTACAATGTTTGCTCCCGCTTGGTACTTGTTTATCTGGGCGAGAAAAGTAAACATACTCTTGCAGCAGGATCTGACACAAATAAACACGGATGAGCAGAAAAACAAACTCCCCAAGGCTGGCCACGGCCACTTGTAGGTCAGTGTGTGTGTGTGTGTGTGTGTGTGTGTGTGTACATATGTATATGTGTGAACACACATACACACACACACACACA
>JBBPDE010000001.1:13192147-13205316 GCA_037974605.1 Nannopetersius ansorgii
ACACACACACACACACACACACACACACACACACACACACACACACACACATACACACACACACACACACATACATATATATATATGGGTGGGGTGGTGGTGGCTTAGTGGGTAGGATACTTGCCTCTGGACCTTGGGTTCGAATCCTACCTTCAGCAGACTACCACTGGGTCCCTGAGCATATATATATATGTGTGTGTGTGTGTGTGTGTGTGTGTGTGTGTGTGTGTGTGTGTGTGTGTGTGTGTGTATAGAAGTTACAGAACTCTTGCATCATTTCTAACCTGCACAATAAAAGCTGCATGACTGTGTAGCTCTGCTGTTGCACAAGCCAACAAAAAGGCACAATAAACTGGGCGAACTCCATGTTCTTAAAAAGAGGCCCAGTTACAGTCCTTATAATCCTGCATCACACCAGAGTAGGTGAGAGGGTGTAAAGCGTATCAGCCCAATAAAGTGGAAGAGTGGGACACAGTTCATTTTCGTGTTAAACTGCATTTTCTGCCGACTGTAAGAAGTGGGACACAGTTCAATGCCCTGGGTAAATATGGCCTGTAATAAAGGGTGTAAAAAATACACCTGTTTTCAGTCTGAACCACTGAACGGCATGTTAGGGCAAAAATTTAGGACAAACTGATTCACATGGACGCACACATGCACATGCACACCGATGTGGTTTACACTCAAAGGCATGGGTCAATTATTCTTTTAATAGGTGTAAAATACAGGACGCAATAAAGTGCTGGATAAAGTCCTGGATAAAGTGCTGGATAAAGTACTGGACATTCTGAACATCCGAGGATTCCCGTGAACCGCTTTGCCGGTTATGTAAGCCTTTATAAAAGTTGTGTGTAAAGACGTTCACTGTTTTTAGCAGGAAGGAAACAGAGAATTCTCTACTAAACAGAGAATTTGAATTGGCCAAATCTAGGTGTTTGTCACTTTAACCATGTACACAGCGCACAGTGAAATGAAAAAAACACAAAGGGAAATAAAACAGAACTTTAAAGTGCAAACTGAATGTATTGTCTTGAGATACCAAGTAGTAGTTTAACAATAACAGTGGCATTTAACAATAAAACATTGTTATTTACTATATATCACTATGCTATTTATCATTTTTAGAATTATTTGTGATGTTATTTTAAAAGGCACGTAAAGAGGGTGACCACTTGTGGGATGTTTATCATTCTTTTATTCTTTATGTGTGCTTTGCCAACAGCGCTATTAGCAAATTGAAAAATTGATAAGCAATAATAATATTTATATTTATACCTCCCCCGCACCAATCTCCCTGATTAGATTTTGCAGCTCGACCTCTGCTTCTGCTGATACTGTAGAACCCTGAGAATAGTTTTGTCTGGCAGGATTGCTGAATGAACTTGTTAAACCCAGATTTTGCACTGTTTGCAGCACAAGACTTGCAGCAAGACTTCATTCAAGGCTGAGTACAGTTCAGCAGCGTGCACCGGCGCTTCGCTCTTTGTCATATTTCCAAGCCCTTTGGGCCATGGCCTTTGGCCAAACACCTGACTAGCCAAGCCGCTTTGATTCTACTCAATCCTTCAATTAAGTCTGATTTGGATCAAAGGTACAATACGTTCATGAATAGCTGAAATTAAGCTTGTGCAGGGCCCCATAATGCAAAAGCAGCAAAACAAGTACGCCATGAATGCAGCCATGCTTCAAACATGAAGTAAATGTTGTGCATCGTGTGACCGCAGGTGCATGATCATATTACAAGTTTTCTCCTCAGATTTCATCTTCATTTCATGGTTTGTTTGTCAGTGTTGTTTTTTTTACCTGTGCCGTGGAATGACCCACACGCACACATTTTAATCAGTAACATTACTTGCATGATCCACACGCACCATGAACTTCAACAGCAGCAAATTTAGAAGCACAAACCGTCATCACAGAAATCATTAAATCTGACCGACTCTCAGCTGTCCATGACTAGGGGAGAGGGTGAAGTAGGCCAAATGCTTCTGCAGCAGTTACTAACAGAAAGTTAGTCGCTGCTGCAGCTTCATTGCGAACACAGGATGATGAGATCATATGCTCATACACACCAGAAGAAAAGGTTGCATGGCCATGAATTGGACATCTGCATAATGGACATGCACTAAACAGTATTTGGAGACGTCTGGTTTTCAAACTTTTAGCTCAATATTAATGCTTCAGCATACCAAAACATTTTGTAGAGAAACTTTGGGGAAGAACCTGTTGGTGTGATGTCCAGACGTCCCAATACTTTTGTCTATATAGTGTACATTATAGTGTTAAAACATAATCCTGAAGATTTTTACTTTCTGGGCCTGATTTTTCAAACTGTTTGCTCAGTTGCTTTCAGTTACTAATGCCTCTTTTTGTGGTTCATTTTGGTGCGTGCTGCTCTTTACTGTGGCCGTGGTTCAGGAGGGAAAAGTGGGGGGACAAAACTAATGATTTTGATAATGGTTCCAACGCCCATGCATTACACCCCTATAACTGCTTTGTGATAGACCAGCGATTTAACATCTGAGGCCTAAGCTTCCATTATGGATAGAGAATCATCAATAAAGAAAAGAATGGAGCACAACCAACTTTGTTTCCTGTGCTGATAGATGCTGGATGTACGAAAAGGTTCCCCTGCTGTTGTCATCACTTACCAACCTTTGAACTTCTCCAGTTGTTCAGGTGGAAAGGTGCTTTTCCTTGTACTTGAATCATTGTTTTACAGACTACCCCAACCATACTTTTACTTGATTATGGGTTTAGACTGCTCTACCCACATCTGGAAATGAAAGGACCCAGACAGAGACACTAGGACTGTAATAATGTCTCTAGTCCTTCGCAGGAACTTTCCTGGAGTCTCTACAGCAGGTGCTGAAAACAATAAAAACAAATAAATGCAACTGTAGAGTTGTCATGCACAAAAGCTTAACACCTGGAAATAAGGAAGAACACTTATGCCAAATCCATGCTTATTGCTGTGCGTGAAGAATAATGTTGCTGTTCTAGGAAAACCTGAAAAAACACTGGTTTTGCAACATCAGTTTCATCCTCGTGACCAACTGCCCTTGAAAGCAAATATGAACAGGCGAGAAAGATAAGCTCCCTAAATACTCCAGTTTATCTGTAATTTACTCTTTACTTTAAATAAAGGTCTTTGTGGCGCCTCATGTTCCCAAAAGGATTTCAGAGGAGCACATTCTTTTAGAAAGGGGATCCTTAACGGATGTATGGCGTATGTATGAGGAGTGTAGGAGTATCGCAATCCTGGTCCTGGAGGTCCCCCTGCTCCGCACATTTGAGTGTGTTTATTGCTACTACCACACCTGATCCAACTAATTGACTAAATTAACAGCTCTTTCTTGAATAAAGTGGATGTGTTAGAACAGGAAAAACCCTACAGTGTGCTGTAGAGGGGGCCTCCAGGAACAACAGGTTGGAACCACTGGTGTGTCTTTATGTTATGCTCTTGTCAACTTTGAAGGAAGCCTTCCATAAAAATGGTTCTTCAAAGCTGTGGTTCTCAAACCAGTTCAGAGAAAACCCTCAACAGTCCACATTTTTCCACAAATGTGTCTAAAAAAACGTTTTGCAAACGTGAACCACCTAGAGGTCCCTAAAAATACATTTAGGAACGACTGATTTAAAGATATTTTTCACTGAAAAGCGCATTAGAGCACCAAAGCCAATTCCTTTAGAAGGTGTTTTTCAGTGCAACTATTTTCGATCTCCTGTTTTTTAACCTCATTCCTTTTTCCTTGCGTAAACACCCTAATTAGCTGCACAGAGTACACAGCTTTGGCGAACTGACCCATTTCTCAGTGCTTTCCATGGATGCTGAGTAGCTGCATACGTGTTGGATGCATTGACTTTGCTGTGGAGGGGGATAGGCCTGCCTTTGTTTTCCATTCGCCTTTGTGAAAGGCTGAGCTCAACTCCCATACATCAGCACTCAGACACAATGGATCTCATCACACCGCGCAACTGCCGTCCCGACCAGCACGAAGAGCTTCTCTCACGTGTCAGCCGTCCACTGGGTTAGTGCCTGGGGTCAGAGGTCACCTGGGGTCAAAAGATGACAGGGAAAGCTCACGCTTAGCTGCTGTTTGCCCACTCTGCAGTTCCGTCAGTTAGGTGTTGTCAGAGCTTTACGGATTTCTGTCGGTGGATTGAGTGGATTGAGAGTCGCGATGCGTGGTACCAGCGTAAAGCAGCTTTGAAGGAGAAAAAAAGGCCGGCTCTCCTCAGGCAGAGAGAATGCCGCCTTGTCTCGAGGCTCAGTAGGAGTTGACAGTGTGCCCACTGAGTAACTTGATCATGGACCAATCTGTGCTGCCAGACAGGCTTTCAGAGCAGGGTTTTAAGATCTACCCCCGCGATTGTGCTCTGCTGGAACACACTCATGCATGTTTTCAATAGCGCTGGCAAATAACCGGCATATTGTGCAATAGACCTCCATTTCGAACACGAGCATTTAAATATCAATGCGCTTTTCTCTTTTTTTTGATGGATGGAGATTAAGTCCCCATTCCAGGACTCAAAGGACTTGCCAAGCTCAATCAGACTTGTTCACAGAAGACCTTAAACTCGAGATTAAAGGGGTCGATTTACCCTCTTTTCTGTCCAAGAACCACGCAGGCATTCACATGCGAGCACTTTCTCCAGACCCATAAAAGCAGCAGGAAAGTGCATGTTAAACAAATCATTTTGCGCCGGAATGCATTTATATCCTGTTCTCATTTGAGTGGGCCTTGGAATTTTACCCAGCAAAGACAAAACGTCCCAAAGCCCCGTAGGAAAAAAATCTCTTGGTGAAGCAGGAGGCTTTATCCTAAGCAGTTCATTTCATAAAGCCATTAAGTCAAGGCTGCAAATCTTCTTTGCTGTTTTGCAACACAGGGTGTCCGACTGTTGTTTTTAGGTCAGGGGTCAGCACCATTTGCACTAACCCTCTTCAAAATGCCCTCTTTTTACATTTTCTTTTCAATGCTGTATGTATTTTTGTCATTTTTGGAACAAAACCTAATCATCTTTTAGAAAAGGACCTTCACAGGATGAGAGAAAAACTTTCTCAAGTTTCCATGAAAATTCATCTCAAGGTCATTTGGACCACTTCTATTCCCGTACCTGTCATCTATTGCAGTTTCAAACATGAAGAACCACAAAAATATTTGATGCATGGTTTTGTTCCAAATGTAACACACTGGACATATTATTTATATTCATATTACAACATTAGCACCTAAATCTAGTAGAATAATGTGAAGCAGATTAGCTTTAGAGTAGATTTAAGAAAAGTAATTTCATGGTGATTCCATGGTCATCAATTAAAACAAAACAACAACAACACAGTATTTAAAGAATTGAAAGGTTATTGGGCCTGAAAATGTGGTAACAATGTAGAATCATTACAACAGCTTAGGGATTAATGATTTTCTCTTTTCACGTCCATTTTTCATATTTTATGTGATCCTGAAAAACTAGTGTCAGACAATATGATGTGTCAGTGCCTATAGACATAATGGACCTACTGCCACCATCTCAGGACCAAACGAGACCCAGAGAAGACGCTGTTCTGTAAGATTAGTCTTTGATGCTGGAATTGCTTTATAAATCATTGTCTGGTTTGATTCTCTGGCTGATTTATTCACCATTTCAGCAACTTATGGCTTTTTCAATACAAGACTACAGAAGGAACGCATTAAAAACTGTTGGAACTTTGAGGAACTTTCTAGGCTAGAGGTCCACCTCTGATCCTTTTTATTGTTTGTTTCCTTATGGAAAAAGGAGGACATATCCTGAGATATGTGCACACACTGACGTGCTCCGCATCTGGTTCCCATCATCTCTGACTCAAGTTACTCTCTGTAGGAAACAATAGCAAAAACGCCTCGGCTTTCAGGTTCCTCCCTTGCTGAGGTGCTGCCTAAAACTTCAAGACACATTGTTTTAGGTTTTGATACACTATCCAAAAACCGAGTTTATATCATGAACTGAACTATAATAACTACAGACATTACCAGAAGTCCTTTAATCTTCAAGTAGCTGCAGTTGCTACAGAAATACTACAGAGTACTACAGAAATATTCTACAGAGGTGAAAGTATTGTAGTATACAGTACTATGCAAACCTTTTCCATAAAGATATAGGTTTCTACCTGTTCTAACTATGGTTCACCATAAATGTGTGGATTTGCAGAATCAGTAAAGTGTTCACAGTTCTAAGGACAATGTACTACACTGGAATAAAACTAAAAAAAAAAGGCTATTGAAAGATGATCCCTGCCAAGCTTTGTGGAGCTTATGACTGCTTCTGACTGGTTTCCAGAGGTAGGTGAGGTACTTCCCTGAAGGATTGTGACCCAGCGCTCTGCTGCTTATGATGCAATGAAGGAAAGGACCTCTTAATTATATCCACATGTTTCTGCTGAATCATGGAGCTAAGGATCTACAGACTTCGTCAGGCTGAAACGTGTCCTCCGCATGACACACCATCCAAAACCTAACTTTAATGCAGTCAGGGTGACTGAGCGCAAGGAAAAGAGCGTAATTACTTTCTGACCGCAATCCAGTATTTCCTGTTGATACTGATCAGTCTCCCACTGTGAAAGTTGGCCTCTTTCCATATACAGGTTTTAAAATGAAAAAAAAGTTTATTGCTGTTTTTATTCATCATTAATAAAGTTGTTAATTGAACACTGGTGTGTTATGATGTTGTATATGGGGCAATAAGCCACTAAAAGCCTTCTGTTATGCGGAAAAAGCCTAAACCATGGGAAGGTTAAGTCATTTGTGCAAGGTAAAGTTTGTGGCAAACATTCAAATCATATCTCATTTCATATTGTAAATACAATTAACAGCTACTTCTGAATTCCTTGTTTTTGTGATGTTGCAAAGTCCAGTGCTTTTACAAATGAGCAGACATTTGTAAATGGACTTTGTGACATCACAAAAACAAAATCTTTTCAGCTTGCAACAGTTTAGCCCTACCCAGTTATTCTGAAGAGGTTAGAATAGTTGTGTGAAAATGAATTTTGATGGATTTTGTCTCGAAAAAAGCACATAAACCTCAAGGCGTGGACCTCAAGATAAAAAATAAAGTGAATAAAGCTGAAAAACAGAGAATTTTGGCCCTTTAACTGTGACAGAATCATCGTAACGCACAACCTCAAGGGACTGATTATCCACACTGGCCAGTCCGGAATTTGATTAGTGAGGTTTTACTACAGTTAAGTGCTCCTATGTGAAACTTTGTTTTGGTGGATGGGCTCACTTTGGGCTTCTGTTTACATTATTCTGTCTAAACTCTTTAATATGGGGCAGAATTTCCTGTGATGTCCATTTCTCTGTGAAGTTCTGAATTATGAATACAGTGTTTAGTTTTGTGGTCTCTCCAGACATAACAGAGTCCATGTCTCGAAAGCTTTTGATTCATCTGTTCATCCAGGTGGCAAACTTGAGACAAACAGCCATAAGCCTGTTAGTCCGCTGTGGCTTTGGCCTTTTTGCTCAGTCAGGCGCCTCATTTCTTTTCAAGCTTACACACTGAAGGAAGGTATTCCAGAGCTGCTGTTATCATTATTATTGTTGCTGTTGTTGTTTTGGCAATATTGCTAATATTATTTTGTACTATTATTATTGTTTATGCTGATGTCGATGTTACTCTTATTGGTGTTTTTTATTTGTAGTAGTACTAGTAGTAGTAGTAATTGTCACTTCTCTATATTTTCACCCAGCATAATAAACAAATGACTTTTTTTTTTTCCAGAATCAAATTTATGGAGCCGATCCAATTTTTTGAGCTTTAGCGCCACTTTGTGGTTAAGTAGGGAATTTAAGCTCCTGAATGATACTGAATGATAAACCTTGCGCTACATGCCTGGGGGGTTAATATGCAGGACTTCAGAAAAAAAACGTGACAGACAAACGTTGTATTGATTATGGGCATTATTCAGTAAGTATTATTCAGTGAGACTGAGAAACTGAAGTGTGAATCTATATGGTTCCTGGCTTGTCTAGTTGTTGATGGTAATTTGGGAATATCAGCGGAACTCCCTTTAAATTATCAGTATTTACCCGGTTAGTAACGAGCTTAAATTCACTACTTAACCACAAAGTGGCGCTAAAGCTCAGAAAACTGGAATGGCTCCATAAATTGGATGTGGAAGTTCTCGAAAAAAATGTGATGTTTTTATTATTCTAACAACAAAAACAACAACAACAACAACAACAACATAATAATAATAATAATAATAATAATAATAATAATAATAATAATAATAATAATAATAATAATAATAATAATAAGAAGAAGAAGAATAATAATAATAATAATAATAATAATAATTCACATAAAATAGATATGTTATAGTTAATTATAGAGAAGTTTGATGGAATAACATCCTGAAATCTCTTAAACTGACCACATTGCCAGGTACTTCCCATGTTTGCACTTTCAGTCCTGTGCCACAAAATTACTTTTGGTCTTCTGTTTTTCCACTGATCATTTTTTTCCCCATTTAATTGGTCAGTGCCAGTGTATCAGATTTCTCAGCAGTTCAGCAGCTATAACTTACTGCTTAGTCATTTGCTAAGTGCAGGCCTCCATGTACTGCTTAAATTTGATTTCCAGCCTCATAATTACTACATTACTTTCATGGATCCTTCTTTAGGTCTCATCTTGTCAGGAGCCAACCAAATAAAAGCGAACCATCTTATCCATCAGCTAAAACTGGAAATGAAGTGACGAGAAAGACATCCGTACTGTAAAACACCTTCTGTTGGTGCTGCTGGTCAGGTGCCTCATTTCTATCCAATACAGATTCAAGGAAACTATTCCACAAATGTTGGTTAGTGGATAACATCACTGCCGTCCAAGAAAGGAGAGTGGGGTTTAGTTTCTAAACCCCACTGATTATCACACTGCAGGTTGTGGGTTCGAATCCCAACTGCTAGTGGCAATACTGAGGTACCCTTGAGCAAAGTACCGTCCCCAAATGCTGCTCCCCGGGCGCCCCTCATTAGTGGCAGCCCCCTGCTTCACTTGGTGAATAACTTTAAGTTTCTTTGGATAAAAACGTCTGCCAAATGCTCTAAATGTAATGTCATTTCTCAGACACTGGAGAATAAAGTGTCAATTCTCAATTATTTTTCTGATATGAATGATTCTGAATGAACACATATATGCTACATCAGTGATCACCAAAAGTTTCCATAGGAGATCTAACTTCCTTCGGGTTTCAACCCAAACTGAAAGCTGAAAGCAATAATTAGATGGACAATGTGGGGTCTGCTGGAAGAACGATCCTCTAGAGCAGCGTTTATTGACCACTGGGTTCCAGCATTTCTAGTCAATATGATGTTTAAATCTGAAACACCAATGTCCAAACCTTTGGAAATTCCAGAATGGGAGCAATAGAGAAATAATACGGACCATTTCTGGTTAACAGGTCTTTCTCGTCTGTGAACAGGAAGGACATGATGTTGCTTTCCCCCCGGCACGGAAAGTGAGTGTGAGAACTTCCTTCCTTATGCACTACCATTACAATGGAGCTGCTCGTGAGAGGAACATTCTGAAACAGAAGTGGAATTGCCACAGTTCAGAACAAAAATCAGATGGACCTGCTGTACACGGCATTTATGAAATCTGACTGACGTAGATGTTTGGAATTTATGCCTGGACAGAAATCACCAAACAATTTCATGCCACATGATGCCAAATGTACTTTTGGGTGCACATTTGATGATTTTTCTGATATTATCTTGCAATCTCCAAGGTAAGTTCAGAGTACCTGCACTGATTCACATTTAAGGACATGTACAGAATTGACAGTTGGATATTTGATCTGCATGTCATTTTGGAAAAGGTTGTAAATGTGGGTGAGAAAAAGTTTAGATAATACATGATGTAATTAATCTAAATAATACGAAACAAACTGGGATCAGAACAAAACAAGAAGTGCTACCAAGTCATACCTTATTTCACTACTCTAAAAGGAGGAACCTTTAACTGGAAGTTTCTGCATTATTTAGATTGTTCACAGTGTCTTGGTGTGAAATGATTCTTACTTAGAAATTGATATCTACCAACCTTTATTGTTTTTTTCAGTAGTGGTGAATGGAACCAAGGCTCCAAAATAATCAGTGAACCTACACGTGTCTTCTGATGCATTATATGTAATGCTGATATTAGTCAAATTATTATAAATTAATACAAATATTTCTTTTATGAACAATTATATTAGTTTTAATTTTGGGCCAAAAGCTTCTGAAAACTATCAAAAGACAACGTCTCAGACATCAGTCAACACATTTATTTATTGTAATTACTTTCTGTGAGGGAGCTTGAAGGGATATTAAATGCTTTGAAAGTCTTGTTCCTATTGCCACCATTAAATAATATATGTAAGTTTATTCTTTTTTATGAATGGCTGTGTAATTTCCATTAAATAGTAAGTATTGATACTAGTATTAAATGTATAAAAGTATTACGTATTATCAGGTCAAAAGTGAACCTGGCTACGTATTCGTCATGGTTACTAAATCGGTATAATTATGTGCAGTATTTAATGATGTACAGTAGTCTAGTCTTACCATGTGCAAAATTGTGTGCAATTTCTTATTGGGTGACAAACCAATAAGACTGTCACGGGTCGGGTGGCTAAACCCCAACCCGGATCTACCTCGGAGCACGAGACCAGACAAAGGATCCATGCTATACTTTTATTAAACAAAAAACAGAACAACAAAAACCAGGCACGGGGGCCGTCAGGATAACTAGAACAACCAGGATCAGGAAACAAGGAAGAGAGGCGCAAAAAGAGGTGATGGACACATGAGGATACACTGACAGACACAGGCTTAAATACACAACATAACTAGGGGAAACACAAGGCAGCTGGGGAGCACATAAACAGAAAACAGGTGAGAACAGAACACGTGACAAATGAACAGAACCAGACCAGAACGTGTCAAAATAAGAGTCCACATAACAGAAATCAGGGTCAAACAACAAAAAAGTCAACCCTAACCAACCCTAACAATTTGAGATGTTTCTTGAGGTGTTTCTAAATGCTAAGCAGTGGCTGTAAGCTTCTATCACCTGTAAGCCACACAGCTGCTGTGTATAAAATGTAATCTTCAGACACCAGACAGGTCTTGCCTGTTAAAGTATATTAGGGGCAGGGCGACAACTGCGAACGCTGAATTGCTGGTCAATTCACTGCTTTAAGGCCAGGATTTGCCAGGGGTGAATCTACAGTGAAAGAAACAGAGCACTTCATTCGCCATCCTTTTCTGACTTCAAGGCAGAGTTGGTGAGAGGTGCAGGGAAATTTAAGTGTACTCACCTCTCTCTCTCTCTCTGCTTCACATCAAACCATGAAGGATTTCTGTATAGTTGACAGCTACAGGTACCTGGGGTGTTTCCTGTATTTTCTGAGTGATGTGAACTTTCTTCAAATGTGAGACTTTCCCTAAAAAACTCATTTCAGTCCACCATGACCCTGAAGCCTCTGCAGATGGAACGGGGCGGATGTGGAGAATGCGGGAGCAATAGAGCCAGAGAGCCATTAGACATGGGCGAGAATTTACTCCCTGCAAATGCTCTCTCCCCCTTTTCCTCAGTAACCCCTGTCTTTGTGTTCCCACTTCATTCTCTTTTCATGCTGAGGAGTGCTCCCACAATTGAAAAGAGAGCGTTAGCCCCTGCAGCCATGCTATTTTAAACAGAGACCAGTCTATTGAGACGCGGGCCCTCCAGACAGCTCTCCATTTCAGGGCACCGTCGCCACTCCGATGCCTGCTCTTCGACACAGGGACTGTTTTTCTCTCTCTGCCTGACTGGATTTCTCACAGAGCATTGAAACTAGTCCATCAGAGACTGGGCCTACAGGAAATCACTCTCAATTCTGGACGGGAGGCAATTATTCAATGAGACAAAGGGCCACGTGCCACCTCGTCTTACCAATCGATCACACACCTTCATGGCAGGATATTGAATGTCCTGTTATGTGTGTGTGTGTGTGTACGCATGTGTGTGGGTGAGCCCAGACTTCTCTCAGCCTGAAGTGATCAATATACTGACCCTGCAGCACAGCCTGTACACACATACACACACAGGCTTCAGGCTGGGTGACTAATTGTATTCCATACATTTCTCCGCTTGCCCCTGCACAGTGGGCCCTATCACCAGAGGGAAATTTAATTAGCGATTAGCCGCTGGCTATGCAATTTGATTAAAGTCACACACACATGGGGAAAGGGCTCCTGGTCCACCTTCTCAGCTTCCTATTGGACATTTGCGTGCAGTGTCCATGGAGATCCTGGTCAGGGTGGAGCTGACTGGGCAGGTCACTGACCACTTGTGTATTCAGAGTGCAGAGAGAGAGAGACGAGAGGTGGCAGGGCATGAAGGTCAAACAAATATGAATTACTAATAGATGAGAGTGAGAAAAATGCATCAACCTGAGGCTGCACCAAATTTGCAACTAATTACAATAAATTATAATATTAGCATAGGACAAGACAACGTTCAACAATGTATATGCTTGTTTGTTAATCAAGGGCTTCAAAGAAATGTAGTTTTCATGCACTATTGTCAGGAAAGGGCTCATTCAAACCTCATGGCCTGTGGCTGCTTTCATAAACCATCTTAAAGGAATGGTTTGGCAAAAATCAGATTTATCTCATTCTCCACTGATCCTTAATGTAGTCCATCAGCCAAGATATGGTTGAGTTCCAGATTCTGCTTCTTTAGTTACAACTAGAGCTAATGTTGCTAACAAAGGAGTCAATAGTCACTCAAATATTTAATTACACCCCAGAAACCTTTCTCAACCTGCTTAAACCACATTCAGCTTTTCTTTAAGGTGCTGCACGGGGTGTGGACACAGTATGACTTACTGTCAAAACAGTAGCTGAGCTGTACAGGCTCAGACAATAGAGCTAAACAATAGAATCTGTTTTCATAATCCACCTCAGAGTTCTGATGTGGAAACAGTTTTCTGTGACAATGATCTTCATAAATATGAGAAATCTGATCAAATATTACAGATTGCAAATTTGTACACATCCCACTTAACTGTTTTTTCTACAGAGATTTAGGGTGTACTCACACTAGGCAGTTTGAACCGTGCCCGAGTGCGTTTGACCACCAAAGCGCGGTTCGTTTGACTA
>JBBPDE010000001.1:13214966-13225139 GCA_037974605.1 Nannopetersius ansorgii
GGCTGTTCTATGCTGTTCTATAATTGTCCTGTGACTGTTCTATGCTGTTATATAACTGTCCTGTGACTGTTCTATGCAGTTATATAACTGTCATGTGACTGTTCTATGCTGTTCTATAACTGTCCTGTGACTGTTCTATGCTGTTATATAACTGTCCTGTGACTGTTCTATGCTATTCTATAACTGTGCTTTGACTATACTATATTGTTCTATAACTATGCTATAACTGTTCTATGTTGTTCTTTAACTGTGCTGTGACTGTATTATGCTTTTGTTTAATTATGCTGTAACTGTACTATTTAGTTGTATAACTGCTGTAACTGTAATATGCTATTCTGTAACTATGCTATAACTTTACTATTGTGTTCTAAAACTGCTGTGACTGTGTTCTGTTCTTTTGTAATTGTGCTTTGACTGTTCTTTTATGCTTTGAAATAATGTTATAACTGTACCGTGACTGTGCTTTTCTGTAACTGTGCTATGCACTTTGGGTTTTGTTATGCTGTGCTGTATCTGTGCTACGTTTCTAACCGTCTCCAGCTCCTCCAGGCCTTCGCCCTCCCCAGCCGTGCTGCTGAAACTGCTGGTGCTGGAGGAGGAACGGGAAATGTTAGCCCTGCCGCTGCACTCTTTCAGCTTCACAAACGGCCTGAGGACAGAGAAACAGAATTAGTCACTGGTTTCTGGAGGAACTTGAACATCTGTTGAGTCACACAGAAGAACCGAGACACCACAGTGCAACTGACCTCTCTTTGTTAGGACAGATCTCTGGCGAGCTTGGATTTGACGACGTCTCTGACCTTACTTCCTGGGAGTGTGGGATAATGTCTCCTGCTTTTTGGTCACTGCGAAAAGATGAGAACGTACACAGAAGTTCAGTAAACCACACACAAAATGTGATGTGTTGAATTACTTTCCCGCAATTTACTATATAAACTATTTAGATGAAACTGTATGCATTGAATTTGGGTACTTCATGTACAGTGTATATGAAAATAACATTTGGCATTTCAGGTGGCTTTGGAAATATAGTAACACGTGCAGGTAAGTGTGTGTGTGTGTGTGTGTGTGTGTGTGTGTGTGTGTGTGTGTGTGTGTGTGTGTGAGAGAGACCTGCGGGGTGGATGTTTCTCATTTGGGCTCTCTGTGCTGGAGTGCAGTCTGGGAAAGAGACCCGAGCGCCGTTTCACCGGACTCTTGAGAGGAGACTTGGCTGACAGAACAGGAGGCTGCACACATATAAAACACACAAGTTTGTTTTTAAACAATGTCAGGACTTAGGCTTGTATGTCTGACCCATTTATAGACATTTATAGGTCATGTATGTCTAAGCCTCATACTAAACTTTAACCTAAACTTAATCTCAGGATCCATTCAGCACACAGCAATAAACAAAAATCCTTTTCAAGTGCCAGGACCATTTTGTTGGACCTGCAGATTCTCTCCAGTCATTTCGTCAACAAAAAACGTATAAAGATAAAATTAAACACAAGCAAACACACACACACACACACACACTCAGGGCAGATATTGCCTCTCAGTGAAGCAGTGATAAAATAAAGATAATAGTGTAGGGCTGAATGGTTAAGCACCAATCTAAAACTCCTTCAGGCAAATACATCATCCAATAAAGTTTTCATTGTAGAGCCTTAATGTCCTCTCGTTCTCTCTTTCTATTGCTACTCTCTCTCTTTCTCTCGTTCTTCCTACTACAACTACTCTCTCTCTCTCTCTCCCTCACCGTGAAGGTGCTCTTGGTGCACTCAGTGCTGCTCTGAGGGAGCACTCCACCACTCACACTGGATGGTACTCCTCCCCCTCCCACAGGCTTGTGTTTGTGAGAGCCAACCATCGTCTCCATGGAGTGACTCCTCACTCGCATGGCCCTCTGTGAGACAAACAGAGAAAACATTTTTTATGACAATCATTACAGCTCAGTTGATATCACTCACGATGTTCATCTACTTTATGCTTTTGCTTCCAAATTATTTTTTAACTGGCAGAACACTCGACAGCAGGGGTTTGAAAACAACGAATCAGTTCAATTTAGAATTGGCAATAAAAAAAAGCAATCCTCCAAGCTCTTTTTTAGGATAATTATGTGAGGAAACAGCATGAGTGCACACTTTATTTGCATATTATTATTATGATCGGTTCCAGCTTTTTAACTATTTATGCTGTTGAATGTGCACAAATGTCTGTTTCCATCCATACCCAACAGTCATACAATGGAAAATGTGACATTACCAAAGTATCTCACAATGAATGAGGCTAGCAGAGATTATTGCAGTAAGTGGAACAATCACTAGATGGAGCCAAATGCTGATATATATCAGGCATAATCACAAAGAAAACATTGCAGAGCATTCATTCATTCATTCATTAATATATCATTCAAAGCACTTATTATAAACCTGGACAGGTTGCCAGTCCATTACAAATCAGAAAGCTTTTCTTAAATATTCACATCTAGGAGCAATGTAGCATCTCCGGTTCTCTTTACATGCATGTCTTTAGAGTTTGGGAGGAAACTGAGGCTCCCAACAGAAACCCATGTCCCAGTGTGGACCAGAAATGATGAACACAGTCTGCTCTTATAATCAAATATCTTTATTACACTGTGTCACACACTATGATTCGTTTTGCTGACCACCTTCTCAGAGCACAATGTGTGTGGAAGACATATTTAATAGAATATCTGTCTTGGGTCAAGTGTATGTGTACACATACAAGTACAACTAAACAAAAATAGCAAAACGAACGGCATCCTTTTGAGCCAGATATCTGGTTTTCCTCAGTTTGGATCGATTTCCTACTCTTGCAGTAAGACACAGCCAGTCTTCGTCAAAGCCAAGACAATGTAAAAAATGATACTGTTTCTATGGAGATCCAATGATTTTATATTTACCAAAGTCAATATATAAAAAGGCCACATTTCATTTCGCTGTCATATACAAAAGCTATATACAATTTTGTCCACTTAGTCCTAATGAGTGATTATTGTATTGTATGTGTGTTTCTTTATGTGATCTGTGTGGTCTGATGTAGGGTCAGGCACTGGGCATCTGTATCAGATGGATGTAGTAGTAGACTGTGACAGCCGCTACACAAATCAGCATGGCATGAGCAGTGTGCGACCGTGAAATACCCCACACACTCCTCCACCCTGCCTGCAAACAGCCACACACACACACACATACACACACAGTCACACAGAGGCATTCTGCAGAGCATGCATCTTGAGTCCTGTTTTAATTAGTCAAAACAATTTGGTTTCACCAGTTTTGTATAAAATTTGTGTAAAATAGAAGTTAGGGCCTTTATGGTTTCTGCTAAATGACAAATACATTTGGCTCCACAGTCACACCCCATTCAAAAGAATCTCAAAATCTCAAAAGAAAAAGTATTAGACTGCCCAGAGAAAGGGTTAAGACTGGTTATTAATTAGGTCATCAACCTTAAATAATACCTTAAATAATTAATACAAATAATGTTACACCTTAAATAATAATACACGATTTTAACAAATAAATAAACAAATAATGGTTAATAATGAGCTATTATATTGGATGAATATGTATACCAGGATGAAGCCAACAAGTGAAGAAGACAAAGTAAGGTCAGTGAAAGTAAAGGTGAATGTAGGCTCATCACTTGACAAGTGACAGTTTATGTGCTATCACAGCTTATTAATGTTAGTAACCATTAATAAACCATTTAGTAAGCCATCATAAGGGTAGATACCAAGATATGGGTGCAAACTGATGGTTAAAGACAAACTCATCTTGTAGAATGACAAATAGGTTAGACATAATTCTATTGAAATGAGAAAGTATGTAGTTAATGTAATTTTAGGAATCAAACAACACGCCTTTAGAGGCATATTTCCATTCAGTAAGCCAAACATTTATATGTAGGTGTATACCAGGTGACTTCAGTTCTAAGCACTGGAGGCTCTAGCATGGCCATGTCACTGCTTGATTCAGCTTATCTGTGCTTTATTAGGTTTAGTGGGTGTGTGTGAAGAAGGAATGTGTGCTGGACAAGAGGCTTCCCTGATCCAGAAAACTGCCTTCACTCTTATGACTACATAACCTACACATCATTTTCATGTAGTGGTGTCTTAAAGTATTGAAATAATGTCCTGAAAATAAGAGGGCTGTTTACAGGGTTAAAGGTGGTTCTGAACATTTCAGTGCAATAGGAATCACCTTAAAAGACTCCAGCAGGCCTCCGTGGCCTCCATTCTCCAGCTTATCTTCATCTGTAACTGATCCCAAGCCTAAAGTGGCCTGGGTCTGTCTGTGCAGTTCATCGTGCAGATTATCCAGGAGTGCTGCTCGTGTCCTCCCCTGGAACACATATGGGCACATCAGTATAGTTCAGTTCAGTTCAATATTTTATTAATGTAGCGAAGAGACCATAGCTTGAATGAGCGCCCCCCTCCAGACGTACAGTCAAATTACATCATATTTTTTAAGTAAAAGTACATTAACCCACCAATACATGGACATTTTTTTCTGCACTATTGCTATTGATTTGCATATTGGCTTAACCATGTGCAGTTTTCTTTCTGGGTGCCAAATCATTTTATTCTCTGCAACATATTATTATTA
The DNA here is from genome assembly GCA_037974605.1 of Nannopetersius ansorgii. Taxonomy (NCBI): domain Eukaryota; kingdom Metazoa; phylum Chordata; class Actinopteri; order Characiformes; family Alestidae; genus Nannopetersius; species Nannopetersius ansorgii. The sequence continues at coordinate 13,219,583 of JBBPDE010000001.1, forward strand.
TGTGCAATATTCTTACCATTTGTATAACACTACTTATGTCAATATTACTTATACACTATATGCTCTATTTTGTGTAATATTGGATTTATTCAATTACTCTTATTAAATACTATAGTATACTATAGTATAGTATTTATACTCCAGTATTTGTGTCAATAGTATTGTGTATTTTCATACAGTGTCTTTTCTTCAGAGTTACTGGATTTATTCCGTTTATATTTTATATTGTGCTTGTCTCTGTGTCTAAGTGTGACTCTAGTCACAACATGTCTCTGTGTGACTCTAGAGATTTCAATGTTTATTCTTCAATACGTTAAACTCAGCAAATGAAATGCAATTGTGCATTAAAATGTGTAGAAGTGTGTTGTCCATTAAGGAAGCGTACTTATCATAATTTAAACAATCACCAAAATGTCATTGAATCAGGGCACCAAACTTTTGCATTCAACTCTATTGTGGATGCTGAGTTGAGAGAGTGAAAAGTGGAAATTTGGAATGTACAACCTCTTGGCTCTCTCTCACACACACCACAATCAAACAGCTGATAAGCCTAGCCTTGGACTACACTCAAGTGTCAGTTGTGGATCACCATTCTTTTAAATCTGTGGATCCGGGAAACTAGCCCTTGGTATCATCAACTCATAAATCCTAATCATAACTCATAAAACTGTGGGATAAATCAATTTCTTACTCTTCAAGGGCTCACAGCATCTGCTAGATGATACTGCGGTGGTCATATTTCGCTTCAGTTTCACAAATTAGAGGACAAAAATGAGCAAAGCTGAACTGACTTGTGTGTACAGTGTAGCTCCCACTCACCTCCAGCTTGGCAAATTTGTCAGACTTATAGCAGGCATTTTCTGCATTGATCAGCTTTGTCAGCAGAAACTCTCGGAACTCCGGACCCTGCGAGGTGAAAAAATCAGCTTTGTCACCATGCGGTTCCTCCAGTAACACATACACAGTCCTAAGTGAACCTGACAAAGTTTTCATCGTCTTCTCACCTTCTTAAACACTGCAGGGTTTGGCAAGGGTGGACCGAACGGGGGCACGTCCTCTCGGGCTGTGACAGAAACCTGCAACACAAACAGAGGCATGGAAACCTCTCACTTAACTGGTGGGTGATTTGGAGAACTGCACCAGTTAAAATTATGGAGGTTATGACACAGTCTAAAACTTGGAGTCAATCCAGTTATCCTTAATGGATCAGAATCAACCACATTAACCATTGGAACGCAAGTGCTAACTAATGGTAAGTCATTGTCATACAGCCATACAGCTACATACACACCCCCGGTTTGTGTTGATGCTCGAGGTGTCGCTGAGCTTGGTGTTCTGTGTCATGTAAAACCAAAGTTATTGTAATTACAAAAACATGTAATAGTAATAATAACTGCTGGGGGTGAAATCACATGCAAATGAAGATAAAAATGCCCATTTTTTTAATTTTAGGTCCCAGAAACAAGTGACTAAAACACAAGATCTTTGAACCTGGGAGAACTTTCAGGATAGAAAACCCGCAGAGGGAGGGGGACTGGAGAGTGGCCGCCACTCAGCCGCTCTCCGGACCCCCTCCTTCTGCGGGGGTTATTTGTGAAATCACTGTCATAGAAGTGACATAAATGGGCATTATACACAATTTGCAGCAATTAGGAATGTTTTCAGTTGAGTTGTGAATTGCTCTAAGGGCCTTTTCTGTAGAAAGTGTAAACCCTGGAATTGCAGGCCTTGCAAGTGACTGCTGGGACATTAAAATATTTCCACATAGCAGACAATTATGTGGTTTTCCAGACTATGATTAAGCTGAGTATTGGACTAAACTGAGCGTCTGCAGTGTAGGAAAAGTCCCAAGGCCTATCTATAAGACCTGCACTACCATTTTTACTGCAGGTATGTCTGAGGACTTCAATCAAAACATGCTTAAACTCGTCATGCATAAAAGGTGGGAGCATAAAAGAGCACTGAGAGAAAGATGTAGGCTTGTTGCTGTGTGTTACAGCAAAAATGAAGACCAAGAAAATGTATCAGTTCAGAGAGTCCTGATATTCACATGCTAAAACATTTCTGTAACATATAGTAGCTAAATGGGATTGGTTTGAAACTCAAGTGTGTGCAGTGCAGAAAATGCAAAAAGTGTCCAAAACGCTTAATGTTAAATGAGACTGTGATTGGAGAAAAACAAAATCTCAGCATTACCTTGTATGTGGTGTGGTCAGTGCAGGGGTTTTCAGCCTGTACCAGCACATAAGCATGGAGGAAGTTGGAAGCGATCATGTCAGGGACAAATGGTGTGGGTTCTTCCTGGAAGACTGCAGCCACAATGTCATTCCCAATGTGCCTCTTCCTCTGCAGCTGCAAAGCAGAGAACTAGATTTAACACAAATGTTTTACATTTCCACAAAGTATGCCTCTGCTTCCCTAAAATACTGTTGCACAACTAGTGCGGGTTTATGGTGAAGCAAGAATAACTACACTATTACAGTTTTCACGTGGAAGTGCTAGAAAAAGTTAAAAGACTGCAGCTATTTTAACTTGGGGCAACTGGTGGACTGGTGGCTAGGGAGTTGTCCCAGTGGTACCATTGAGGCTCCCTGCTGCTTCACTTGGTGAATGGGTTAAATGCAGAGAAAGAATTTCACTGTTCACACTGTGTGCTGTGGTGTGCTAACTATATGTGACTAAAAGGGCCACTTTACTAAAACGGTGCTGTTTTTCTTGCTCTGACACTCAGGATTCCAGTGATTAAATAATAATTTCTGAGATTGAGGATTACAGCTCAATTTGCAGTTTAAGCGGTTTGCATGATCAGTTCTTGAAACTACCAGTGTTAACAACCATGGAGTGGGAACATGTTGAAACATGAACTCGTATCTAATAGGAGTGTGTAGAGTCTACCTGCTGTACATCTCCATCCGTGAAGGGAAGTTTAGTTGAGACGTGAAACATGATTTCTCTGTTGCGGAACACAGTGTAGACAGACTGAGAGCCCGTCTGTCCATGAGACACATCCAGACCCCCACGGAACCTGAGGACGAAAGATCATCAGCATCATTAGGCATGACTATAAGATGCTCACTTTAACGAACATTTGTTCAATTTACCCTTAACCCTACATATTAATTTCTTAGGGTTACTGATTAGATGGTCCACAGCAGATCTTTACTAAAAATTTATCAAACTGTCCATTCAAATTCAACTTTAAAGGACTTACATCATGAAAAAATGAAGTATGTAACATATGTAAACTAAAGTTTCAAAAATTATCTTTGATTCCTGTCTATAGAGTTCATATATGGAAACAAAGTTGCAAAGAGAGCCAGTTTTGACATTTTCTTTGTGATGTCACAAAAAGCTACAAATTTACATATATCCATCTACTCAGCCCCCAGCAGTTTAGCCCCGTCCATTAGGTGCTGTACAGGGCAGCTTAAAGTATTAAAAGTAAAACAAAGAGAGATTAAAAATGCATAAATGAAATGAAAAGTTTTAAAAAATGAACTGGTCTTTGGCAAAAAAGGAAATGTAAGATGTAGGACAATGGAGAATCATTTAAATGGCATATCACCTTCATGCCTGCCTATTAACTTAAGTAGTCACAAAAATGCATAGCAGTTGCTGAATATTAAGCTGAATATTAAGCTGAATAATAATTGAATAATAATGTTTAATAGGTTTACCTTTCCCTAAGCCTAAACCTAACACTTTCAATGTTCCTACACTTTAACATCAACTCTAAATATAACCATACACCTGGTTCCTATCCTTACGCAACAGCTATTCTGTTTCACCAAGTAGTTTTATAATTTGCAAGTCTGTAGACAAGCTATGGGGGACAAGCAAAATAAAGTGGGACCAAATTGGTTTACTAGATGTGCAAGAGGAACCCATCTGATTTACATAACTGCATGAAGGACTTAATAAAGGCCGTGAATAATTGATTCAATGATGGTATATCTAATGGACAAATTAGGTGCATGTCGGTGGCATGTGTTACAATGAGTCACCCTCTAAAGTCCTGCAGTTCGATGTCATCTCCCAGTACACTGAGGAACTCAGCAAACGCAGGCGTCTCTTCGTTATTTCCGAATAACTCTTCTTCTGACGTCTAAGGGATCAAGACAGAAATCCATAAGAAATGAGTTTGGTGTTAAAAATTCGAAAACTGATCCCAGCCCCACTGTACTTATTCCACCTTCTTTCACCTTTCCCACTCACCTGCCCAAACTTCTGATATATGACCCCGAACTTGAAGGTGTTGTTGACTTCGTGTTCATCAAAGCTGACTATTAGTTGGGAGCCCTTAAGGCAGAGATAAAAACAGAGAGAGAGGGAGTGAGAGAGGTAGCCGGCGGGGGGAACATATGTGTGTCAGGACCTTTTCATAATTCAGCAAGGGCTTCGTGTTTGCCATGGCTGAAATCCCAAATGGGTCCTGAGATGATCCGGGCCGGGCTGAAACACACACGCAGACTGACACTGCCGGGCATTAACGAAGCAGATGGACTTTACAGGGCCCCAGGGTGCACGCACATTAGCTTAGATGACCTGGGCGACTCCAAATAGAGCAGAACCCTACCCCAATTAGCCTTCGTGACAAAGAGGCAGCAGGTAGGGCCATTTGTGCAGTATGTGCGTGTGTGTGAGCGAGTGAGAGAGAGGGCGAGAGACTCACCCTTGGGTAGAGAACCGGATTGAACTTGAGACCCGTGACATCATCACAAAGCAGCTGAAAGACAGCACACACACACACACACACACACACACACACACACACACACGGCGCTCTCATTAGACATAAAGTTCAACTAATATGCACAGCTGTGTCCTCACATAATCAAACAGCACTGCAAAACAGTATCATCATCTATAAAACTATAATTAAAATTACCGTTGAAAGTTTACAAGCGCCTGCAGGAACCTCTGACTACCATCTGATTAACCACTATAATTCGAAGGAAGGAATTGAGAAATGGGAAATTTTGTGTAAAAAAACCCCAGATAAGTCACTGACTGAATACGAGCAGCAGCCTAACTGAACAACATACAGTGCTACGCTATGTGCACAAAAGTATTGGGACAGACCTGTTTTTCAGGTTTGGGGCTAGGCCCCTTACACAAAATGCAAAAAGCAAGTTCCATAAAGACATGGCTGGATGAGTTCAGTGTGAAAGAACTTGACTGGCCACAGAGAGTACAGACCTCAACCCCATCCAACACATTTGGGATGAACTGGAACAGAGATTGTGAGCCAGACCTTCTTGCCCAACATTAGTGCCTGAACTACTAAATGCTCTACAAAATGAATGGGCACAAACTCCTACAGAAACTATAACATCTTGTAGAAAGTCTTCCAAAAAGAGTGGAAGCCGTTATAGCTGGAAAGGGGAGAACCGCTTCATATTAAAGTCTATGTATTTGAATGCAATGTCATTAAAGTCCATGTCGAGGTAATGTGCCAATATAGTGTAACATACTATGGAATCCCACAGTGGTGCAAGGTAAGTTAAAAATAGCATTAATGTAATGGTTGGTTTTCCTTTAGTGGTGGGCCATTATC
>JBBPDE010000001.1:13394637-13404729 GCA_037974605.1 Nannopetersius ansorgii
TTGGTCGCTATAGCAACCAGCTGTAGTGGAAAACTGTAGGTCCGAAACCAAACTGAACAGAGTAGAACCGAACTGAAACGAACCGAGCCGGAACCAGTCAGTGGAGAACCCCTTTATAGCACTTCTGGATTGTTGTACTTTTCAGAGGAACCCCATTGAAAGTGTATGCACATAATACACGTTTAAATCCATTAGGCTCATCCTCTAAAGCAGTGGGTTGCAGTGTGGGGTCACTGGGTGAAGAGAGAGCAGGAACAGGGAGTATTTTGTTGGATTTTTCCACAATAGGAGATTTAACCTTTACATTGGAGGTGAGACTGACTTCAGTTTGGTGGTTTCCACACGCGAGCCACATACCAGTACTGGTCTTAGTATAGGGACGTGGGGGTGTACGGGTCAAAAGGACAAGCAAAACTAATGGACCTTTTACACCAGAACCTCTGATTTTCACAAGCTTTGAGTCTATTTTTTGCCACTTGAAACGTATAAAACACATATAAAACTCTCCCACTTGTCACTAAGGACTCAGTCACTAAGTTATTTCTTGATGACCGCTGGGCTACTAGGCCAGCTTATTGAAATCAGACATGCAAAGTCCATCTAGATATTAAGAAAGTGGACCAGGAAGCATCTTAGAATGGGAATGTTATTTAAAAAATTTTTTTAAGCATGTAGCTCTTACAGCTTAGCAGCTATCTAAAGGACTGCAGAACGGGGGTCGGGGGGTCGGGGGGGTTATCAAATGCTCCCCTGTTAATAGTTGCCATGATATAACACACATACACTTGTGAACAAGCACTCTTTCATCTAACAACAGAACTGCAATATACAGGCTCAGAGCTGCAGGCAGCCGTGGGGGTGGGGGTCCACGGAGAATGCAGATAATCTGAGTTCAGGGCCGCCACAGTTTTAAAGCATTTCTGCAACAAGGTACACTAAACACACCTGAGTGTTATTACTGTACTACTTCTGAAAATTCTCATCTAACCCAAGTGCAGACCTATGCATGATCCAGCCTTGATTAAAAGAAAAGAGCTAACAGGATTTTTAAACGTCTTTTGTTTCACTTCATCAAATATTAAGGGTCTCCAGGACGCTCCAATGACTACGAGCAGATACCAAACAGCTCCTGTCCTCCTGCGCTCTGTTACACGTTTCACACTTCCTCTGCCTGCTTAGGTGTGAATTAGCCGCATGAACCCCCAACAGCTGAAACAGTGTAAACATCTACCTCCTCCTCCTCGGACCACAGTGTAGTAAGGCACTCCATAGCGGTGGACTGTCCAGGCTCTTGAAGGACGTGTTGGACGTTAGATATGTGCAGTTTTATGGAGCAGTTTCCGAAACCTCCATCAAATTACATATTTAGTTGTTTTTTCTAAGTGAAACGATGTTAAATGTGATACACTGTTTCAATACTTCAAGTCTAATTTATTTACTGAACCGAACAGATTGGGAAATAAATAAAACCTGGTATGAGCATAAGCTTGGACGCTCTTCCAGTCGGTTCTGAGAAAGATTTTCTTTGGCGGAAATCACAGCCTCGAAATGTCCTCAGCTAACAGCCCGTCTCCTTTTTCTCCAAACTTCTCCTCGCAGAAGAGCTTCTTGTTCGGAAATGTTTACTGGAAGGCCTGAACACACGACATGTTTGAGATCTACCAGCATATGTTCAAAATTGTTCCTGACTGAGGAACGTGAAGGTCAGTTCTCACCAATCTTCTATTTCTCAAAGCAGTTCAGGGTTGATTTTGATGTTCTGGATCATTGTCTTCTTGTAATATCCAAACTCTTTCCTTCTCCGGTTTCTTCACTTGTGAGCCAAAAACCTCCAGGATTTGTTTATATTTAGCAGAAACCTTTCTTTCCTCAAGGTCCACAATACATCCTCTGCTATTGGCTACCGCACAGCCCCATTCATCATCAGACCACAAGACTTGGTTCCAGCATTCCTTTGGTTCATCTAAGCATTGTGCTACTTCAGACAATGACATTTGTGGGGAGAACACAGTTAAGGTTACTGTCTACGTAGATGATGCACATCAACACTGCCAGAACATCACTGTTCTTGTGCAGCCAGACCTTCCTGCAGGTCCTTGGTACTTTGCACTCATGAATGATCTATTGTTATTTTTTTTCCAGATGTCTTGGCCTCAGTAGTTCTACTTAACTTTCATTTTTAATGATAATTACAAATAGCAGGTGTTTGAAATCATCTTCATTTTCTTCTTAGAGGTTTTTATCTTTAGTTTCAGATCCTCTGTCAGCTTTTCAGATGACCCCACGGTGAGCGCAACCCTGAGAGGTTTAAAGGGTCGCCAAATTTATTGTGGCCTGGAATTGCCCACACCTGACTGGGATTAAGGGCTAATGGGTCAAATAAGCGCCGAGACCTTACAAAAAAATGACACTAGTGCACTGACAGATATGGCCCCCAACCATTTGCACAAACCAGACGTTGTTTCGTGTTTTTTTCGTGTTTTTTTCCTCCATTAGTCCGTTTAATTCAGCCGAAAATGGTAACTGTGCATGGACATTTTAGGAACTGCGTTTTATTCATCTCTATTCCTTTAACAAAAAATACATAATCTTTCCCTCAATTGTTCCAACCGAACCCATGTGACCTGCGGAGAACTTTAAACGTATCATTATATGGTATCGTCCCATCATTGTATCGCTCAAGCCCTTAAATTTAATGACGAACTTTTAATTGGCATCCTAATTTCATCTCTTCTCTGGATGCGCATCTTGAATCCATTTGGCATTCAGCGAATCGCTTCAGCTCTAACGTCGACTCTCTACTTTATTCACAGGCTTAGCGCTCCCGATCCATCCTTCACGAGCAGCTTCAAAGGTCAGATGCCTCCTGCCTTTCCAGATGATGAGCGCTGATTAGATATGGTAGGATTTTGCCTCCCAGTTAAAACGAGGCCTCAACTTAAAAGCAAAACCGCTCCCGTCCGTCAGCCGAGGCTTCTTCTGAAGACTCAGCAGGACAAGCCAAAGAGAACCTCGGAGAGATTCTAAAACAACAACAATCTTCTTCATTGAAACCTGGTGGAACCTGGTGCAGTCCTTCAGAAAACTGAGGAACAAGGTGCGAGAAAATTGGAGTCACTCATGATTATGAACATGTTTTAATGAGGAATTAGGCACTTTCACAAATACAGTACACATGTACTTTGGTCCATGAGAGTTAGGATGTGGATGGAAGTAATTAGAGAAGTTCTGTCTAGCATTTACAAAAGGACAAAAGAAAACAACAGCTATTAAGTCATTGACCTTGGGGTTACGGACCACAGCGGCTGAACCAACGACCACCACAATCTTAGGCAGCAATATTAATATTCAAAGGGCACCGCATGGCGACCTTTACGCTGAACTTTACAGGGATGTGATCCAAATTAATGTAAACAAATGTACATTTATTTTCCTCAGAAACAGCATAGAAATGGCACATCCTGGATTTCACAGTTAATTAGATTCAGACGACGCGTCGCTCGGGCACCTTAACGGACGCAGCGCTGCCAGGAGGGCGGAGTGTCATCCTGCAGACCAAAACACCACAAATCACCGACGGAGACGATGGAACTCACTCTTGCTGATTTGACTCTAAATCAGGATGAGCTTCCAAAAGGGACTAGATTTACTATAACGAAGAGCTAACAATTAGCAGCTATGGAAAATGGCATTTGAGTAAAAAAAAAAAAGGTTATATTTCAGTTTGCAAAGGTGTTTAAAACAACGGTCAAGCCGCATTTTTCTAAGCACAGTTAATCAGCCAAGCTGTGGAGCCAAACCTAGTCCTCAAACTTCCACATTCAGCGCTTCATTAAGACTCACTAACAAGCTTTACAACACAATATTATTACTGTGAGGTCTAAAACACAAAACTTGGCAAAACAAGGGGTACAGAGAACTGATACTCGACCAGATGTACAGTAACCAGTAGCTGAGCTCTGTCTGAACATGTGGGTAGAGAGAGCTATTTCAGCCTTTCTTCTGTGGACCAGTCTTTACACTCTGCTAATGCTAACCGCTAATGCTAATGTTTTCTGATTCTGATTATTTATTTACCTTTTTTTTTTTAAGTGTTCTGGGAGCAGATTTGGGGGCAGATTTAGGGTTTACATTATAAAATGTATAAAAAATATATTTTTTTTAACCAAAACACAACATTGTGGTTCTTCACTATATGGGGGTGCTCTTGGAACGTAACCCCCGCGAAAAGCGAAGGATTACTGCATCTGTATTCATGACCGTGATCATCCTGCTCCTCAGGACCCTGTTGTATAAAACGTCTTCGGCCTCACACTGAAGTTCAGTTCATTTCTACAGCTCACGGTAAGTCACACTGCGTCCTAAACCACGGCCACTAGTCTGATCACCTTAAAATGAAGAGCTGTATGAACTGGTTTGAACTGGTCTAGGGAAGTTCTAGGAATGTGTTTATGTTAAAATATCCTAGCGTTTGTTAGGAACGTTAGAGTAAAGCTTGTCTCGGCTGATGAACCTGATCTGGGCTGCCACTCGAAAGGTGTTAGGAAAGAGAATAAACTGAGAAGGTAAAGTCTCTGAAAGGACAAAGCAGCAGATATGGACGAAGACGTCGTTAACACTCTTAACGGAACCGACCCACAGCTTACAGCTATCTGAATAAAAGGCACCGCTATGTAAATTCGTGATTAATACGGTCACCGTGGTAACATTAAATATACTCTTCATGGTGAAATTCTTCTGAAAAGGCAAAGAAAACACGGGTGCATCATTTCAGCAACAGACACAAGTCACTCACGAAAGGGACACAGTACATTCATTTTAACAGGAAGGCAGATATTCTGAACTGTATTTGACCTCCTTCATTAATAAACAAGCAGCATTTGTCTTCATTCGAATGCTACAGTAAGTAAACACTTACAAAATGCACTTTAACACTTTTTTTTAAAGGAAGGCATGGAAAGAGCCGCCACACATCGATTCCAGGAACCAAGGACAGAAGACACAGGGCCAGGATACGGTGAGGGCTGTGGAGGTTCACCGCTGGATGCAGGTGGTTTAAGGAAACACTGATAAAACTGAATACGGCACCAGAGTGCTCAGATACACAGATCCAGTTTCTTCAAAAGACTGGAATTCACAAATCTAACCGGCTTCCTCAGCAACGCTTAAAGTGTAAAAGCAACACAAAAGGAAAACACTTTTCCAGTTCATTTGATCTGCGACGCACATTATCACATGAAAGGCATGAAGATGTACCAATGCTGCACCCCAAGCTGCCTGGAGAAATTATGAAAGTTACTTTTTAGATCTGTGGATAAGAATCGGAGATGGCTTTGTGCTTCTCGAGACCTTTTAAAGCAGTTATTAAGGGGCTGCCACTGGTCTTTGATGCCCTACCCTTGATTACACCTTCTAGGGGGGAAGGAACAATAGCTGCTGGTCTACAATAGAAAAAATAGGGACAATCATTCTATGAGGATTTTCCTAAACATACTTCTCCAAAGCCACAGTCACTGGGGTCTCACTGTGGTACCTGTGGACAGTTAGAACGAGGACAAGGTTCTCCTTAGCTGGGTTCGCTATGTGTCCCCATAATTGTGGGACAACAGCAGCATGTATGTAAATTTCGCTTGGAATAACAAAATACTTCATAGTCCACTACATCCGACTGACCTTTCAAAAGGCGTTTCTTTATAAATACTGATAAAAGACAAACGTCATGTAAATGAGAAGAGCTTCAAAGCGCCACTTGGAAATGTTTAGAATGCCAAAAACGTAAATTAGGTCCACTAGAGCAACTCTCGTTACAGACACACTGTTACCGTCACATATATACAAATAAAATATATAGCAGTTTAATCAGAGGTTATGACAACCTTATGACATGAGTAATGCTATTTTCTAGTCCAAAAAAGCCCCGCCCCCTCCCCCACAAAAACCAGTACAAAAATATATCATACAAAAGTGTTCTCCTTTTACAAAACATTGACATCAAACTTAGCTCTCCAATAGAATGTGCAAACGCAGGCAGCGGAACGTGTCCCTTGCAATCAAGTCGTATTTGTCGAGAGAGCGTTTGTAAAGAAGCCATTCTGGCCAACACACAAACTTTAACGCGGCATCCTCAGCTCTCTGGCCAGCCAGTGAGGCAACATTGTGGCCATGTTGGACATCTGTCCTGTACAAGGTCCTGAGTCAGGTGGGATGCTTTAGGAACAGCATAAGGCGTTTAAGGACTTAAATCCTGAGCTCGGCCTCTTCACTGTGCTCTACAGAGTGTTCGGCCGTGCGGATAATGGAGGCAGATGGGCCTTGGCTGACCCCAAATGGAGAGATGGCTGGGGAACGGGCAGCAAGTGGGGAGAGGGAGGGTGAGAAACTGGGAGACATGATTACTGAGGAGACGGAGCCATCGTGGCTGATGGGCGACCGCTTTAAGGAGGACAGGTGGGGTAGAGTTCGCCCGACAGCAGGTTTTGGAAGGACAGTTTTGGCCCCGGGGTGAGCTACAGACGTTATAAGAGGAGGGGGGTCGATTCTGGGTTTGGGATCAGCCTTCGCTTTGGGCTGAAAGGGACGCCGCGTGTTCACTGGGGCGTTCTCATCCTTTAACCGGGCGATTTCTGTAAACACATTCGCCAGCGGCTGGAACTGAGGGCACCAGTTCAGGAGGTAGTCCCAGTTGTAGCTGCCCCTCAGTTCCTCATCGCTAGCCACGATTGCGGTCAGGGATCCATCCACGATAGGTTTCCCGTCCTCGGGAAAGGAATAGTCTTTAGACTGCGAGATATTAAGCCCTCTGCCAACCCCAAGATATCCACCCCCTTCGTCCCGGTACACTGCGGTCTGGCCTGCCAAGAGAGTCCCACTTAGGCTCCCCATCTTCTTCCCTTTAAACCACTGGCTTGCATCGATTCCAGGCTCACCAGAGATGTCAGAGAGCTGGTCAGCATCTTGCTGGATCCCGGAATCAGGTCCGCGGGCCGATATGTGCTCCTGCATGGAGGAAGAAATGCTGGAGACCCGTGGATACTCGTTGATCATGCGAATCTCATCATCTTCTGCTGCCTCTGCCTCAGCTGAGCCTCGTCCGCTGGAGTGAGAAGGGTCCAGAGATCCTCCTCGAGTGTAGGACCCTCCTCCACCCACACTCTGGTCTGCAGCATATCCAGGAAGAGTCTGGTGATAGAGTTTTTCACTTCCGTGAACTTTGGGCTCGTCAAGAGATTCCAGTACCATGCCAGGAGACACGATTCTAGCATGAGCCTCTTGGTACTTCTTCCTTCGGGATCGGCAGAGAAGAAGCACCACAACGATTATGATCAAGACCACTACAGCTGCTAAGGAAGCCGTGATCACACTAGCTAGCAGCACATTCATGTCTGAAGTTAAACCAAAGGATGTGTGGGTGACGTCAATGGTAAGCTGGGCAGTGGCTCCACGGGAGCTTTCCAGCGGGCTGTGGGCTATCACTTCTAGAGTCATCTCACGAGTTTCCCTCTTAGCGCGGCTCACGTGCCGTCCATAAGCGTCCATTTTCAGGGAGACGACCCCAGTGGAGATGTTGACCTCAAAGTATGGGGAGCTTTCAGACAGTGTGTACAGGACGATCCCATCTACACCTCCGTCCTCGTCACTGGCGAGAACCTGGCCAATGCTCTGCCCCTTCTTTGCTCCCTCAGGGACGTGGAAGGCAAAGTGTGAGCTGGTGAAGAGGGGATCGTATTCGTCCTCCCCGGTCACAAACACCTGAACTGTAGCGGTTGCGGAGTAGTTGCCCGCATCCATTGCCACAGCGACGAAGTGGAATGTGTTCACCTTCTCAAAGTCGAAGGCGTAGCGTGCTCTAACCTCGCCAGAATGCTGGTTGACCACGAAGGACTCTTTGCCATTTCCCGATTTATCCATCATGTAATACCTCAGCTGACCAAACGCTCCAGCATCATGATCAATGGCGTGCAGCATGGTGACGAGGGTGTTCTGGGGCCTGTTCTCGCGAATACTTGCAGTCAGTGTTTTTAGGGGAAAGAAAGGTCGATTGTCATTGATATCCTTGACTTCTACAGTAACTGGTGCAAGAGCAAAGTGACCCTGACTGTCCGAAGCTTGAACAATGAGCGTATGCGTGGATTGCCACTCGCTATCCAAAGACCTCCGCAGACGGAGGGCGCCAGTCCACTGGTCTAAAGAGAAGAGTTCACTCTCATCTCCAGAGCTTATAGAGTACTGTACCTCTCCACTGGGGGTGAAATCTGGATCTAGAGCAGAAAGTCGAAGTATTTCCTTACCGGTCTCTGTCCCTTCACTGAGGACAACGCTGTACTCTGCCCTACTGAAGGCGGGTGCGTTGTCGTTTGTGTCTGTTACTGTGATCAGGACAGGAACGCTTGAGCTTTGTTGGGGAATGCCACGATCTGAGGCCACAATGGTGAGGTTGTAGTTTGGCACGAGTTCAAAATCGAGTCTCTCAGCTAAGATTAGAGTTCCAACAATCTGAAATCCACGGCCCTCAATGAAACGTACACTGCTTTCGATCTGGAAAGCATTGCCAGTGTTTCCACTGGCGATTGCGAAGTCAAATCCACAGTTGTCCCTCGACAGGTCTCCATCAAAAGCCTCCAGGGTGAGGATAGTGGATCCAGGGAGCTCGTCCTCCGGCACTGCAGCTCGGTACTCTGTCTGGTGGAAAACGGGAACGTTGTCGTTGACGTCTGTCACATGGACTTGCACTGTGGTCAGGGAGGTCAGAGCCGGAGTTCCACCATCACGAGCCTCTATCACCACCAGGAGGGACGGGCGCTCAGAATCAAACTGTGCTTTCTGGTTGATGAACAGCGTACCTGCATGGAGACGAGACTCATGAATAAAACAGCTCTGACAGACGTGGTCAAACCTACAAACCACAGAGCAATATTTGGGAGTATGATAAACGAGTTGGTAAAAAAAGGATTTACCATTGTTTGGGTCGATGTAGAACATATCTTTAGATGAAACAACTCTATATGTGACTTTGCCATTCTCCCCAGAGTCCTGGTCAGTAGCAGTCACTGTGATAACAGCAGTACCGGCGGGAGAGTGCTCAGCAAGGGTCGCCTAAGAATCAAACAGAGATGATGGACTGTTAAAGACACACAGTTCAATTCGGAATTGGGTATAAGTAACCTATTTGGGGGGGCGAGGGCATCTCTTGCTTTGAACCAACTGTCCATCAATATCAGTTCTGCACCAAATGTACTTCCTAGTTTCTTGCTTAACATGTTTATTCTATTTCTGTAACACTGAATGACTTTTGTGTATAATGATGCGTCACACACTTTCTCTGCTCATAGACCTTTAGCTTGACTGTCTATAATCTATAGATTTATACTGCCCTACAAAGCAAAACTTTAGACTTTAGACAGGGTTTAAGAATCTTCTTTGTCTTGTGAAAAAATATCCAGTTCAGAGTCGTCGCGTTTCAGAGGAAGGAGGGTGTCAAAACTGCAGTAACTCCAAAATCCAAACTAATACTAAACTTTTAAAGTCATTTTTCTCAGTTTCAGCTTTGGCGTAGTTCCTACACTTTGGCTTTGTTGGGCACTATGTTGATCTATAGATCTGTATATCTGTAGGTTGAGTGTTGATCTATAGATCTATATATCTGTATATCTGTAGGTTGAGTTTTAATGTATAGATCTGTATATCTGTAGGTTGAATGCTTATCTATAGATCTGTATATCTGTAGGTTGAGTGTTGATCTATAGATCTGTATATCTGTAGGTTGAATGTTTATCTATAGATCTGTATATCTGTAGGTTGAGTGTTGATCTATAGATCTGTATCTCTGTAGGTTGAGTTTTAATGTATAGATCTGTATATCTGTAGGTTGAATGTTTATCTATAGATCTGTATATCTGTAGGTTGAGTGTTGATCTTTAGATCTGTATATCTGTAGGTTGAGTTTTAATGTATAGATCTGTATATCTGTAGGTTGAGTGTTGATCTATAGATCTGTATCTCTGTAGGTTGAATGTTTATCTATAGATCTGTATATCTGTAGGTTGAGTGTTGATCTATAGATCTGTATATCTGTAGGTTGAGTGTTGATCTATA
>JBBPDE010000001.1:13936500-13948044 GCA_037974605.1 Nannopetersius ansorgii
ACACACACACTTTGTGAATAGATTAACGGCGATTTTTTTTTATCGTCCGATAAGAGTCTCACATTAATGCTGATAACGGCCCAACGTGACACTCTTATCTGCGATAAAAAAATATCGCCATTAATTTATTCACAAAGTTGGGTTGGGAGCTGGGTCTATACTACGTAAGCTATGATGACTTTCACCTTTATAATTGCACTGTAGGGAGCGAGAACGAGTCTTCAAACATGTGTGTATGCCTACTGTGAAACAGTGACATCACTAGATTGTCACTGACAGAGTCTAGACTTTAAATCAGTGTTGCCTCCTAAGTGGACAGTTTCATTTCACAGACGTGTGATTGCCTTGAAGTTACATTGTGTTGTTTAAGTGTTCCCTTTATTTTTTTGAGCAGTATATATATCCCTAATACCTCGAATCATGAAACCCTGAAGCTGTGATTGGTCAGGATGCTCAAAGCAACCAACACTGGTTAAAATGACATCACAAGCAATCAGTATTGATATCAGATCCAGTATCAGTATTGCAAAGGCCAATATTATGACAGACATTTCATGATTATACTACGTAACCCTTAATCACTCCTCACAGGACTTCGTAACTGTGGAGGAAAACGGATGGACCCTGTAAGCCTCAGCAGCAGCCGGGTGTGGAGCCGTACCTTTCCCCAGGTGTGTGTTGATGCTCATGTAGCGTGCTGTTCCAGTCAGACTCTTGTGTTCCCGGTATGGGATGTGTTTTTTGGTCTCGGGGTCGATGTACTCTTTGGCCAGCCCGAAGTCGATGATGTGGATGGTGTGCTGTCTCTTGCTGCCCGGCCGGCCCACCAGGAAGTTCTCAGGCTTGACGTCCCTGTAGATCAGACTCCTGGTGTGAACGTATTCCATCCGTGTGATCTGTGACATGAAGAGAGAGAGAGAGAAAAATAAAAAAAAAAAACACTAAAGTTTGTGGACCAACAGGCTAATGTTGGTTAACATTATTTTGTACACACATGTGGCTACAACAAAAGCACTTTTTTCTAAAATGGAAAACATCTTTCGTTAGACCAAAAAAGCAAAATAAAACTATCAAAAAATGATTTATTTGACAAATAACAATGGCATTAGTTAGTAAGGCTAACACAAGTCTGCTATTAACGTCTATTGATTTGTACTGAAAATGTGAATATATTAAATTGTTTCTCTCTCATTAAAAACAGTGTCACTAACAAATCTCATATCAGTGCATATCTGAAAAACGACAAATACCCAGTTTCAGACATTACGTTTGAACACATCTCTCCAAGCCATGTATCCCTTTATTTTCCCTACTAGGAGTTGAGCCTCACCAGCTGAATGGCAATCATGAGGACGGTCTTGAGTGAGAAGGTTCGGTCACACAGGTCAAACAGGTCCTCCAGACTGGGCCCTAACAGCTCCAGCACCATGGCGTTGTATTTGCCACAGGGGCCGAAATAGTACACCTGAGGAACCCCCTCTGTGAACACACACAACAGGACAAAGATTAGAGCTCCAATACACACACACACACACACACACACACACACACACACACACACACACACACACACACAGATATATATGAAAGACAAATTGAGTGCAGGATGTGTGGTAAGTGTGAACACGCCACCAGTGCCTGCTGTGCTGAGCTATTCACAGAAAAGGGTACTGACAGAATCTCAGTGCATTTGTTGTGGGACAGTCTGCAGATACTCGGCCACGGGACGATGCCTTCGTTCGTAAGGTGCCTCTCTCACTGCTCTTCTCACGCAAACACAGTGAGTCACGCAAAACAACAGAGAGAATGCAAACCCTTCTACTTCCACCTCACAGCAGCCTAAAGGACAAACCTGCGCCTGTCTACTCTAGAGTGGAAAACTACTGCATTAGTGATGGTGTTTTAACCCGAGATTGAACAGATTTTTAACAGAGGGGTTTACACTTGTGTTTGCTTTGCTCTGCTCTGAGGGAAGCGCTCGTCTCTAGTGTAAGGAGATACTGACCACACTTTCTGTCTCCTGTAACTTGGACAAGTCAATCTGACAGCTCACACGCGTTTCCGTCTGCCTCACTGAGACAAGAGCGGCCAAAGCTCTTAGCAGCCTTACCAAAACGCACGTGGGAGGAGAGCAGCAAACCACGCGCAAGAATTGCAGCGCTGCGCTCCAACTGCCTGCTGCTGAGAGGATGTACATCAGTACAGCAGAAAAGAGGGTCAGGATCATTTACAGCACATCAATTCCCTGCTTCATAACATGTACAGTCCCATGCAAGTCTTAGAGAGCAGTTATTTTTAAAACTTGTTAAGCTGAGCAGCTAATATTACAATACAAGTGTATTAATACAGCAAAAAGTGATTGTATGTGTGCCTACATGTTTGCTTTATCACCTCCTCCTCATGGAAGCCCAGCAATACATTGCAGCTGTCATCAAATACCTTGTTCAGCTTCAGTGATACTTAATTTGAAAGGTGAAACCAAACCTGTGTTCTATCCAGCCCAAAAACCATGATATTATTCAGACATTTGTAGTTAAAGTGCATTGTTAGTGTGTACTTCCGGGCAGAAAGTCTCTCGTTGCTCAGATTAATGGCTTTATACAGTCTGCACTAGAGCCTGCACAGTAGAGAGAAGGGGAAAAGGGAGAAAGAAAGTTTTGTGCTCCACGAGCATATAACTCACCTGAATTCCCCAACTGCTTGTAGAACCTGTACTCAAGGTGAAGCTGCGGTGCCCTGGATTTGATCGGTTCCTAAAAGCCAAACATTAAAAAAAAAGTGTTCAAAACCAAATCACAGTTCTCAATGCTCAGCTAAACTCCTCTTTTGACTGAATTAATATCAAAGGGGTAGTTTTTCCAAGTTTTTCCTCAGTGATGAAACTCTTCCATCCAGAAGGGAATAAAATGAATACGCAAGTTTCTAGTGGGTTGGTATTTTCTACACATTCAAATTCATCATGTATGACCATAGAAAAACAATAGCTTATGATGGTGTGAATTTAAAGTGATGCTCTAAAGCTGTAATTGCCATTTTAACCGCCCTTTTATCGGCATGAGGGGTCTTGCTTTTCTTACCAACTGTATTTCCTTTCTGCTACAGTTTCTCCACCCATCATAGAGAGGATGCCCCCAGAACAAGTAAAATTTTGAGAAACTTTTCCAGAGCATCTATTGCTTTGCGTTTCAAGAAGAGCACAAATGGCAGAGAGTAAACACAGTGGGCACCAGCGATCAGATAGCAATTTTTTTCCAGCATGAGGCAACACCTGCCTGGATGGGAATCAGTATCAGGAGAGGGCTGAAATGATCAGAGAACCTCTGACCTCAATGAGAAACACAATACTAAGAGCAGTAGTTAGCTAAACATCAACAGAGCAGCACCTGTAAGAGGAAAACACCCCGAAACACCATGTAAATGTAATCCTTTTGAATGGGTCTTAATTTAGATTTTTACCTTCCAGTCACAACTGGATTTCCATCAGCTCTGCCTGATATCAGCTCAAAACCATCATGGGCAAATTTAAGTAGATTAAACTGCGTCGTTAGTTCCTGCTAAAAAATACCTACAAAATGAGTTTATTAGATACATTTATCTTGCAGCTATACACACAGAGTACTGTTAAAACTCCTTTATCTAGGCTCCTTGTATATTTAGGTACTTTGCAACCTGTCAGTAAAACATTTGTTCACACTTCTTTGATTTAATCTAAACAATATGACAAAGAGAAGACAGTTTGACTGGAATAAAATAGTGACAGAACAAAAAAGCAATGAGGGGTGGTTTAAGACTTGTACAGTACTGTAGATCCATTATTTAGTTGTACAGTTAGAGACTGTAGTGCAGCACAGCTTATCTACCCCATTCTATACCATTCATAACTGGAAACAGACCACAAGAGCTCTGACATTACTTGGGTGGTGGACCTTCCTCAGCACAGTAGAGACATTGACATGATAGTGTGTAGTTCTGGTGTGAGTGTATTGTCCAACCAACAATGGCCGTGTGTTCCTAAATCGACAACAAATAAAGGTTCAGAGGATGGCTAACACAAACTGTGCCATCTCCAGACGAGATACAGTCTCTAACTGCACACCCACCAGCAAAGTGGAGCAACATAGGAAGAGTTTTCTGATGAAGAAACCAGTAAGTGTCTAAATACATGTATATAATTTAGTGGACCAGGAATACATTCATTGTCATAACCACTTTGCTTGTTATCACCCAATAGTAATATTGCATAAACACATTACACAAATTGTAAGCAGGCTGTCAGTTCATATTAACAGCTAAAATTAACATTATTTTATAGACTTTGAGGGCTTACCATAGCACACCCAACAAAATGATTAGGGCACATTCTTATGGTTATTCTGGTGTGCTCACCAATACACACTAACATATATATAGGTGGTAGACTTGTCACAATACTGAAATTTTAACCTCAATACTCTTTTCAGTCCTACAGGCGGAGAAAAACAAACACAGGAACTTTTTAATAAAAAAATTGAAGCTTGCTCATGAGCCGTTGCACCGGTTCTTCGCGGACGACAGCCGATAACATTTTGGGGCGCTAGGTTTGAGTAGACAAACAAAATGCTCAGTTTTCTTTGTCTACTCAAAATTGTACAGCGTCTTTGAGTCTTTTGAAAAGTGCTTTACAAGTGAAATGTATTATTATTAGCCGACTTTCGCTGGAAAGGTCTCACAGAGATCAACCGAGATGTCACCGCTCGGAAAGTTTCAGGAACCAGAAACGTAACAGAACCAGAGGAGAGTACAAAGTGCTAAATGTTAGGGTACTGAAAGAAAATAGATTATAGAGTATTCGGAGAGGAGGTGCTCTCTGACAGGTGAGTCTTTGAGAGGTTTTTGAAGATGGAGAGGAATTCTGCTGCTCTGGTAGCCTTTTGCAGCTCATTCCACCAGCAGAGAACCAGAATGAGACCAGTCTGTGTAGGGAGTGTGTTGGAGCAGGGAAATCACCAAACAGGGTGGGCACTGGCTCTCCAAGTTTTGGCACCCCCAGTGCAGGTTGTTATTGAATTAGCAAACAGGAAACAAATGAAAATAACCAATTTCGGTCTGTAGATGTAACACCACCCAGTCGTGGTGCTCAACTAACCGATCTGCGATCTCAGAGCCTGGTCCCTCAGCTGCTACTCGCAGCACGAATAACGATCATACTCACCAAATTCCAGCAGTGTCTGACAGATGAAGATATGAGCTATTGATTGTATGGGCAGTGTGAGATAAACAACCAGAGAAATTCAGGCATGAAGCAACACTGTGCTGTTTTTGCCAAATCCAGAAAAGTCGCTTTGTGCTTATGTGGACACATGACAGGGTTCCTCAAACATTTCAAAATTAAAGATCCAAAGAGAAGAATGATATACGTATCAGGATTTACAGTAAGCCATCAAGTATTAATGGCTTACTGTAATATGGAATCACAGAGGGACCAAAAAGCGCAAGTAAAAGGTGGTGGTGGTGGCTTAGTGGGTAGGATACTTGCCTCTAGATCAAGAGGTCATGGGTTCAAATTCTACCTTCAGCCCCACCGCTGGGTCCCTGAGCAAGACCCTTAACCCCAAGTTGCTCCAGGGAGAGACTGCCCTCTGTAGGTAGGGTATGGAAGTCGCTTTGGATAAATGCCATAAATGTAAATCATAAACCTGGGTCGTAGTGTGGTGCAATAGCGCCACCTACTGGCGTAACACTTCTGCTGCCTTACACATACATGAAAATATAAGCAAGAGTGTGTGTTTACGGGTTAATACACGGCTGTTTATTTAAAATAAACCAAGCCTTATTCTTTATAACTTTTTGTTGTTTAACTTGGCTGTATTGTGAACCGTACCGAACCGTGATGTCAGAACTATAGTGTGAACCGAACTGTGACCTTTCTGTACAGTTACACCCCTATTACAGTTAGTGTCAGAAACACCAAAATGTTACAAGCATCAGAAATAAAAATATATAATGTGTCATGACATTTTTGCCATATTGCCCACGTTACTCACATCCCTCCTTCACTCAATTGTTTACTATATTATAGTAGAGGTGGGCGAAACCTCGATTTAATTGATTACTGATTATTACTGATTTACAGTTCAGGACGATGTGTTTTCATTAGGGACGCACCAAAAAAAGCGGAACTAACGCGAAGGAGCATTCTACACAGGTAAATTAGCACGCCGCAACCAAACACTAGCAGATTCACACACACAACAGGGGGAAAGCTGGAGCTTGTAACCAAGAAAGATGTTGCAAGATGTTGGTTCGGTCTCGCGCCGTCGGACACAGACCAAACAAGTCCTCGTTGCAAAGTCTGTTTAGTCTGTTTCAACCAAAGGAAGCAGCACAACAAATTTATTCCAGCACCTGAAGCAGAGGCACACAGCGGTGTGGGAGAAGTGCAGCTCCCAGCGAAATGAAAATAGCCGCAGCACCAGCACAACATCCAAAGTTAAGCAAGCATCTGTCCCGACACGTTTTCAAACAGTGTGCCATATGACAAGAATGGGGCACATTGGAAGGTGATAAACGCTGTCGCAATGTATACTGCAACACTGGACACAGTGCCCATACATACTGCACAAAAGCCAGGATTCATTAACACCCTAAAAGTTTTTGACCCGAAGTACATGCTTCCAAGCCACAATTTTTGACTATTTTTACTGTTTGTACTTAATACCAAGTTGACATGATTAAATTGTGTGGTTGTTTTAATTATTATTATTATTTAGTACTTTTACTGTATTACATTGTTGCCAGTTTGAAAATAAGAGAGAACGCTTTCTAAAAGTGCTTACAATGTCGTGGTTTGCCACCTCACTTACAAGCATCTTTTTTGGCTTGTCAGATTGCACTTCAACTGTAAAGTAAGAAAAAAAAAGTTAAAACATGTTTTGAACCATTTATTTGTCATCTGTAGTTTGGGTTTGAGTAGGGGAGGGAAAATCGATTAAAATCAAAAATCAGACTGTGAAAAAAAAAAATATTAGAATTTTAGGCTATATCGCCCAGCTCTATTTTATAGTGAATTCCTAACGTTAAAAACAAGTACATGCTTGTTAAATTTTCTAAAACAAGACATTAACAATTTAAGAAAGCATGCCAAAAGGGGAAAAAAAAAAGAATACAAGACAAATATGATAACTTTTCCTGACTTTTAATTAATCTAGCTTAAGTGGCCACTATCATCTGTTGGCCGAATGTCAACAAAAAAGTTTTAAATAAGAAGCTTGCCAGAGCAGAAGCCTTACGGCAAAAGAAAGAGAAAATCAACAATATTACTAAAACAGTGGCTCTCAAAAGCAGAATGCATTAGAATGCATTTCCGCAAGAAAACATGATAGAACGAAAGCTCACTAACAAGCGTGAAGGAAGCATTTCCTTATTGATAACCAGTTAATTTTTGTTTTCATTCACTACAGTCACTGAGGGCTAAATAGAGGTTGATTTATGACGTGCAAGCCTAAAAACAGATGAAGAAAAAAATATACATGACCAAGAAACAAAAATAGCTGACTCACTTAAACTACTAAAAACTAACAGTTTTGACTCCAGTTCAGGGATCATCTTCTAATGCTGTGTGCTTAGTGGCTGATACACTAGGAGTGTTCTACCATACAGGCCTATAGAGAAAATATTTTAAATTAACCACACTCAGCCCCTGATAAACCAAGAATGTGTAATACACCATTAACATGTTTTAGTTTGTTAGGAGTTGGAATGGTGCCAAAATTTGCTGACACAATCCCACTAATTACAAAGTCAGTCATGAACTGGATCTGACATGAACGAACTGGTGAAACCAGACATCAGGGGCTCCCAATTGAAGAATCTGAAAAGCACTGCAACATAACATGTTTTTTCAAATGCTTACCAGTTTTATGGCCACATATTCGTTGGTATAGAGATTCTTGCCAAGCCGTAGCTCGCCAAAATTCCCACAGCCGATCTTCTTTCCCACCCGGAAGTTGGGGCCGACCATAAGAACCCCTGAATTGGTGGTGGAGCTCCGGCTCCCATGACCTGTCCTGCTTCCAGTCTTAGACATTCTCTTCCCTTCCTCCACCTCTCCCTTCCCCCCTCCTCCACCTCTCTTATCAAAATCCATAAGCTTGTGATACCCCGGCCTCTCCACGGTTACTCCACTGCCATAAAATCACAGAGGCACCAAAACGTTGAGTGATGGGGTGGAGGGGGGGGAGGTGGGAAGGAGGTGAGGAACGCAAGCGGAGGAGTAAGGACGCCCAGAGATTACGATCAGACGTGAGCAGAGTCACCTTCAGCAGTTTGGCCTTTGTTACCAAGGTGTTGGTGACAGAAGGTTTTCGAAGCCGAACATCCAGCTCAAAGCGGAGACTTCCAAGGCTTCCCCAGGCTTCGCATTCTACTTAAAATCCAAATTCAGAGGAGCATATTTATGAACAGATGCTCTCACGCCTTCTCCAGTTTACGGTACTAGCTGCTGGATCCGTGAAACAGCCTGGCAGTGGGTTCCATCACCAGCGCCCCCTCCTGGCCATGCTGCAGAACTGCGTCAGACATTCCCCGAGTCGTTTGCCGCCAGTCAGTTTCAACAGCAAGCATTCAGCACATCTGCAAAAAAGGAGAAAAAAATTATAATTCTCTGAAATAACACTGTGACCAACACAAACTTTTATTCTACCATGACAGGGAGGAATGATTTCAATACCAAAAGCGAAACAACTCCAGTATGGTGTAACTTTTATTCATTTTCAATAACCTCCTCCAGGCTTTAAGTACAAATTATAAATCAACTCTCTAAAGCTACTTTACACTGAAACAGTTCACTAAAGACCTCCACTGGAAATGCTTAATTTACAGAGATGTTACTCCAAGAACTGCTTTGACTGCAGAGGTCAGCCTTACTGTCAGCTGGGTCGTCAGCCTTACTGTCAGCTGGGTCATGAACCATGCGCGAGATTAGCACGAAAAAGATGCGAAAATGGACGCTGAGGAGGTGAAATGGAGGCTAGATTCAGGCGATTACATTTTGGTTGCATCCCAACCATCAGCAGCAGTGAAAGGGTATTTAGTGCTGCACACCATCAGTGAGTGCAGGACTATCTACAGTGGTTTAATGAATAGCGGCGAGTATGTAGGCTAATGTTGGCATCATTCTTTTATTAAATTTCAGCTGCTGTTCACTGTCGCGTTGAAGTGCCAAAGCAAATCTCGCTGAGCCTTTTTTTTTTTATTTCATTATTGCCAAATACCCATCTTAATTGAGAATGTCTTAATTTAATTTGTTAAGAAAGGCATTTTTATTGGCGCGTGGACCTAATAGGCTAAGTGTGTTATTATTTAGAGCGTTGAGATATTACAATGTTAACGGAGAACTTATTTGATTTCTTTGTTCCAGCTTCCAGTGGCCTAGAGCCTGCGTTAGTCATGAATAAATGGTGTTGAAAATGTATCAATGACTCATTCTTGACAAAAGGCAAAAGAGCTGATGCATGTGCACATTTGAGTTATGTCGGTTCAGAAAAACGGGTTCTATCAATCAAAATGTACTTGTCGGGTTCATGCCTTGCCGATTATAGCTCTAGTCTAAAACCAAACTGAGCTCAAAAATACTAGCCTTTAAAAACTGACATTTCTAATGAGTACATACATTACAAAAGGACCATTATTACATTATCTACAATAAAAACTGCAACACTACAGTCATCAATTGGTGGAATTAATATTTACAGTTACACAACTGGGCAGTTGCTCTATACAAGATGATGGAACTAACAAAAATACCAGAAGAAAAAAATAATATTAATACTTAAAACAATACCAAAACTGAAGACCAAACACTGAGTAACTTTTAGACTTTGGACTCAAAACAACGATGAAAACAGCTTTATTTACATCTTCTGGATTCTATCCTACACCAATAGTACTCATCGTTTCTGTTTTTTAATGTAATAATGACAAGGTATTGAAATGAAGCCAAATTTAACATCTCCAGATACCTGCATGTTCTCAATACTGCAAATACCCAAGCCAAATTGGGTCCTCCCATTAAGATGCAATTTACTGGAGATGGAGGGGTTTGAGGGACATGAAACCAGAGACCATCTCCCTACAGGAAGCGTTATCTAGTGTTTGAGTTTCAGCTCTAAAAATACATCTCTCTGCAGCTCTGGACGAGGCTGGAGGTCGTGTGAAGAGGGACGGCTATCTGGCTGCAGGAAGAAAGAAGGAAAGAGCGATTGGGGGCTCTGTCACCACAGTCGTGGCCAAAGCACAGATTCATAAAGCCATTTTCTACATCTCATACATTCATACACTTTACTAATTCATAAAGTGCATGAAGCATTAATTCTTCAAGACGACGCCAGATACTGCAGCAGCAAAATACAAATGGCACCATTTGTTTTTTCTGGATATACATAAAATAAGCTGAAACCATAAATGATTAACAGGACATAAACCATATCAAATATTCAGAAGTTGTCACAGACATTGTTCATGCTTTTGTGGCTAAATCTGTAACATGAACATGAGTAGAACCTATTCATTTTTGGGATTTGGAACAATTCTGTCCTGCGACGACATCTTTTGCTGCACCAAAATCCCTGCTTGTAGCCATAATCCACTCAAGACCGCGCTGAACACTTTTCTCCAGCCATTTCTGTGCCAAATCAGTATTTCTGACTACACAAAGGGTGTTTTGAAACGATGCCACAAAAAGTCTAATTTACACAAATGTCCCCAAAGCCCAGACAGGGCTGACCAGCCAAGAGTTGCTGCCATGCAAAGTTTGCTTTTTTGGCATCAACCTCCACCAAAAAGCCTATTTTTGAAAGGTGGGTTTGAAGTAAATATTCCTGCCATCTGTCTGTCCGGACCTTTAGATATTTTAATTTTAATTTCATAAAGCTACAACTTGAACTGTAGATGACTGGTCAGCTAGTACAGCCTTTTTAAAGTGAAGCAGCCATTATAGTCACACATGAACACACCACACCACACAGTGAGCAGGGTGTGGGGACGGTACCTTGCGTAAACATACTCAGATGGTGCCAATAGCAGTCCTGTGATTTAAACCAACACGCAGCTGGACTTAATGATCTGACTGTGACCAAGATCAGCTGTGTGTTTTGTGGCAAAAATTTAATTCACTGCATTTTGGGTTTCAAACATGTTTTAGATTATCGACATCATCATGAATAAGTAAAGCACTACGTCAAAGTTCCAAACTAAAACAGGCTTTTAAGTGGGTTAGCCGATTTACATTTACGCCATTTGGCTGACACCCTTTTCCAGACCGTCCTGCAGCCAGTAATCACACTGGGCAGCCCCGCAGCCAGTAGTCACAGGGGCAACCCGCAGCCAGTAGTCACACTGGACAGTCCCGCAGCCAGTAATCACACTGGGCAGCCCCGCAGCCAGTAGTCACAGGGGCAACCCGCAGCCAGTAGTCACACTGGACAGTCCCGCAGCCAGTAATCACACTGGGCAGCCCCGCAGCCAGTAGTCACAGGGGCAACCCGCAGCCAGTAGTCACACTGGACA
>JBBPDE010000001.1:14066541-14081500 GCA_037974605.1 Nannopetersius ansorgii
ATATCGGCCGATATAACGGATTTTAAAACCATCAAATATTTGTATCGGTATCGGCCTTCAAAATCCTTTAGCGGTTGGGCTTTATAGTGAACCATTGTCTTTATTCTGTTTCCAAGGTGAAAAGCTCCACTTTGTTAGATCTCACCTGTCCTGTAGAGCTCTGTCGCCCCTTTGAAAAAACGTGGCAGTGCAGCTTCCAGCATCATCACAAAGTCCTCCAGCTCCTCCGTCACTCCGACCAGCATGTACTCGTTCACCAGGTTATACTTGGCCTGCTCCAAAGCCCAGCGGCTGCCAATGTTCCTGCAGGGAGTGAATAATCGTGTTATAATAATAATCAGGGGCTCATGACCAGACAGGACTCTCATTTCATGTCTCATATCTGAATCACATCTCATTTATTTACCTTCTAAATTACTGTGCAATACTGGAAAAAGCAGGATTACTGGGGCTTTTGCCAGTAGGTGAGTTAAATCTTTTAAATGATTTCTAGGGACCTTTAACAGATTTAGTTCATTCATTCTCAGATTAATTAATCATCTCGCCACTCAATTGTAAAAGATGATGTGTGACAGCGTTCATACGAAAGCAGAGCTGCTCCGACGACTTAAAATAGCTCTCTACTGTTTCGATAAAGGACCCCCACTGCACAACATAGTAAAATATATTAAAATATAGTGAGTTTTGTACTGATTCTTTTTACTTTACTTTTTACATTAGTGTATACACACACACATACACGTTACTGGGTCCTGGGTGTGAAAACACTATTAATGTGTGTCACTGTTTCTAGGAGTTTTATCTTTTCACCACCAGGTTTTAGAATTGCAAAAGAAAGGGGGAAAAAAGAGCCTCAGACTGACCAGCACTCTGAGTAATGACCACAGAAAAAAGGAATCTGGAGCCAAAGTTTCTCAGGAGCACAGTCAGATCCTCCTGCAGCAACACACTCATCAAACGTCTGAAAAATCAAACCCAAACACGCCACACGGAACAAGATTATTCAATAAATTCAATAAACCACTGTATTTAATAAACAACACATCAGATAAAATTTGGGCACACCTAAACAAACCTGTATCTGAAAGACATTTTGATCTAAAGAGTTCATCTTAAATGCAAAATAAAAGATGTCCTATAGTACAGTGCCAAAGCTTTAGGTATCCAAAAATAAGTAACAAAAAATAAACAAAAGCATGCTAGTGCAGCCAGCTGACTAACCAGAAGCAACTTTCATATCTATATAGCATTCGTCATGATAACATCCCAGCTAACGTAGAACACATTTGGTCAGAGACACTATAAAGGAGAAGGCCATTCAATCATTAGGACAGCTTCTAATGCTCAACATGGAGTCTGTTGGCTGATAAGGCTGATCCGTTGGCCAGTAAAGACCATCTTCTGGCCCGTAAAGCCAGTATGTTGGCTTATAAAGTCAGTCTTTTAGCTGGTAAAGCTGGTCTGTTCATTGGTAAAACCAGTCTTTTAGCCAGTAAAAACAATATTTTAGATGGTAAAGCCGGTCTATTGACTGGTAAAACCAGTCTGTTAGTTGGTAAAGCTATAAACAGGAAACAAAAGATGGCGAGAAAAGGTTAATGCAACAGTTCACACCAAAACTGAAGAAGCTTCAGACACCAAACATGTCTTGACTGATCGACTACATTTGGGTTTAGGTGCAATCTGCCTAATTTTTTTCCAAATGATTAATTTAAACCCTTAAGCAAATACAAAACGCCCAACAGACAACAGAGTCAGCAATAAGCTCAGACAAAAAGACAAAAAGAACGAACAAAACAGAAATAAAAAGCGCTGGCCCAGTCTGACCTTCTTGTCACCTTGTTTCCTTCGCCTCAGGCCGGGCCTGTAGTCGTCCCCGAAGCGGAGGAAGTAGTAGTAGGACACCAGGCGCTCGATGGGGTCACGGATTACATTGATGTAAATGGGCTTTTTCGTCACACCAAATCTGACAAGAGGGAACAGTTGAATAACATAAACGCAGCAAATGAACGAGAACATTTTTATACATTTCAATTATTCATCACTGGACAATAATTCCAGACCTATAACTACATTTATGCATGTTGTGTCCAAAGATTCAATTATGGGACAGGGTTCAATGCAGACCAGAATGATCTTTTTACATAAAAACATCTGGAATTGTGTTTGGTTCGTTTGCACACAGTACAATCACAGAGATAGTCTAATTTGCATATCCCATAGTGGTGCAACGGATCAAAAAAATCATGGTTCGGGTCGGATCATGGTTTTAAGTCATGGATCGGATCAGTTTTCGGATCAGCAAAAAAAAAAACGAGACAAATTAAATTTTATTTATTTAAGTATTTTTGCCCAATAAAAACATTCCACACAATTATATAATGACAATATAGGGCATAATTATTTCCTTTAATGTGGACACAATAAAAAACAACTTTAAAATGCAGTTTAAGGTATTATTGCTTCTTACTTTGAACATGGAGAATAAAATAAAACTGTCCACATCATCAAAAAAAGAAAGAAAGAAAGCAAAGCAGACGTGAGCTTTTTTTTTTCTCCTTCTTTCCAAAAGCGCTCAGGCGCTTGCGCGTCTGTCGTTGCTAAGCAACCATTTCCTCCAACGAAAACCCCTTGCTGTAACTCTGCTACACAGTTTTCAACTCGACGCAGCGCGGACGCGCCTGAAAAAAAACCTCGCTGGCCATGACTATCTGACTACGCGCACCATTCAGCGGAGCTTTTATTTTTCTTTCAGATCTTCGGATCACATGCGTGCCGAACCGTGGACAGGGATCCGTTCGGATCACGGCTCAACGGTGATCCGTTGCACCACTAATATCCCAGCATCAATGATGTGAGTATCCTCTGTCCGTCAGAGGATAGACTTTAAAGTTCTGATGCTGGGTCTATAAAGCTCTGAATGGTTTAGGACCAAAATACATCAGTGACCTCTTGACCCAGTATGAACCTTCCAGATCCCTCAGGTCATCTGAATCCGTTTTTTTTTATCAGTTCCCAGAGTTAGAACCAGACACGGAGAAGCTGCATTCAGCTTTTATGCTCCATATATCTGGAACAAACTCCCAGAAAGTCTCAGATCAGCTGAAACACTCCAGGTTAAAGACTCCTGTTCTCAGCTGCATTTGAATAAAGCACCAAATCCACACTGTTTTACTTTTAAGCCTTTTCCATTTTAAATCATGCTTTTCATTTATTTCTTTTCCAATGTCTCTGTAAAGCACTTTGAATCACCTTGCTGTTAAATTGTGCTATATAACTAAACTTGCCTTGCCAATTGTAAAGTCCAATATTGCGATAATGGTTAACAAAGAATATATTGTACAGCTTTAGAAACTTCAAGTCCAGCGGTGAGTGTCAGGGTCATGATAGTAGGGTACAGCTCAGAATTTCTTCTTCATGAAAAGCGGCATGAAGTACTTGTTTATTTTCTTTCCATATTGCACATGATCCACATTATTCTTTAAAGGGCTCATATCCTTTCTTGCATTTTAATTTTTCCTTTGATATCCTCCCAATACATATAATGTATGGAAAATCTGTCCCAATTCATTTTACATCATCATTTAGAACACTTCTTTTAACTGTTTAAACAGGCGTTTTTTGTTACTGTACCTTTAAGACTGATACATGTGAACCTCAGTAATGACTGGCTGCCCTGTTCTGTAACTCATTTATAATTCAGTCTGGGCTCAAATGCTGTTTATAACCATCATAAATGGGTGAAGCTAAATTGCTGTAGGTTGAACAGGAAGATACATGTCAAAGCATTTGGTTTTTGTGACATCACAAAATCATGAATTCAGGTGCATTATCTGCTTAATTTTGTTCTGATACTGCTTCAGTGTTCACGCACCACATCTGAGGAGTGAGACAGGAGAAGTGAAGCGAAAGTGACCATTTGTCATACGTGAACACACCACAGCACACAGTGTGAACAGCACAAAATTGTTCCTCTGCATTTAACCCATTCAGGAATGGAACACGGTGCCGGGGAGCAGTGTGTGGGACGGTACCTTGCTCAGGGTACCTCAGCGGTGCCTAGCGGTCTTGGGAATCGAACCCGAACCCAGACTTTCTGATCACAGGGCGAAAGCCTTAACCACTAGGCCACCAGCTGCCCCAGGGTTTTCCATGATGATGCATGTGTCTATTGCCTTGACTTAAGCATTCCATTTTTACCACCAAATTGATTCCCAAGGATCCTTTTCAAATTCAAAGTAAAGAGCTGAAACTGAGCTACACTCACTTGGTAAAGTCCAGGAATGAAACGTGGCCGTGGTAGAAGGCTGGCTTCATCTCCTTCCAAGAGGTCACGTTCTTAACAAACCGCACCTAGACATTACATTACAATTTCAACATTAGACCGTTTTTTGTTTTTTTTTTAAATAACAAAAAACTTATTATACAGTACTAATAACAAGTAATTATTAGTCATTATTACAATATTTATTAGATTTTTCTGTAGGGCTGCAACTGTTTCTCCTTGTGCTTATTCTAATTTAAAAATAACAGGAAAGTATGGAAGAAATAAAACTTCAAATTATGTTAAAACTTCAAAAAACTCTAATAAACTTGAAATTATGTCATTATAATGGGCTGATGTCAGGCTGGATGTGGAAAAATATGTGTCTGATACTACAAACAAGTGCATTATAATATTTAGGCTTTGCAAGTACAATAAAGTGCATCATTATACATAATAATGTGCATTGTAATATTTAGATTTTTAAAGTCTGACAGAGTGAATAACACTCCGTAGAACTTCAGCCTGATAATGCCGTAAAAAGGTTAAAAGTAAAAGTTTACACAAATGGCTCAACCGAATGCAGCCAATTCACATTGTAATCATGAGGAGCTCAAATATTTTTGGTCAGGTGTAATGTAACAGTTGGCTACCACTGGGTCTCTGACCTGGTCCTGCAGGGACATGACGGGGTTGTTTTTGGTGGTGTTGATGTGCAGGACATGGTAGTGGTTCCTGCTGCAGAGGTCGTAGGCGAGGTTGGTGAAGGAGGTGCTGGCTGTTTTAGGCACTCTGTTATAGATCACCACTGTGGCCTCCTCCAGATTGGCTTGGGCTTCCCTCACTCCCTCCTGAATGTGACGGCCATCAACCTCACGCACCTCATGTCTGGCTATGGCAAGTTCTGCAGGGGAGAACACATTTAAAAACAGAATTCTACCCTTAACTGCAAATGAAGTACACCAGCCAAGAGACATTAGGATCCTTAAGTGTTGCAGTTTGTTACAGAAATTTTAGCCAGAAACCTCTTCTTCCGCAAAAAGGACTTTTTAAAACACACACGCCTTCTTTTACGAAACGGTTATTCTACCTTTCATAACATGGGGGACTCCAAATACACAGCAATACAATACTAAACTTATTTCCAACAAATCCAAAAGCAACATTAGAAAACAATAAGTGTCTGGTTTATCAGGGCTGCCAGTCTTGCTGACAAGGCTCTGCATCATGCAGCACTTCATCTTTCTTGGGGACAATAGCCCATGCAATTGGGGCCCATCGTCTCCCTTGGTAACTCTCACTTCTGCATTTTCTCTTAGACAGAACATGACCCAAGTGACCCTTCTAACTAATCACATGCTCACATACTGTATTTACTAGGTTAGTCTGGAGTCACAGCACATTTTGTTCCTACACTGTTTTAGAACCAGAGCTCCGAAGCTTATATAGCTAACAAGTAATGGAAGCTTACACAACACCAATTAGCACCATGCTAACTACATCCCTAAATCATCACACAGCCACTTCAAACAAGTTCTAGGGAGACTTAGATCATCGGAATTGTAGACAGTTATGTTGAATAGAATCAGGCGTCTGCCTCTAAATGCTCTTTAATAGAAAATTATTACATGCAATAGTTATGAATTTGCTGCCTGATGTTTTATGGTCTAAAACTGGAGGGATAAATGCAGTGCCTTGTGAGGCAAAACAGTCCCCAAAAGAAACAGCTTCAGAAAACCATCTCGATCTTCTTGTACTACTCTTACATAAAAAAATCTAGCACTTAAAACTCTCCTCTGGTTCTCACACTGTCCTGAACTTGAGTGTTCCCTCATATTGTTAGCTGCTCTGGTGAAAAGCATCTGCTAAATGATTGTAATTAATGTAAAACTGATTAAGTTCAGATTTGCCAATATTTTCCTCAATACTCATGTAAACACTCACACATGTAAGACACATGTAGGTTCACTGGTGGGTTTGGAGAGTAAATAAAATGTAATATTTGTGCAGTACACATCTGGTTCCATTCACCATTACACACAATGAAATGTGAGTGCAGGTTTCTCTATAATGAACCATTTCTCACCAGACACACACTGATTTACTCTCATTCCATCTGAGTTTTAAAAATGGTTTAAGAAAGTGTGAATGTGAAGGAATTATCCTGATCTAATCTAGCTAACTGGAAAAGGGGTTCGGTTTCTTAGGTCCCAATAAAGCATGAACATATGATGAGCTCATGAAATCCAACCTCTACACCCGTAACACAGTGCAGGGGAACCCACTACGCTCGGCTCAGCTGTCAAACAGACAAATTAGACTCAGAGTAACGTCTTGTCAAAGTGATGAGCCACGTTCTAACCTTATTTTTAGATTTGCGTGACATTTCCATACACGCACACAGCTGTTAGGGTTCAGGCTTTTCAAACAAAGAGCTACAGAATATTAAACAAAACCCAGTATAATGAAAATTACCATGGAATATACATGTGACTCAGTTCAGAGAGATTACTGGATATTGTATGGAAATATAGACTGTGAAATTTCATCGCATGAATGTTTCTAAATAGAAGAGATGTTTAATTTTTCACTAGATATAATTTTAAAAAAAACTTGTATGTGGAGATGTATTAGAAAACACACAAAAAGACAAGTTAGAGAAATGCAGATATAACATTTGTCATCTTAATTTGTTATGTAATGAACTATGAATTTACTCATAACCTATTACATTTTAATGGTACATTTAAATGGTGTGTCTCACATTACAGCTTTAATCATGTTGGAATACACTTCGTCTAGTTGAGTTAGTCAATGTGTAAATTAAACAATTATTTAAGTTGAAAGTATATGAAAGTATTTTGTACTGAGCAGTGTAGCACTCAACTTGGTACTGGAGTACAAGATAAAGTTCTCTAGGGCCGAGATCATTTGCCAGTACTTCTTAATCATGGCCATGAGATCCATTTTTCGTCTAAGGCTGTGTTTTGTGGATCAGTCGGTAATGTTATGTAACCTAAGGCTGTATTTTTGCAGAGACACTGCAAAAAAAGACTGAAAGATTGAATTCCAGCTGAAGCTCTGCTGCAGGGCTGCGCGTGGAGGAGACAGACTCTCTACTTCACCTCGGAGCTCCGGCCATAAACAGAGGGCGAACAAACTTTGAATGATATATATGCATACACACACACACACACACACGGCCTGCAAAAGCAGTGTGAAAAGGCAGGGGGCTTTTCGACTATGTTTTCCAGCTTAAATCATGGAGTCAGCTATGCAAGAACAGCCAGCAGTGCTTTCATCAAGATCCTTCAGCATCCTAATGAATGTTTGGGAACTTGATCCATGAAGTACTTCAGTTTACAGTGCCAAATCATAACACATGGTTTAAACGTCTAATAAAAACATGGTTGAAGGGCTGGGCAGCATCCAGCGTGTCTAAAAACAGCACAGGACTGAATGAAGTCCAAAATCATCCCAAGAGCTCATTTGCAAATGGAGGGAGAACACTCATCTGATTGCATTTTAACAGAAACCCAGGTCCACCATCAACCAGCTACACAAAGAGCTCATTAATTGTATAAAGCTCTGCAACACTGAAGTACAGTACAGACTGAAATATAGATCAGTGACAGACTGCAGTGCTAATTTGCATATTGCATCCTCCCACTGTATTGATCCTACAAAGGTTAGTACTGTGAAAATGACTATAAACACAACATACTGTAGACCAGTTCTGTAACATCTACCTTACACAGACATATTGGGAAACAAATAAAATATGTGAAAATGAGAGCACAATTATTTATATGTATACATTAATGGGTTTATATCATACGTTTTTCTTTAATTAAGTTAATAAAAAACTTTTCCAACCTCTCTATACTTGCGGGTTGTTCATATTATGGTACCTTTAAGACTGATCTGTGTAAATGAGCTCTGTTCTGATTAGCCCATATTACATCTCGGTCTGGACTGAACTGGTCCTCATAACTCCGTTAATGCATTGTTTAATAATAATAATAATAATTCAAAAAAAAAATGAAAACAAATGCTGTTTTTACAGCA
Source organism: Nannopetersius ansorgii (assembly GCA_037974605.1). Classification (NCBI taxonomy): domain Eukaryota; kingdom Metazoa; phylum Chordata; class Actinopteri; order Characiformes; family Alestidae; genus Nannopetersius; species Nannopetersius ansorgii. The sequence goes on from JBBPDE010000001.1 coordinate 14,074,874, forward strand.
CAGTTTCCACATATGGACTGATGAGAGTTGGAAATGAATATGTTTTTTTTTCCCATCAAACAGACCCCTTAAATGTTTATATGTAAAATAGTTATAATCATTTGAAAAGAACTTTAACAGTCCCAGACTGATGCAACTGAATCCCATCCTCAGACATTTGGCATCCCATTGCATTTTACAGTCTTATTGCACCCTGTGACACTTCCAGAGAAAATCTGAAACTGTCCAAGTCTGGTTAAACCTCACAAATCCAGTGGGGTAATGTGATCCACATGTAAACATTGCCTTAAATGACACTGGACCCTGTGCCCAGACTCACTAGCATGAATGATAAGTTGGATGACAGCTTACAGCCTATTTATGAAGACATGAGTTACTGCCCTCTACAGTTACAGCCAGAAGCAGCTCAGCCTCACTCCTAAGCGTGTGAAGGAGCCTCACGGTCATCTATATTTGTGAGAACTTTCAGCACAGATGGTGAACGTACAGCCAGGCTTTCGCTCCTGCTGAACAACGGCAGGAAGCCTAAAGAAGCCTAGTGAGAACGTTACCACATCAATATCTTCAATCCTGAGAACACGAGCGTCACGGCTCCTTGCTGGACGTATAACAAATGGTAAATTGTCATCATACAGCCAAAAAATTTCTTATATGTCTTATATGGAAGTTTCCCTAGTTTGTGTTGATGCTCGTGGTGTCAGACGTCATGGTGAGCTTTGTTTGGTGTTCCTATGTCACACAACCAAAGCTGCTGTAATTTTTTAAAGATGTAATAATAGTAACCACTAGGGGGCTTTTAAAAATGGTGTCGCATGCAAACATTAAAACCAAAAACGAACAAATTTAGTATATTTTAGGCTTTGGAAACAAACAGAAAAACACAAGATTTTTTAACTTGGAGTAACTTTCAGGATAGTCGCCACCCACACCTGTTGAATGTTGCACCGCGGTCCATAGAGAAGAGAAAAGTTGTCCCATCTCATTTTGTACGTGCACACAGTTGCTGATGATAACAAGTAACCTTAACCTTTGAACCCAAACGGCGACCGCGTAGGAGAACAAACACCGGTTCTAGACTGATTTATAACATTTATATTTACTAAAATCAGAGTTTACTGATACACTCAGTCATATAATGAGTTATATAAGGTCTCCCTTACCCAGCTTTCCCCTCGACTCCTCCAGCTTCTGGATCTGGTTCTCCAAGAAGACCATGGCCACTGCGAACGCCAGCAGGGCCAGGAGCTGATACTTGGGCGGCATCATCATCCTCCAGAGCGCCATCAAATCACCCAGGATGTGGAGAACATGCCGTGAGGCTCCGCGGGTTGGGCTGTGTGCTGATAAACACAAATCAACAGATGAGCAAACACACAAACCCTCAGCCCTGCCTGCGTCCAAAAGTACCCAGACAGTCCTCTAATAAGAGATCAGCCACTTTATAATAGTCGTACCATGGGCAACTTTCTTACTGAGTACTAAAGCATTTAATCCTGTGCAATATCTTATTATAATTATGTGCAAAATATCACACTTATGTCAATATTACTGATCTATGACTGATCTCTATTCCATACAATAACAGACTCCTATCCACTATTAGTGTTATTAGTATTCACTTAACTCCAAGTTACTTATCTACATTGTTTATACCCCAGCATCAGTGTATAGAGCAAAGTGTATTACATATTGAGTAGTTTCTGTTTTTATTGTATTAATTTAGACCTTAAATTGTATACTGTTCTTGTCTCTGCGTATCTTACTAATGACCTTACTAATGCTCTCATGATTGAATGCTATCAAATCCTTACAGCCATGTTCCCTAATTTAGTGGAAGGCTTTCCCAGAGCAGTAAGATAAGATAACCCTTTATTAGTCCCACAGGTACTTAATATACATGGTAATAGCAGCCAAGTGGACAGACCAAGAGAATGAAGTAGAAGCAGCATAACAAATAGAATAAAACCTATACAAAACATATAACAGTCTAATATAAAAAAGTACACTATACAAATATTACAAAAACAAACGCTATAAATGAGTAGTGTAAACAAGAAAGATGTTTTCACTACAATAAACTAATTCTGTGAGATAATATATCGTATTCAACATGAAATCTACTGTTGCATGTGAAATCTCTTTTTTGGGTTGTAATATGTTTTTGAAGCAGCGCACAACAATGTTTTTTTAATTTGTCTTCAAAAACGAATGCAAATAGGTGGTTTGTTTTTGGATGAGCATGAATGCAAAACAAATGTGCACAGAATAAAATAAGGTTGAACATAAAGTTCTCCTTATCATTATTTAAAAAGATATAGTAGTATTTTAGTAAAATACATTTTTTTTTGCATAACTTCTACAGTCTGCCGGTAAATTTCGCAATAAATAAATAAACACGAGCAGTAAAAATAAATAAGTAGTGTACATATATTTTTAAAAACCATATGTAAGGAATGTGTACCATAATAAACAACTATTTCATGTTTATTTTGTTTATTCTGTGACTCGCTACGCCACCAGCGTTAGCTTAGCCGGTTTGCCTCCCAGAAACTTTACCCCTACAGCCAGAAACATGAGTCCAATTGTTCAGTAAATGCCAAGGAAAATTAGTCACCTTACCTGCTCCTTTAAACCGAAGACAAAATAAACTCCAAATCTTTATTTGTCGAAATAAATAAAAATGAACCAGTTTAGCATCACAGACCGATCCGTGTTTGGTTCTATCAGTCACTACTTCCGACCGAACGCACTGTCACTTCCGGCCCAGTGTAATAATTAGATATATTTATTTAGAAATGTATTTATTTTAGTACAAATAACTGAAGAGGTTAACATTCCAAATACAGCTTAGTAATAAACTTTACCCTGTTTACAAATAACGGAATGTAAATTAGCCCAAATAGTTTTATAGACCAATTCAGAATCTACTAAACAAATATGAATAAACTAATTTAAATGAGATCTATAATAAACAGGTAGACACATAAACAGGTCGATCGATATAATGATGGACAAATGGATAAATTATTGTTGTCAATGTTGTATATACTTTATTAGAACTGTCTTTTCTATTTAATACTGCTATGATTTCTATCATTAGTTCTACGATCCATAACTCTGTAGTCCCAGTTACTCTGTAATTCTTATTAGCTCCTTATATAATGTTCATCTTTAAATATAACTTTTCTTTGACAACATTGCTCTTGAAACAGTCGTGTAAATAAAGACTACTTTGAATTTTGGGGTTGGGTTTGAATTTGACTTTGAATTTGTATTATTTTAATTCGAGAGATAAATATTGTGACATGTGGCTCCTTACCTCCAGTAAAGGGCAGTCTTAATGCTTCGGCAGACCAACACATTATAGACAACACCATGATTTCAACTTTGTGAACACAGTTTGGGGAAGAACTTTTTTATTCCAGCATGACTGTACCCTGCCGGCCAGCACAGAGTCCTGACCTCAACCCCATCCAGCACCTTTGGGTTTAACTGGAACGGAGATTGTGTGCCAGACCTTCTCAGCCAACATCAGTGTCTGACCTCATAAGTGCTCTACAGAATGAATGGGCACAAATTCTCACAGAAACTCCAAAACGAAAAATAAGAGTGGAAGCTGTTATAGCTACAAAGGGGACAAACTTCATATTAAACTCTATGTATTTGAATATACAGTCATCAAAGTCCCCATTGCTGGGAGGGTAAGGCGTCCCAATACTTTTGACCATATAGTGTGAGTGAAGATCCTCCCTCTGTCCTGTAGGGGCAGTAGAGCTGCTGTGTGAGTGGAGCAGCAGGAGAAGCTGCTAGTGGAGGAGGAGATGGAGGTGTATTTACTGTGGTTCTTACCACTTTTACAAACGGTAAGAAAACATATCAGCTCCTCCACACGATGTTTAATCTCTGAACATCTGTTCAGTTTCCCGACAGCAGATTTACGGCTATTTAATAAGTCAAATCTGTTAAAGACACCAGTTTTTCTAACATTCTCTCTAAATCATGACGTGGCGTGGATGAGCTAATGCTAAGCTAACACAGATCTACCTTTATTAGTCTAAATAAACATTACTTACGTTTAAAACAGGGTCTTTATAACATCATGTCTACATTACTTATTTTTAGAGCATTAAATTGTGCCTCATGTTCCTAAAAATACTGTGTTTAAGGTACAAGTAACACGTAAATTAGCGGAAGATGAGATTGACCTGTGATGTGACTCTTCCTCTTAATTTTCCCTTTCATTTTCTCTTTTTAAAAAGTTATTTATTCTATTCTTGTGTAGATTAGATTACAGTTTGCTATTGCATGTTTATTTACATGTTGTAACAGTTTGGATTATGCAGGTTTGACTGCCTTTTTAGTTCCACTTTAAATGTTAACAGTAGTTTATTTTCCTTCTGGTGATTTGAGGTGGGACTGAAAAGTTTATATCATGATATAAACATGTGTATTTTGTTCAATTATGTGCAAAATGTACTTTCCTCATACCGGAACTAACTAAAGATAATGTTCTGATGTTACTGTTCTCAAATACATTATGGACAAAAGTATTGGGACGCCTGACCATTACAACAGCAGGGACTTTAATGACACTGCATTAAAATCCATTTTCTTTAATATGGTGTTGGTCCTCCCTTTGCAGCTATAACATCTTCCACTCTTCTTGGAAGACTTCCCACACGATTTTGGAGTCTCTGTGGGCATTTGTGCCACTTCATTCTGTAGAGCATTTGTGATGTCAGGCTGTGATGTTGGACGAGATAGCCTCGCTCGCAATCTCCATTCCAGTTCATCCCAAAGGTGCTGAATAGGCTTAAGGTCAGGGCTCTGTGGGGCCAGTTAAGTTCTTCCACACCGAACTCATCCCGCCATGTCTTTATGGAGCTCGCTTTGTGCACTGGGACAGTTGCACTGGAATAGAAACTGTTCTTCCTCAAGCATGGCTTTGTCCAAAATGCCCTTCCTAGGGACTTGATTTTATGCACCTTTGCCAGTGGGTATAATTGAAACACCTGAATTCAGTAATTAAGAGGTATGTCCCAATACTTTTGTCCATATAGTGTACGTTCAGCCAAACTCAGTTATTTGATGTGTAAGTGTACATTAACGTGAAGTGATTCTCATAGAATCTCATAGAATCACTGCTTAACATCCGCTACAGCTTTGGGTACATCTAAAAATGACCGGAGATGAAAAAGTTCCCCTTTAAATATTACTGGCAGCGCTGGTGGTAGTAGTATCTGTAGGTGTATTATTTTAATGTCTCTGGGCACATCATCTAATCAGTGATGTTTCTGAAAGTATCAGCAGTAGTACTTGCTGAGATGACCATTATATTGGAAGCATTTTTCTTGTGATAATTTTTTGATGGTTGAGCAGCAGCTCAAACTTTAGTGTATAAACTGAAGGGATAAAAGTTAAAGCAAAGCCTTAAAATGTTTACTGTGGTTGTTTTCCACAGGAGAGAGGATTATGATCCCTCTCTCTGTCTCTCTCTATCTATGTATTTATCTGTCTATCTAGCTATCTATATATCTATGTATCCATCTGTCTGTCTCTTCTCTATCCGCCTTTCTCTTTATCTAAGTATTATTTCCATCCATATTATTTCTCAGCATCATAAACCTCATAAACCTTATTGGAAACCGTCTCCACTGTAAAGCAGACATATATTTGGAGAAATTATTTGGTTTGCCTTTTTCTCAGAAATGAATCTATTAGTGTGCAGAGACTCAACTTGTTTACTGCTTTATGATTGGTTGATTCCGTAACGTGTGTTCTGTTTTTCTCCCAGCTCTCGGCGTTTGGAGCGGAGCTGTCCTCCGAGGCCTGCCGGGAGCTGGGCTTCTCCAGTAATCTCCTCTGCAGCTCCTGTGATTTACTGGGCCAGTTCAGTCTGACCCAGCTGGAGCCGTTCTGCAGGAAGTGCTGTCAGGAGGAGGCCCAGACCGAGTCCAGGAAGGTCAGATGATGTTCTGAGGCTCTTTAAATCACTGCTCAAACCTCAGGTGCCTTTTACTGAACTGACAAAATCTGCTTTATAATGCAGATACAGATCAACAGTGACAGTTATTTTATACATTATTTAATGGTAGGACTAATAATTTTTTTATGTATTTAGCACCTTTCTAATTCCTTTATTACTTTTATTGTTTTGTTTTCATTATTTTCTTGTTTCAGGCGGATCTATACGTGCCTTAGTAATTATGCCCTTTAACGATTAAATTCACTGAGATTGAGGGTCACTCGCAATGTAACCCAAGTTTAAGTAAAGGTTACAAATGGAGGTGGGCATAGATTAATTTTTTTAATCTAGAGTAAACTCATTGTAATCTTGGAATTAATCTAGATTAAAATGGCTCATTTGAATTCTGCCGAAGGTCAGAATGATCCCAATGCCTATTTTTATAGAGTAAATCATAAATATTCCTCCAAATGTTCTCCCAGAACACTTTAATTTCATTTGGAACTCAGTTTAATACATTACGCTTAAAGAAAGTGTAAATAAAAACCCGAGGTTTAAATACGGAAAAGTCGAGACAGAGAGGGAGAGACAGAGAGGGAGAGACAGAGAGGGAGAGACAGAGAGGGAGAGACAGAGAGGGAGAGACAGAGAGGGAGAGACAG
>JBBPDE010000001.1:14151815-14168610 GCA_037974605.1 Nannopetersius ansorgii
TTACAGAAATGACATCATTGCAAATGTCACATTATTTCTGAAACTGTGCTGTTGACTAGTCTGATGCTTTTGTATGATACTCTAATAATGCCGTCACGCAATATGTCATGTGCATAGATGTGTGTGTGTGTGTATATATTGGGTGACCACCTGGTATGATATTACCATTGGGTGCCTGTTCATATTCCATAAATATCCTAATTCCTAATTTTTTTAAAGTGTGTGTGTGTGTGTGTGTGTGTGTGTGTGTGTTGAGATGGGCCAGAAAAAGGTCTCTCACTTGTGATTGTTACTGCAGTAGTTCAGTACAGGCCTAATTTGAATCATAATAGACTTGCAGATAAGCATTTTACAAATGGTTTGAGCTGATCTTTGTCCTGTTAGTCTTTAGACATCTGGAGGCTACTGTGCTAAACTGTCAATTTTATTCTTTCTTTTATTGATCCAACCTGGACTATTTGTTTTGGGGTTTTTTTTTTGCTAGCGGAAGCATCCACAGATCGGAACACGAACAATACCGAATATCACTTGACCCGATCGTAGGTGCACCCCAAACAAAAATTACAGTTTTAAGCGTTTCTATTACAAAACAGATTCCCAATTGTAGTACGTATGCTTTGCCCAATATTACATGACCACGTTAGCAATAATAAAGTTAATGAAACCATGCTTCCTGGATGCTGCTCGTCTAGTAAGTGCTGTATAAAGCACACTGTAAGAACCCTGATTTAGGTACTAATTTGGTATGGAATGACTTTTCAGTATTTTGCTTGGTACCAGCCCTGAACCTGACAGAAGACATGTTTCCAATTCTGTGTTTGTCTGATTCGAAACAATCTGAAGTCACTTGCACAGACTAACTTTTTTCCATTGGCAACTAAAACCAAAAACCAGTTACGACACCAATACCAGTACTGGTGTAAGTGTAAACGTGAGTGTGTGTTCTGGCTCCCGGCGGCTCCCGCATGAGTAACCGGGTTGCGTCACAGCTCACCCAGCGTCTGTGAAACACACCTACTCGTCTTCCTCCAGCGGGGCGTGGCGTGGCCCGGGGTGGGGAGCTGCTCTGGCACTCCGCCAGCTGTCACTGTCCACAGGGAATTGGGTGAACGGTCAACACTGCCGGCTTAGACACCAAATCTCATCACAGAGATTCAAATTCGCAGCTTTTTGGCCTCCTCTGCCCAACCCCCAGTCATGTGGCCGCCATTGTAGCAGTAACTGCAGCAGAGCTCTTGTGGTGGATCTTGTGAATGGAGTTTGATTTATGGCTGTGGTTCTTTGGCCTGGTGAATGCCAAGGGAACTCCTCTTCCTTCTCTTAACCCGGAGCTGCGGAGACATGAAAGCACAGGCTGTCTCGCCTCTTTCTGTCTCGCTGCCTGTTTGTCTTAAAGCTTTCTGTACTAATGAGTCCAAGCCGGCCTATCGTATCCATGAAAGGTTAGATGGTGGGTAATAGCCATATAGAAGATTAATTATTTAATAGTCTTTTGTTCTAATGAAGTACGTGCCTAAAGTATTGCCTGGTTATTTATCATGCTTTATTGCTTTCGATGTAGAAGGCGAGTAACGTTGACTGAATGTCCCAGTGGGCCAGAAGAAAATACAATTTTATCCACTAGTTTTTGAAAACATGCCCATGTCTCACTTCCGTTGACAACCAATGTTCTCAAGTACTGCATACTGGGCAACTCTGCCTTTATGGTCCATCCTCACCTCCTCAACTATCCAGAAACATGGTGAAACACTGAAGCATGCATCATACGGAGGTGTAAACATCACAGGAGACTCGAATCTTGCACACGGCTGTGAGAAGGCACTATAAAGATGTGTTTGAGATGAAGACACAGTGACAGACAGAAGATATTGGGCCACAAGTGAAGTCAGTTTTTGAAGTTAATGTGTTGAAAACAGGAATAATGAGGAAGTGTAAGGTTCCTTTGTCGAGCCAGATTTTTATGTGACTGAGTGCATCTCCAAAACAGCAGGTCTCGTGGGGTGTTTCTAGTATGCAGTGGTAAAGAAAAGACCTCTGGTGAACTGGCAACATGTTCATGGTTGTCGATTCCAGTGAGGAGTGAAGGCCACCCCTTTTTGATATGACTCCACAAAAGAGCTACTGTAGCACAAATTGCTGAAAGAGTTCAATCTGGCCATGGCAGTAAGAAATTCATCTGGGGCTGTGTAGCTGCTGACCACTATCCATCGATGAAAGCACTTAACGGTGGGCATGTCCATAACAGGACTGGACCATGGAGCAATAGATGAAGGTTGCCTGATGAGTCACCTTTTCTTTTACATCAGGTGGACAGAGATGGCCCTGAGGGTGTACTCACACTAGGCACGCTTGCCCTGTACCATACCCGAGTCCAATCGAACCGTGCTCCGGCCCACCTCTTCCAAGCGGGCCAGGGACGGCTAAACGTCCCGCGCCCGGGCACGGTTCGGAGCACTCACACTAGTCAAACAAACCGTGCTTTGGTGGTCAAACGTACTCGGGCACGGTTCAAACTGCCTAGTGTGAGTACACCCTGAGAGAGCCCCTGTGGCTTGCCTCCTTCATATAGAGGTAGTGTGGTGTTCTGGGTAATGTTCTGAAGGGAAACATTGGATCCTTGGGGTTCATGTAGGTGTTTCTCTTGCGATGGTGTATACCTGGTCTGCAGCAATGTTTATGTAGGTGGTGCACAAGTGAGATGCTGCTGGTGTGGCTTTCCTTTTGTTCAGTGATGCTCACAAAATGCTATATGATGCTAATTTCTGCAGATTCCATATTTATCAATCAAAATGCATGTTTTAATTTCCTATACAAATGCAGTATAGCTTTTAAGCATTTTAAGACACTCACTGTTTTGTGGCAGCTAGCTGCAGTTTCTCTTCAGGTTCAAAAGAACGTCTGCCACCTTTTTCGAAAAGGTTGTCGAACTTTGCAGAGGTAGCTATGCATGAATAGATTTCGGATTGCCGCCCGTTTGAGTTTAATTTCTTTCCTGATCTTTTTTTCTGACACCGATTTGTGCCCTTTTCTGATCATGTTAGTTAGGCCAGTGTGACGCATGTTGCAGTTGAACATCAGTAGTTTTCATAATATTTTGAATTGTGCAAGAATTTTCACTAGGGTGTCTGTGTAATGCGAGATTGCATTACAGGAAGTTCTGACACCTCTTGTCACGCTACTCTGCCAGTGGCTTATTACAAATGGGAAGTTATCTGGCGTTACTCAACCCTTTTTTTTGTTGGCCTCCTTGATCTGGGGTAGGAAAATTAGTTTTTAGGTAAGAAAAGAGGATCATCTGTTATAGGTAGGGAGTTTGTTTGGTGAGCTCCAACCTGAAAGAAGTATGGAAGTGTATGTATTTATAATTTTTGCTTTTGCTGGTAATATGACTAGATGGAAGGTTAGATCAGTTAGGTCAGTGTCTGTTGGTTTTAGCTGCCACGAGGAACGAAGAGGGACAGAGGAAAGGGGGAAATGGGGGGTTGGGAGAGTGAGCAGCCAAATGAGGAGCAGAGGGAGGAGCATAGAGAGGGGAGGTGTGTGTGTGTGTGTGTAGGTTAAGGAGGGGGTAGTTTGTGAAGTTGAGGCGATGCATTCCTCACCCACCCCCCTCTCTCTTGCATGCACACTCAGCCCTTCATCGAGGCCCTCTCCACACACAGAAGTAGTTGTGGTTGACTTGAACATCCAGTCCTGCTGCAGAATGTTTGCCCCACCACCATCCTCTCCCTGGTTTATCTCACATCTGCATAATTCCCCCCTGCTCATCTGATTACACTGCATGGGGAGTGATCAGGTTAAGACCACACACAGTAGAGGTGCAGCAGTCCTGCAGCAAAACTGATTTTTATTCGTGAAGCTGACCATTTATCAGTGTTCTGATATTTGTGGGGTTTTTTTCCTTTAGTTCAGCTTCACTGTGCCCTGATTATATGCAATGAGTCTGAAACTACTGATTACGTTTTGTCCATTAAAGAGGATAAAAAGTAAAATAAATGGGTATGAACTGACAAGCTCCTGTAAATAGGTGCTGAGAAACTGCATTGAAGTCGTATCCGTTATGGTTAATATGGTCAATATCTGTGCCAATCCTGATCCGATTATTTGGATATGTCCATCACTGCTTTAAGATGCGCACAGATGTGTGCGTAAACCCACATGGCTACACAAAGGGAGTGCCGCGGCCAGTTTTGAGTCCGTTTTGGTTTCAGCAGGTGGGAGGCTTGCTTGTGTTCCCACATCTGCCTGCCTGGCCTGGCAGCTGCTCCAGTTTAACTACTGCCGCTGCTTCTGCTGCTCCTTCACTCCCAGATCCTTTTGTTCTTTCCCAGCTAACAACGAATTGTAAAGAATGAATGAATTTAGGCTTGGTGTGTGTGTGTGTGTGTGTGTGTGTGTGTGTGTGTGTGTTTCCTTTTGTTTGGAAGCAAAAAGGAGTGGGGTGGGGGTAGGGATCGTAGGTTGGCCGAGAGTCAGTTACAACTGACTTAACTGAAAAAAAAAAAAAAAATTGTAAGGGCTTGCCAACTCTCAACTGCACTCAGATCTCTGAACAGCTGTGACTCAGTGGCTTAAGATTTAATAAAGCACAGTTTGAAGTGGATGGTACTCACCTAGAACTATTTGGACTAATATATTCTCTCTCTCTCTCTAGGTCTCCTGTATCCTGACTTCGCCTGACGCTGCGTTCTCTGAGAGAATTAAGGAAATATGGAGTGACATGCTGCAGATTAGTTAGCAGATAAGCAGCTTTGAGGACATCCACCTCTGCGTAAGCACACGTTCCCCTGTCCTGCGTCTGAAGCCCTGTTGCGCACCCAGTCTGGTGTGCAGCCATGGCTGACCCAGGCATGATGAGCCTCTTCGGGGACGATGGAAATCTGTTCTCCGATGGGCTCGAGGATCTGGGGGAATGTGGCTTCCCTCAAGGCCAGGCAAATCCCATGAGCCAACAGATAACACACGAACACCAAGGCTATGGGCAGCTCCCCTCTTCTCTTCACCTCTCGACGCCTGCTGTCCCCGGGCAACAAAAACTTGGCCACCACTTTGATCATTTTGGTCAGTATGAGCAACATAAAATGCATTCAATGGAGCAGCAAGGGGGTCGATTGATGGGGAACGGCCCTGTCAATGGTATGTCTTCGCCGCACTCACGGTACCACAGTGCCCCAGTGGCCCACGGTGGTGGACCAGGAGCCAGTGGAGGACACCATGTCTATCCTGGGGCGCAAGGAGACGGACGAGGCCAGTCATTCCCAGATGGTGGAGGTGCCTGGGGTCCTCAGGCCATGCAGGTACCGGAACAGGTCCGACCCCAATTCCAGCAACAGCCAGCTCAGCCACCTTCTCATCAGCACGGCCCTGCAGGACCACAGGGCCATGGTCACCAAATGGGGCCCTACATGGGTCACAATGAATATGGCATGCCAGGTCACAACCAGACACAGACTCCTCCAAGAATGAACCACTTTCCCCAAGGCATGCCTCAAGAGGCAAACCGTTTCATGGGACACCTGGGACTGCCGCAGAACCCCAACATGGCAGGGCCAGCCATGCGCCACCCAGCACAGGCACCCCAGCAACATCAGCAGCCTGGTCAGCAGTTCCTCCACAGAACATCTCAAGGCCCTGTGCATCCGGACTCTGTTGCCGGCCACGGCTCACCTTTTCCGCAGAGCCCATCAAGACAGCAGCAATCACAGCAGCAGTCGCAGCAGCAACCGCCACAGCAGGTCATGGGTGGAAGACCCCATCAGAACATGGGATTTAATATGAACAACCAACCAGTCTCAAGCAACACTGTAAACAGCTCAGGGCAGTACCCTCCCTATCCTCCTTATGGCAACCTTAATCAGGGATTAGCCAACACTTCAGGGATGAGTCCCAATATGAGCCTTACCACCAGCAACAACGGCAACCCCAATGCTCCTGTGGCCCAGGTGCCGCGCTACCCAGGCCCTGGGGGACCCCAGCGGTACTCTACACCTGGAACCCAGCAGGGACCAATGCACCAGCAGCCCCTTCACATGAACCAAATGACCCCCCAGCCTATGCATCCAGTGCAAAGCCAGCCCTCAGCCCAGCCGAAAATGCAGCAGCAGCACCTCGCCCCTCCGCCTCAGGGATCTTATGGCTCTCCCCCTTCCATGTCGCCCATGAGGAACATGGGCACCCCTGCAGGCACTCCCCCACCCCAGCAAGGGCGCCCTCCCAGTGCAGGACTGGGCCCAGATGTGAGTGGATACCCTGGTGTCCCACACCAACCCCAGGGCCCGATTCCCCATTCGCAGAGGGGACCTGCACCTGTGACCCTGGGCCAGCAGCATCCGCACCCCCAGCAGCTCCCTCTTCCACAGCAGCACCCGCACCCTCCCCCTACACAGATGTACGCGGCCTTGTCACCCAACCACAGGGGCGCGGGTGCTCAGGGAAGACAAACCAACCACGCAGATGCACAGGCTCCGCTCTCGCAGCAAGCGTCGCGGCCTGGGCAGCAGCTGCAGACACCCACAATGCCTTTCCAGCAGCTGCAGCAGGTGCGAACCCCTCCGGCTCTACCTGCTACACAGGCGCACCTGTCAGCACACCACCAGGGCTCCCCACCCCCTCAGCAGGGCAGCTGGGTCCCCACACACCAGTCACCTCCACCCAGCCACCAAGTGCCTCACGTACAGGTCAGTGGTGTGGATGAGCCAGAGTCCACCAGTTGGGGTGTGCAAAGTTGATGTAGTATGTAAACATTTCCTTAGTCCATGACATTTGTGCAAAAAAATAAGATGGGGAAACAACCTGTTTTTGTCTTTCCATGAAGACCAACACTTTAACCAAAATCTTACATTCCATTACATTTAAAAAGGCACATTTTCTGGACTGGTAAAGCCTATGAACGAGGGCAGTGTGGGCTATGTTCCTGTTGAACTGAGCTAAAAATGAAAGGTCTGTAGAAATAAAAAATGCATAAAGAGTGGCACCCTGAATCAAAATAGAATTCAGAGTCAGAGATGTTCCCACGCCTTTAGGAAAGTGTAGGAAGGTGTGTGTGTGACTTTTGGCTGGTCCTGTTTTTGTGCAGGTGGGTGGTGAGTGGTGTGTTTGGGGGTTCCACAGTGGAGTGCTGCTGCTGCCCCTGCGGGTATAGGGGGTGTGTGGGAAATGGATTTTTATAGCTGTTTATTTCCTCTTTGGTGCATATCCTGGCCCTCCCCAAGACACAGGCGCCACTGCGCTAATCTCCTACATACCCCCCACCCCACCCCCAACACACACACACACCACCACCTCCCCCTATGCAGGGGAAATGCTCCCTTCCTGCTCTCTCTAAGCATCTCTCTCCTCCCCTGTCTGCACTCCTTCCGCTCTCTGTGTCTCTCTCTCTCTCTGTGTGTGTGTGTGTGTGTGTCTGTCTCTCTGTCTCTCTCTCTCTGTCTCTCTCTCTCTGTGTCCCCCTTCTTACTCTGTGTGTGTCTGTCTCTCTCTGTGTCTCTGTCGCCTTCACTCTTACCTTCTCGCCTGTTCTTTTTTTTTCCTCTTATTGTTTTTTTGGGCCTGTGTCTCGGAGGACTCATGTGTGAGTTAATGGCGTTCAGCAGGATGTGTCCTGTAGGGTGGGTGGAGGAGGGGGTCGCTGGTGAAGCAGCCCTCGATTGCTCCGACTTCGTGTAGGTCACGTGATCTGTGCCATTAGCTTGTTTTGCACTGAAAGGCTCTTTCTCTGGTGACCCATTCACACACAATAGCCATTCTTAGTTTACCACTCCTGTCCAGCATACAGCTTTAATGTATTTTTTTTCCCCCTCTCATTCCACTCGTTCGTTCATTCTTTCTATTTCTAATAGCGTCCCGATTATAAACTTTGGTGGTTGACATTTAGGATGTCAGTCTTAATTTGTCTTACCTCACGTGTGACCTAGATGTAAGGCGGAATTCACCGCTTCAGTGCATCTCCATCTTTGGCTGAGGGCTAATAAGCCATCGTTTCTTTTGTCTGGTTCACAAAAAGTGCCTGAAGGTATTGGATCATTTTCTTCTTTTTTTTTCTTTTTTCCTCACCCCCCTTCTTCCTCCTTTCTCATGTGGTAAATGTAATAGTCACCTTCAGACCAGCTGTGGCAGCGTTTAATTATTGAGGTTTGGTTGTCTCGTCATGGTGCTTCTGCAGCTTTAGGCAAATATTTGATTAGGGATATGTGTGCCATTCATGGCCAATACAGGTTGGGTGATTTTCTCAGAAGTGCAGAACAAGGCCTTGTTACGGCTGCCCTCCTTTCTTATTGTTAGTACAGTGAAAAGTCAGGTTCTTCTAACATTTACAGTGTCAGACATTGAGTATATGTATGCACACATGTAAAATATATATGGCCAAATGTGTTATTTACTGCATTAATGTATGGCTGACTGAAGCCTCCTCTGGTGGCACATGCACATTTTCAGTATTTTTGTTGTGGTTGGTTTGTCATTGGTAAATTTAGTTAGTTTCTTCATAGGGATTTGTTATATAGCATTAGCCCCATGCTAACCAAGGCATAATTTCACTTCTCCATACCGGCTGTAATCATTTTATTAGAACAGATACAACATACGCCATGCATTATATTTTGTAGATTTTCCAGGAATATTTCCGATATTTACTCAATGTTATTGAAGTAACTTGAATGACCCGTCTGAGCTTTTTGCCGAGCTGTTCAACTGAGATTAAAGGAGAAGTTCGGTGTGAAATGGACCTCGGGTGTATTGAAATGTAGTGACGAGTATAAACTTTTGTGGAGCAGCCCACCTTCGTTCATTCCCCACCCTCCAAAACACGGCGCTTTTAGCTGATGCTAACCTCAAGGCTCTACTAGATTGATGATGCTAGCACTTGGGGCATCACGTAGCCAGTGCCAATAAATCGCTATTTCTACGCCATTAACAGGCTCAAAGTAGCTCCTCACTTCCGTTGTAGAATTCAGAGGGCTCTAACGTTTAAAACGAGACATTGACGACCTTCAGGGAATTTTCCGGTTGCCGCCATTTTGAAATTAAGGCACGATAAGTCGACTGACGAATAATAATAATACGTTTATTTTATATAGCGCCTTTCCCAAGCTCAAGGACGCCGTACAGTTACAGTCAGAAAAACAAAAACATAGAAGGACAGAAAACATTCACAGAACAACAAAGTACAACAGTTTCATATGCAGTATGGGAGCAAATACATCCGTTTCAAAGATGACTTAAGAAGACTCCAGTAAAACATGGTAACACTGGTTAAACAAGTGTGTTGAGTTTAGATTTAAACTCTTTCAGTGTAGTTACTGAACGAAGACACAGTGGCAGCGAGTTCCAGAGTTTAGGAGCCATAACAGAAAAAGATCTCCCACCCATAGACACAAGACAAGATCTAGGAGCATGAACTACAGATAGGACAGGGCAGCAGATTGCAAATTGAATTCTTCTTACTAGTTTTCAGCATGTACTTCTCCACAGTTTGTGACTGTAAATATACATTAAATGCGTTACTGCTCTATTCAAAGAGGGGAAATTAGCCCTGTTCATCCCTAAGAAACGATGCATCAGTGAGCATATATTTGTTATAAATTCGTTTTTATTCATGATGTGCTTCGTCACAGCTTATACATAGGGTGATATAAATATATAAAATTCCTGGGGTACAGTTATGTGGGTTGTTCTGTGTAGAATGGACCAAAACACATTTTTAATGAGTTGCCATAAAAAATCATTGCTGTAAGTGAGGTGAGCGTGGAACTTTTAAGTTTTGTCACCCAATTACTAAACTGTTTGTAAAGTCGTGAGCCCTTATTTTAGTGTGCGGGTTCATCTCCCAGATTTCTGTCAGTCAGTTACAGTTGTAGTCGTCATGAAGCGACTGATGTTCTGATGAGCGAGAAATTAGACTGACCCCTCTGTGGACTGGGGGGTTTCTCTGTTGGAACAGGCTCTCTATTGTGGCCTCTGCAGCACCAGTTAAATGGGTACCAAGCGTAACAGTTCACAGACACACATCCTCATTTATGTAAAGTAGAAGCAGCAAGACACAAGTTATGGCTCAGCTCCAGGCACTGTTCAGGGTGCTTTGCAGGTCAGATCAGGTTTGTCCAACTGACTTATCAATTTATTTATTTTTTCCATCCCTAAGGCAGTGTTCCACATCACCTGGGTCTGATAAATACAGCTCCTCTTCGCTATATTTGGGAAAATATGATCTACGGCCCTCCAGTATCATATGATATTTAACGTTGCATGAATAAGGTTATTGAATGAGTCCCTCTCAAGTTCCAGAGGACCAGGTCTCTAAATGTCTTGCAAACCTGTTTCAGCTGGACAGAGTTCAGATTTACACCAAAGGTGAAGACAGAAAACGTATTGAATAAGCAACAATCTGAATAAGCAATAACTGCCTTTTTTGTATCCTGCTAGAAGTTCATTTGTTTATATAGACAACACTATTAAGCTGTTCATTCCACAAATATATATATTTGTATATATGTGTGTGCGCAGTAGTGTTAATTTAATATTGCAATAAGATCAGGTGCCTGATCTGTTTTGGTGGATATTTCCGAACTTCGTTAAACGGCCCGCTCTTGTGCAGTAAGTGTGTTTAAAGAAACTTGAAGTAAACCCATAAATAAGAAGCCCATTTAGAATTGCTCTTTGACAAAGGCAGGCTGTAGTTCAAGCCGTGAATCTTGAAGATAGCCTTTAGATGGGGTTTGGCCAAGCGCAGAGGAGCCAAGAGTCATCAGATGAATTGGGTGTTAGCTCATCGCTAGTTTTCACCATGTGGTGAGGGAGGAAGCCTCTGCTGTGGGGCTCCTTCAGGGAGTATTTAGCTCTCGGAGCGAGCACTTTGCCTGCTAGATTAACTGACACGTCAGTCTCCCCGTCGGAGAGATGAAACTTTATATCAAGCATATCGCATTCTGGACTGCGGCTGTCAAATTAGAGATGCAGGGAGCGTGTGCGGAGGGCCTATTGTCATTCATGCAATTGATTATTGGGGAGGCTTGGCAAGAGCCGAGACATTTATCCGTTAAAGCAGCAGCAAAGGCAGCATCCTCCCCTCCGGTCCTGCTCGTCTAATGACCGTCACCGGCCTGAGTGCTGGGCGTTTTCTGTGACCTTGTGATTATTTTTGCATCTGCAGTGCACCCTTTTCACCTCCGTTTAGTTTGTTACAGGAAATTTGCATTTAACCACCACAGTGGTGTGGTTTTGAGAGACTTTTATCTTAAAGCAATCAGTGAAACAACACCATACAGCAACCGTTTTCCCAGAACCGGCTCTCTCCAGGCAGCTCTGACGGGGGTGGGGGATTGGATTTTTAAGACGCGCGTGTGCCTTGTGAGAGTTGCGGCATATTGCGGTAAATTTTGCTGATGTCCATAAATGCCTACACCTCAAACTCCCCCCACCCCACCCTGCCTTTCCTTTTTAAAGTATAGATATAATTTATTAGTGCCATAATGCCTAAGGCCCATCTGGTGCTGGGCCTCTGGGCAGCTGGACGCTCTGCACAGCTGCCAGTGTGTTTCCTGTCAGCCTGTCTTTGCTCTGTACTGTAAAAGTAGTTGAACCTAACACTTCTGCTAGAGAAAGAACCAAACAGGATGGCTCGATTTGCTTCAGGAGGAATCTCTCAAGCTATAATTTCCTCTCTGGTTAGGTATGAGTTCAGGATATTGGTTGAACCAAACTCCAGTGCTTTATATGCATATTAGGGCACTTTTGTAACGTCAAAGTAACAGCTTAAATTTGTCTGTTTTCCAAAATGCCATTCTCTGACCAGTAGCTAGATTATTCCACAAAGGATCTTCTGTTTTTTATTCTGGGTCCTAGGATTTTTGTTTAGTGTTTGCCTAAAGGACTAATGCATGTAAATGGTTCCCAGTCTTCCATTTAAAATTGGTATTATATTTCAAAACTTTTTCCCCAGTTCTGAGATCTTTTTTCTCCCTTTCTCTGTGGCAGCATTCCCCATCTGACCCCTCTTCAGAGATGACTGCATCCAGCAAGACACCTGCCTCAGGCCAGAACCTCCAGCCTGGCAGCTGTGACGCACAACAGATGGAGAGCGAGCAGAAGCCAAAAAAGAAGAAGAAGAAGAAAGCCAAGGTGAGCGAAGACCTGGAAAGGAAGGATGAGGTCAGTAAATTGGAAGCAGGAGGAGGTTTGGGGGATGAGGGAGAGACTGGGCTACGCCCCACTGACCAGTCTCCTCCCGAGAAGAAGAGCAAAAAGAGACCAAAGGAGAAGGAGGCCAAGGAACCGAAAGAGCCCAAGACTCCAAAAACACCGAAAACTCCCAAAACACCCAAAGAACCCAAGGAACCTAAAGAGAAGAAGGTCAAGACAACCACTCCTAAGCCGAAGAGTGCCAAGAAGGCCAGGTATGTTATCAGATATTAAAATATATAATGGAACACTTAACATACTTTATTGCTGCAAAATCATTTTAAGGCTTTAATAGGGTTTTGGTTTTGATGGCCCCTTATATGCATGAGCTGACAGAGTGAGTAAAGTTTCGAGGCCTGCATGATCACTTTGATTTTTTTTTTTTTTTTTTGGTGATGTTTTCCAGCATCCAATTTAATGGAGGTCGACTCACTGATGGTCATGTGATCATCCAGTTCACTGAACTGTTAGGTTTTCTAGGTCATCTGGTACCGTCTAGTGGCATTGGTGGCAAAGAGACGAAAGTCAGGGATTTATAGAAAGGTGGAAGTAACCGTGCTTATGAATTGCAGAACTTCTGAGGAGGTTTTTGTTGTAGTTATAAGTTGTTTTTTGCAAATATCCTGTTAAGTGATCCATCTATACAAAAGGCAGGTTTATCCCAGCCAGTAAATAAAGCATGTGAGAATTATGCTGTCGAGTATTTATGCAGTGGACATTTATTACTAAATGATATCTTGTTGCTTTAAATGTTAGTGCTACCATTGAAGCTTGTCTATGACTTTGTTGACTCAGAAATCATTGCTTTTCTTAGATTTTATTTTGAATGTCGTTTCAATGTGTGAGCTTCAGTTTTGCTGTTTTTGCCATCAGCCTGAGATTCTAAGTCAGTGATTCCTTTAGTATGCTGGACGTTTTCATCATTGGCCTTCTCTCTGGGTGCAACTGCCTCTCCTGCCTTTCCTCTAGATGTTGAAACATTGCTGTGAGGAATTTGATTGCATTCTTCCTAAAGCCAGCTCAGATGCTGGACGATTTAAAAGTATGTTTTCCTGTTCAAACCTCCTTAAAGCCCTTTCAAACACTGAAAACGGGCCACATCAAGACTGAATTATCAGTCGCCGTCTTTTTTTTTTTTTTTTTTGTGCTCTGACTCTGTTGAAGGTAGTAATACGAGCTTGCTAAGGAATGTGAACCCCCCCCCAAACGCAGTCCTGCCACTCCACCACTTCTTTCATCTAGAGGAAGAGGGTGGGGCCAAAGCGAGCAGTCGGCGGTGCCTTTGCAGCGCACAGCCAGAGCAGTAGGTCATCTCAAGGGGGAGGGGTAGTGGGGTGTGTGTGAGGGAGAGAGCGAGCAAAACATGGGGGAAGGGTATCTCGCCATTCAAAATGGCACATAATGGAAGTTAGTCCATCAGGCCGTGTCATTAATCATGTCGCCCTGGATTGGACCAGACTTCTCCAGCGTTGGATGTTCCTCTGAAGGGGTTTTACCTTGAGCTGCTTTTGAGCCTGTGTGGCCTCATCAACCCAAGAAAGTGGGCTACTAGGCTGATTTCGCATAGCCTAAAAAGTCACCCATGTTTAGCCTTTGTCATTCGCTGTCACCCTCCCTTGCCATTTTTCAAATGTTACACATACCTCCGTAGCCCTCTTATCAGCTTTCTCTTAACCTTTTACTGCTCTTGCTACGTGTCTAAGCCAAGTGGACCCAAGAAGAGAGGGAGAGCAAATGAGATTCAGAGCAGCTTTGATTTTTCAAAGGACTCCTGACCTTGCTTTTGTTGGCTTTCTTATCCAGCGGGAAGGTAAAACTATAAATAGTCATTCCGTCTTGTGTGGGACCACACCCAGGGGTTACGTACGAGTGTGTGCGCAGGTTTTGTTTTTGTACACGCAGCCATCAAACACTTCCCAGTCTCCTTCCGCCAACCTAGCATGTGTGCGTGTGTGCGCGCGCACACTCTGTCCCCTGGTGAGAAGACTAAAGTGTTTTGCAATGCAAATACACTTCTCTCATCCTCAATTCATTGGCAGGTTCCCAAGCAACTACGGCAAATCCCCCATTTTTAGTCACTGAGACTACTAAACCCCCCCATACACACACACCACACACCTTCACACAGCACACGTACGGTGTGCAGCCATTGACACTGCAGGCCCTCGGATCTGATCTGGCGTTGACGCAGAGGCGCAGGTTATCTCATAAGTACATCCTGTGCTCTCAGATCTGCTAAACCACAATAGTGGTGGTTGCATAGGAAGTGCAGCAACACGTGTGAGAGTGAGCGAGTGCATTGCACTTTTAGCTCACTTGGACCCACATGCCTGGCTGCTCTCAAGCTTGACTGGTTATTTGTCCTCAAACAAGCACCGTTAGCACCCTCCTCCTCCTCCTGCAGCCCCCCCCCCTTCCTTTACAGGGTCTGGCAGAAAAAGTTTCAAGTGACATTGAACCTCAAAGACAATGCGGAAAGGAGGATAGCACTATAAAGAGAATGAATGCTCAGCACCTAACTTGCTTCCATCCACCCCCGCCACCCTCTTTATTTATTTATTTATTTGCTGTATCCCTCCTTGCTATCGTCTCAGGGGTTAGTAAGGAGATTTCACTCCTTATGGAGACTTGTTTTCCCGCTTTGGTGATCAGACAAGGCCCTTTCCTCAGAACAAAAGGAAAAGAGAGCAGTCAGTAGATGTAAGTGTTGTCCTCATGCTAATGCCGTCTCTCCTCACGGGTCCCGTTTAGGCCAAGGGGGAGGGCACGAAATTTCTGCCATCAAAGCTCGGTACGTGAAAGACAAAGAGTAGCCCAGTCCCTCCTCCCTAACTGCCGCATATGAAAGGGGCTCTGGCTGAGCAGGCGGTGGTTAAAACGCTGATGAAAGTTGGGCTAGCAGACACCGCTGCACTACTTTTCTCATAGGTGCTTTTCGCTTTCGTTTCTTAAGATGGCAGATGAGATGGCAAGATGGCACTTGTTGTGGTGAAATTTGTATAGGATTTGAAGTTTTTTAAGTTTATAGTCAGTTTATAATACTGATAATGATGAGAAATTGGCAAATAATAGAACCTGACTGTATAAACTTGCTCTCTGCACCTCCTTAAGATCTATCTAACACTGAGAAATGCTATCGTGAAGTAGGGTACAGGCTACTTCAGACCGTGCCATGCTCACAACTTGTGATTCTGGACAGTGCTGATGTAGCAGATAGCATTCTGCAAACTGCAGAAAAAAGGCATTTTACAATTGGAATCCGAAAACTTGATTGACAAATTGCTTATGTTATGGCAGCAAAGACACGGCCCCCAGAGTAGCGACATATTTACATTAAAAGAGCTTTTAAGGTATTAATTATCGTAAACCAGTGACCCGAATCTAAGATGGCACCGATACGCTGGTGTCCACCACAAGATCACACAGATAAACCAGCTTCCCTAACACAAGGAAGCACAGAATCCCAAGACTGTGCAGAAGGGCACGGTAGCACATCTCGATGGGTAGCATATTCCGGCAGGTCTGGGTTAAAGTCACGTGGTGCGATTAATCAGCGTTATTTAACATTTTTTTCTGGGATTGGAATTAACACGTTAATTCAACACTCCTAAAGTGTGTGTATATTTACATACCCACACACTTAATGTATACACACACTCACCATGCTATGCACTTTTATACACTTTACCCATTTGTGTGTGTGGACCAATCAAGGATCTCGAGTAAACAGCCTTTTAGATAAACTATCAGAACTACCTTCAGTGAAACGAGTGATTCCTCACTTTCAAAGGTAGTGAATGCCACAGGTCTAAACTCTGTATTCTGTACTACCCAGCTGTTGAGTCCCTTCATCCTTGGCCTCAGCTTATCCTTGTTTTAGACTTTCTTGTGGTACTCTGTGGCACATAAGATTGATGTTGATTGGTGCTAGCAGTAAAAAGGTTTCTCTTGTTTTTGTTGCTCTGTGTAATTTTGCCCACTGTGAGATGCTAGTTTGTTGCTTTATTCAAATTTGCTGTGACTTTGGTTTCATACCTTGTTAACACGGATTCATTTCGATTTGCTGTGGCCACCCCCTCAGGGGTTGAGGCTTAATGCTATGGTGAAAAATCAAATCTAATTTTCGATGTTCCACTGACCTCCATCAGCCAGGACACGTTTGGAGTCTTAGCCTCGAAGCACCAGTTGTAAACTAAAGCAGCAAACATTGCTAACTTTAGAAGACGAGTCGCTCGAGCCTTTACCCCAAAACCTCTCGACCAGCTCAGACCACATTCTGCGCTTTATTAAGGTCAGGCTGACACGTGTCCATGTGGTTTAGGACACCGAAAGGCCTACTGTGAGCTTTAAAAATGAACAAAACTGTTGCTAAACAAAGCAGATAGCGGTCTGTTTTCACAAACCACCTGAGAAGTAGGACAGCTGATCTGGTGGTGTTATTCGACATTGATTGTTTAATAAATTGCTGTAAAGTACGCTTTGACTGCAGGTGTTGGGTTGGGATTCTTTTTTGAATGAGATGATATCACGGTACGAGCAGTAAGGTGTGCCTGTGTGTGTGCCTGTGTGTGTGCCTGTGTGTGTGCCTGTGTGTGTGCCTGTGTGTGTGCCTGTGTGTGTG
>JBBPDE010000001.1:14176464-14205342 GCA_037974605.1 Nannopetersius ansorgii
TCTCTTTCTCTCTCTCTCTCTCTCTCTCTCTCTCTGTCTCTCTCTCTCTCTCTCTCTCTCTCTCTCTGTCTCTCTCTGTGTGTGTCCCTCTCTCTGGTTAGAAACTGAAGGGGTTCGGGGTTGGGTGACGTGTACAATCCATTCTTTCTCCCATGTTCTTGCACTCTTAAACTCTTGACAGTAAGGAATGACTGAAGATTTTTGATTGAAGTTTTGTTGTTGTTCATAACTTTGATGCCACAAGTTCCCTGCCTTTCCATGGTTATTCCAAAAAGAAATTATTTGATCGTTTGCTTCTGCTGGTTGTATCTGCTACTGAGCCTCGCTGTCTTTTTGCAGTGCTAAGAAGTCTGATGTTGAGAGCAGCACTAAGAAGGAGGCCAAGCGCAAGAGAGAGTCCTCCATCACCTCTGACCCCGAGAAGTCGCCGCCTCCATCGCCAGAGGAGGAGGATGAGGATGGTGTCCAGGTAACTTTTTTTTTTTTTTTTTTTATGGTTTGTTCACATTATGACCAAAGATACACAGTAAATGGTGAAATCGTATAATATGTTTAGTATATTAGTGTGTTTCTTGTGGAAGTCCAGTATTACTGTAGCTTCATCAGAAACCTGGTTCGACTCGATCAGTCCTTCATTAAATTAATCAGGAGCTGCTGATGGAGTTTCACCATCCAAACAACGGCTGGAGGAACCAAAGAGGAACCTGGAACCGAACCGGTGTTCTCCTCACCAGCTCAAAAAAAATATAAATTTTTTTTATCTTTGCTAGCAGAAAGACATTTTAGCAGATACTGAGAATTTGTGCTTAAGACTTTTGCACAGTACTGTAGATGGTCAATTGTTTTTTTTAACAAAAATGTCATCAAAAAAAGCAAATGTATTCAAAATGGTTAATGATGTGGTTTTGAGCGTTGTGTAAACTATATGGGCCCTTTTAAATGAACCCAGATTTCTCTATAATGTCTATTATGTCCATGGAACTCCAGTTCTCTGGTCCTCTGTGATTTCATTTCACCTTGTTTTGGATGGTGGCTTCGGTTCCATCCTGGCTGCGGCCTGCTGTGCTTCATCGCCCCGTTAGGCAGCGGCAGGATCGGCCAAATCAGACCATCTGCAGTTTTCTGTTCTGGACCAGATCTTGGGCTCCCAGCTCTCCGATTGGCTGCTTTCCTTTGTTTAGTGGATGAGACATTGTCAACATGGCTGCCACACATGGCCGACATGGATGTAGCAGTGGTTAGCGAGGGGATTGTTTTTACTCATCGTCCATATTGTAGTCAAGAAAATGTGCATGTCCTTATTGCTCGATTGGATTTACAGGTCATTAACTAAGACCTGGTGGTTTTACAGAGGCTTTGTAAATGGCTTTAAACCAGTGGTTGCTTCTTCGAACTGGACAGCAGTATTTTATCACATCACTGCCGTCCAGAAAGAGTGATATACTAGCTTTGGTAGTGTGTGTGTGTGTATATGGATTTGCTCTTTCAAAGATATTTGTATATTTTAAATCTGAATCCTAGGTCTCAGCTTTAAAATATTCAGAGGTATCTTTGCTATACTATATGTGCTGTGTTGACTTCTCTAAAGTGTTGCAACCAGAAAATTGTAATGTCAGAGGAAATGTAGATCTCCCAACTGTTAATATAGAGAATATAGACTAGATTGCACCACCTATGTAAGTTCCTTTTTTGTGAAACTGCCAGTAACACAGTGTTCCAATTAGTGCGCAATGGCATAGAAGTATAAGTGCTTTACTTCCAAATATCTCTCCACATAACATTTCCAACGTTACTTGTCAGTTTTACAGATGTGACTTTTTCATTATAAGCCTGTGACACAGGTTCAAGAGGACGACTTGTACTTTACTGTGTGTGTGTTTTGTGGCCACAGAAAAGACGCTCGAGCCGACAGGTCAAGAGAAAGCGCTACACTGAGGACCTGGAGTTCAGGATCTCTGAAGATGACGATGGAGACGATTCTCCAGGACCCAAGTCTCCCTCGACCACATCAGAACAGACGGTCGGTTTCATCAGCGATTACAAACTTGCTGATATTGCACTACTTATGCAACAGTATTATGTGTAGCATCACTTCTTATGGCTTTATTATGTACGATAACTGGCTCAGTATAGAGAACATCTCCAAACCACTATTTGTGTTGCTAGTAAACTACTTCAGCAGTAGCGCCTATTTACTTATTGTGTTCACATCACAGTGTTTTGCTTTCAGTCTACTTTCTGGATAGTTTTATTTTGGCTTTATGCTATATTTTATATTGTTATATTGCTTTTTTCCCTCTGTGCTTGCAGTTGCTGCATAAGCAATTTCCTCCAGGACCAAAAGTTTTCTGATTGTGATTCCGATAGAACCGACTGTTGCTCTGTTGGCATGTTCCTTGGCTGACTGAAGTGTGTGTGTTTTAGGAGGTGCCTGATGCAGAGGGCCCTGTAGTGGAGAAGATCATGGGCTTGCGCACAATAAAGAAACAGGTGAGTGAATAATGCCGGTTCACACACCCAGCTACTACCCCAAACCTCATACATCTAAAATTGTTAAAGCCTTGAAATGATGGGGATAAAAATTTGCCTTTTTTTTTTTTTTTTTAAACCAAAAGGTTTAACTTCTGTGGGTGCTTTTTCATCCAGACACCCAGATGTGATGGGCCTGAATGGCTCACAGCAATCATGAGCCAAACATTTTAGTGACTGTTAATTTGCCCGTCCTGTAAGTGTGGAGAGGTTTTATTTCACAGTGACGGTAAGAGTCAGTCCTGTAAAGAAGCTCCCGATCCGCCGGTGCTGTGCAGTAATAGACTTGTAAGCCAGCCGGTGACGAATGGTGAGAGCCTCCTCTCGGAGCGATTACTCCGAGCTTCAGCAGAAAACGGGCAACGCTACTACCTTTCAGAACGGCACAGCGAGACCGCCGGCCAAAAATAATACACAAGGCACACGCGGCTCTCAGTAGCGCAGCTGCAAATGGGCTCCCGCCCGAGGAAATGGTAGGTTTTGGCGTCTGGCGTAGCGCTGTGGTTTTGGCAGGAAGCCAGGCCTGGGTCAGCTCCCTGTGAGTGAAGCTGTGTGCGGTGGAGGGGCTGAAGTGATTCATGACTCATGACTCAGGCACACCGCACTGCTCTTTACAGAGAGAGGGAACTTTTTTTTTTTCCTCCCCGTCTCACTATTGTCGTTTCTGTCTTCATCCCGGGGCGGTACAGATGAGCAGACGCACACGTGCCAAGAAAAGGAGAACTTGTTTCGTCACAGGAAAAACAAAAAAAAAAATCTTTTCTTTCTTTCTTTTTTTTTTTTTTTTTTTTAAAGAACCTCCCCCTCTGCAGCAATGATTTGTAGGTTCTCATGAACTCTGAAAGTATTAAGTTAAACAAATACTGAACACCCAAGCATATTAAAATCCAATCAATCCATCCTGCTTTTCCTTTTACAGCTGGAGTCTGGAGAGGAAGTGGAGGTCCAGGAATTTTATGTCAAATTCAAGAGTTTGTGAGTACCATTGCCCTTTAATACAGAACACGGCAGAATTATTTAATAACCTCAGAGGGTTTTTTTATGTGGTCTTATGCATATTAGAAGGCAAATAACTGCCTATAGTGTTGTCTATAGTGAGATTATAGTAGCAGCTATAAGGCCCTAATTTAAACAGCTTCAGCCCTTTAATTAACTATAAAGAAGACAGTTGTGTTCACATCAGGAAATTCTATTATAACCTGCTCATTGTTCTACAACTTACATTTAGTGTTGAGTTTTAGATTCAGTATGATGGTCTCTGGATGATGGAGTAGTGGGCAAGGCGAAATGGCTGTATAGAAAGGAATAGTTAAAGCAAAAGGTTTTTCTTAATGGCTGACGATGCCACATGTGCCGGCCTTGCCTGAAACACAGGATAAGTATTAAAAATAGTGGTGGCTTGTAGCTAAACTTAAAGGTGAATCTAAAATCTCAAATCTAAATGACCTGCTAGTTTCTTAACTCTACCGGCTAACCATGTGGGGTGTAGAAATAAACGGCTCTCGTACATTTACTGTGTGCTTTGTAATTTCATTTGAACACTAAAGACACTTTCACAGCTTCTGTTTTATTGAGTAAAAGTGTGAAAGTGAGCTGGAGGTAAAACCCCAGTAAAGTTGACATGACCGTTTACCCTCCAGACATGACAACATAAGCCGGTACACTACACAGTGTCTGACCATTTGTTTTTTGTGAGTGAAAGCATCATGGGAGTGGAATTTGTGCATGACTATAGAAGTGGCCAGTTGCAGTGCATAGCTATAGCTGCATCTGCACAAAGGCAATAACACTTGGCCAGTCATGTGCAGCATTTGGGTTTTTGTAAGTTTATATAGTGGGTGTTTTTCTGCATTTTTCTGATCTAAAGGAGATTTTGGTTGTTCGTACTTTGTAACCTCTTTAATCTGCATGTTTATGGCACATGTGTGAATGCATGCGTCCCTGTAAAATACTGTTTAAAGGCCGTCTGTGGGAGTGCCAGGAACTTTCCAGTGAAAGTGGGCGTAAAATGTTTTTGAAAAGGTTTTTTTTTTTTTTGCCCTGCAGTGCAGCTACACGAGTTAACTATATTTGCAGATTGTTCCAAATAGGCTCAGATATATAAAATCCCAACCCTTATATTTTTAACAAGAACGTCTGTTATGCAAATCTTATTTTCGTCACACCATCTATGGTTTACCTTTTTATTCACCTTTCTGCATGTCTACTATTCCATCAGCCCAGATCTTGGTTAGCCAACCATGTGTAGTTTGTTTACATTTAAACAAACTCTGGCTTTGTGCCCTGTTGTGTAGCTCGTACCTGCACTGTCGCTGGGCCGACATAGAGGATCTAGAGAAGGACAAGAGAATCCACCAGAAGGTCAAGAGGTTCAGAGCCAAACAGGCACTCAACAACTTCATAAACGAGGTTAGTGCCCGCCCTTTTCCCACTTTGTCCACCATTTTGTTTTTCCTTTCTCCCCCCCCTCCTCTTCCTTTTACAGCTTCTACTGATAATGGTGGCAATGTGTGGTGGTGCACTGTTGCATATGTTTATGGTTGTCTTTTGAACAGTCTCGAGTGAAGGCAATAAAATGGAGCCCTTCATGAGTTTATCTCAGCAAAGTTTACTCTTTACACTGATACTGTGAAAACCGAGAAGGACTTTCAAAGTCACTTTGAAAATTTCACTTCAGAGAAACAAGACCTTTGTAATTTGACAATGTGCATGAATTGCACAGTAAATGTGACGCATCTATGTTCACATTAAGCTTGAGGTTTTGCACATTGTTTACACCAGTTACTCTTGAGGAGGGTGTTTTTGGTTTACTAAGAACTTTCTATGGAAGGATAAACAACATTGTAGGTCGGGTGGGGTGTTTAATAACATGCAGATGTACAGAGGGTATCATAATTGGCACATAAACAATATATAAAATGCTAACAGTATTTAAAACTAACCATATACCTTGAAACTGCATCATTCTAACCAGTGGCATCATTCTCTCTATCAGATGGATGATGAACCTTTCAACCCAGACTACGTTGAAGTGGACAGGGTTCTGGATGTAGCTGAGAACACGGACGAAAACGGAGAGGTAACAGAATTTTTTCCTTTTCTTCCCTAAACAGATTCTGAGAGACCACCTGACAGTTCAGTTTTCTTCTATCGCCATTTGTTGTAAAAATCTGGACCCTCTGGTTTGGGTCCAGGGTTAGCTTGGGAACCAGTGGCTTAGAGATGCCATAAAAGGTTTAACGATCTGCAGTTTGGTGTGTAGCATCACTCGGGGGAGAAAAAGCCCTTGCTCTGAACTAGTCTTATTTGCTTTTCTGTCCTTGCAGCCAGTCACTCTGTACCTGGTGAAGTGGTGCTCTCTGCCGTATGAGGACAGCACGTGGGAGCTCAAGGCCGACACAGACCAGGCCAAGATTGAGGAGTTTGAGCGGGTGATGGCGCGAGAGCCGGAGCTGACGCGCGTGGTGAGGCCTGGCACTCAGCTCGATCTCGCTTTGTTTTCTGTTCTGAGTGCCGAAAGATCGAGAGAGGGGCTGAAAGGGAAAGGGAAAAGGGCCACGTTCTTGCGGTTGGTGAAAAACCACTAACGGGAATTGTTTTATTTGAAACAGGAGCGACCTCCCGCCAGCGACTGGCAGAAATCCGAGAGTTCCAGGGAATATAAAAACAGCAATGCGCTCAGGGAATACCAGCTGGAAGGAGTCAACTGGCTGCTCTTCAACTGGTACAACACGTATGTATGCAATTACTCTGCCGTCCAGCTGCACTGCTTCTCACCCTCATTAATACAGGCCATAAGGCCGCAAGTACACAACACCTTTTTCAACGCAGTAGTTTAAATGAAAGCATTTTAATTAACTGCTTCAGTCCTTCGGCTTTTCCCATGTTTGTTCAATCCTGTTTTTTTTCCCTTCACACCCCTCAGACGAAACTGTATATTAGCTGATGAAATGGGTCTGGGAAAAACGATCCAGTCCATCACATTCCTCTATGAGATATACCTGAAAGGCATCCATGGCCCTTTCTTGGTGATTGCGCCCCTCTCCACCATACCCAACTGGGAGCGAGAGTTTAGGACGTGGACTGAGCTCAATGTGGTCGTCTATCACGGCAGCCAGGCCAGCCGAAGAACCATTCAGGCCTACGAGATAAACTACAGAGACACGCAGGTAAACATGTCTATTCCTAAAACAACAATCATACTTTAAATCCACCGAGCACCATTTCGTGGGGTCCCGTGTCATTGTTAACGCTCTTCCCTTCCCTTTTTTCAGGGTCGTGTGATAAAGGGAGCCTACAAATTCCATGCCATCATCACCACATTCGAGATGATCCTGGCTGACTGCCCGGAGCTTCGCAGCATTCCATGGCGCTGTGTGATTATTGATGAGGCTCATCGTCTGAAGAACAGGAACTGCAAACTGCTGGAAGGACTGAAGATGATGGACATGGTTGGTATCACTTGTTCTTGTTTAAAAACCATATCATTATGTGAATCTTTTGAAGGGTGAGCTAACAAAAGCTTTTTATCTGTTGAACCTCATATCAGATACTGAATGATTTTTGGCTTTCACCTTTTGCTAGCCTTTGTCCTGCCGTGCCTCGGGGAAAAAAATAGCCACGGGACCCTTGCCTGTGGAGCTCAAAAGGCGCTGGATTAATCTTTGATTAATGAGCTGCAGATGACCCCTCTAATGAATTTCTTATTCACTTGGGACGCCGGCTTGTGATTTTTAACGAACCTCTTCATCTTTTGCAGGAGCACAAGGTCCTGCTGACAGGAACACCACTACAGAACACAGTCGAGGAACTGTTCAGCCTCCTCAACTTTCTGGAGCCGGAACGGTTCCCTTCGGAGTCTACATTCATGCAGGAGTTTGGAGATTTAAAAACTGAGGAACAGGTGCAGCATTCGTTAGCTCCCATCTTTTTTCACTGCTTGCTGCCTCATTACAGAACAGCAGATTGACCTTTAGCTTATAACCAGTTCTGTAGCAGATGATAAATTAAGCATTGGTCTCCGCTGATTAAGCATTCCGAATGGGGGGAGAAATGAGGGGGAAAAAATACAGGTTATCAGGTCATTACAGAAGAAATATTTTTGACTGATCGCTTAGCATTAGCCATTCTAGCATCTGCTGCAATAAGGATTGGGTTCAAGTGCTGAGCTTTGTCTGACTCTGCTCTCAGGTGCAAAAGCTACAAGGCATTCTGAAGCCCATGATGCTCCGACGACTTAAAGAGGATGTGGAGAAGAATCTGGCCCCAAAAGAGGAAACTATCATCGAGGTGGAGCTCACCAATGTGCAGAAGAAATACTACCGTGCTATTTTGGAGAAAAACTTTGCCTTTCTGTCTAAGAGCGGAGGGGGCGGTGGTGGAGGCGGGGGGTCCAGTGTCCCCAACCTGCTGAACACCATGATGGAGCTGAGAAAATGCTGTAATCACCCCTACCTCATTAATGGTGAGGCAACACATCACAACATATGTTAAATAGAAAGTTGTCCTTGTGTGTTGATTGTGATTTACATATTGAAATAAAGTTAGTCTGAAGATCCTGGGGCAGCCCTTGTAAAGCAGCTATTTTATTTATTTTTTTACCCTGTAGGTGCTGAAGAGAAGATAATGGAAGAGTTTAGGGAGACACACCCTCCAGACTACCCAGAATTCCACCTGCAGGCCATGATTCAGGCTGCAGGAAAGTTGGTTCTGATTGACAAGCTCTTGCCCAAGCTCAAGGCTGGTGGCCACCGTGTCCTCATCTTCTCCCAGATGGTACGCTGTCTGGACATCCTGGAGGACTACCTCATCCAGAGACGGTATTAGTACTGCCAAACAAAGCACCACCAACAAAGACCAAAGAATAACAATGCATGAATTGATGTCATTATCAATTATTTCACTTTACAGTCATTCTGTACTCGTTTCTTCTTGGTTTTGACAGACTGGCTGTTGAGACTGAATCTCAG
Source organism: Nannopetersius ansorgii (assembly GCA_037974605.1). Taxonomy (NCBI): domain Eukaryota; kingdom Metazoa; phylum Chordata; class Actinopteri; order Characiformes; family Alestidae; genus Nannopetersius; species Nannopetersius ansorgii. The sequence continues at coordinate 14,184,963 of JBBPDE010000001.1, forward strand.
CCTTGATGTGATTTGGCTACTTATTCAAAGGCTACTGTGTTGGCAGCGTTTAACTTCAGTTTATGCTTGTGATGTGGAAATGAGGTATAACACACTGTACTTTGCCTTACTGCAGGTACCCATACGAGCGTATTGATGGCAGAGTAAGGGGAAACCTCCGGCAGGCAGCTATTGATCGTTTCTCTCGGCCCGATTCAGACCGTTTTGTGTTCCTGCTGTGTACCCGAGCTGGAGGCCTGGGCATTAACTTGACTGCTGCTGATACCTGTATCATCTTCGACTCTGACTGGAACCCTCAGAACGACCTGCAGGTAAGAACAGTCTTTATTGCTCCAGGGCTGCAGGTCATTAGCGACAAGCTACACCGCCAGTAGCCCCCGTGGGAAACTATTTTATTCAACAAAAGCCCTTTTATAATAGAACGCTTCCAGACGAGTGAGTGGATGGAATGTGGCTCTTGTTGTTATGCAACTGGAGCGGTTTTCTTGGTTGTCAGCAAGGGTCTGCTCAGTCCGGCCGTGTTCGTCTGACTCCCCTGCCCCCGCTTTGCTTTCAGGCACAGGCTAGATGCCACAGGATCGGCCAGAGCAAAGCAGTGAAGATTTACCGCCTCATCACCAGAAACTCCTACGAGAGGGAGATGTTTGACAAGGCCAGTTTGAAGTTGGGGCTGGACAAAGCTGTGCTTCAGTCCATGAGTGGAAAGGAGAACGCAGCTAACGGGGTATGAACTGTTCGCAGCACCTCCATTTTATGGAGCTGCCCTCGAAACTCTATTCCAGATGGTTCATTAATCAAACATACTTTCCACATGCTGGCAGCTGGTGGATGGGCCTTTTAGAACCTTTGAACTGCATGTTTTTTTTAAATCCTCTCACTGTCTGCCAGTCTGTAACCCTATTAAAAATCAGTGTATTTATTACATATCCGTGCTTTTAATGTGCACCGTTTTAGGTTCAGCAGCTCTCAAAGAAGGAGATCGAGGACCTCCTGCGCAAAGGGGCATATGGAGCCCTTATGGATGAGGAGGACGAGGGCTCTAAATTCTGCGAAGAGGACATTGACCAGATCCTACAAAGACGCACACAGACCATTACTATCGAGTCGGAGGGAAAAGGCTCTACTTTTGCTAAAGTAACGGCATCATTTTATTTACTGAAATTAATAAATCGGTGTGTTAAACCAGTTTGGGCTGGCTTGATGTTCACCTTGCCCTATAAGCCCTAATTAAAGGGTAAAATGTTGGTTATTAATGTTTCTTTTTCCCCTCTCCAGGCGAGTTTCGTGTCCTCTGGGAACAGGACGGATATTTCTCTGGAGGACCCAGATTTCTGGCAGAAGTGGGCAAAGAAAGCAGAGCTGGACCTGGACGTCATCAATGGCAGGGTAAGACGCTCATCACGCTGAGTTTGAAGATGGAAAGGACTCGAGTTTGTGTGGGGGGCGGGAATGCCTCGTGGTAGATGTAGTTATAGCCACATGCTAATCTCCAGCACTTTAGCTTGTGTAGCGATGTGTGAGGGATTTATAGTTGACTGCTAATCATTGTTTCATTAATGCTGGGGTCACGCATTAGCAGCTTTCTGACGGGTATCACGTTTGTAGCTGCGGCTGAAGATTGATAATTAAAGGCGGGGAGAATCCAGGTCTGGGTAGATTCCCCAGCACTCTATGGTGTCACTCCTCATAAATATGCTATCTGAGCATAATTAATGAGGCTTATTTCCCCAGGCTAACAGTGCGTGGAATGTAGTCGTAATTGGGCAAAGGCGAAATTGTTTAAACTTGGCCATGGGAAGCGTTTTCTGTAATTACCGTTGTTCTCTCCACTCTGGAGAATTTAAGGCTCTAAGCAGCTTACAGCCGCTGAAGGGAAACATTGCTTTACGTCAAACCAAAAGTGCTTTATCACAATATTGTTTTCTGTTGGTGCCCTTGAGCAAAGCTCTTAATCTAAACAATATAAGTGGATACTGGCAGCAGACAGCGCTCGTCTGTACGCGGTTGACTGCAGGCCGTTTGAAGGATAAGTGATGATAACTGATTGAGGTCTGCTAGTTCTTTTTCTCCATTCCACATGCCTCTGTGGATGTATTAACAGCAGACTGTATCTCTTGTCAGAATACCCTGGTGATTGACACCCCTCGGGTCAGAAAGCAGACTCGTCACTACAGCTCCATAAAGGAGGATGAGATGATGGAGTACTCTGAGCTGGAGAGTGACTCTGAGGACAAGCCTGTTCAGAAACCGCGGAGGCCCCAGGACAAAACCCAGGGGTACCCCCGAAGCGAATGCTTCAGAGTGGAGAAGAACCTGCTTGTCTATGGGTGAGTGCAGCTCATGATGTTTTCACAACGTGATTTCTGACGCAATTTGCTTTCTTTTATTCAGCTACAAATGTCCTCTGCCCCGAAAAGCTCCATACAGCTTTATCTTCACAAACATGCAGTCTTCCTGTCCCAGTTACACACACACACACACACACACACACACACACACACCGTGCCAAGCCCCACCCCCACTCTGCCTTTTCCAGGCCATGTCCCTCAGATCCCCTGATGGAGCTGTGAGCCAGAGCACTCTATGGAAACCGGCCACGGTAGGAAGTCCATCCCGATGCCACAAGACAGGATATTCGGCTTCCTGCATCGTTTCATCGTCACCCAAATACCCCTTGTCCCGTCTAGTTTTCTGCTTGGGATGCAGATATCTGGGCGCTTGCAGCCCACCAGTGTTGTGGCCGAGCTTGTCATGCTTGCCTGTCCCCGGGCGGTGGCAGACGCAACGCTATCTAACACACAGTTAATTAAGCGCCAGGCTTCAGCGCTCTTGGCACTAATCATGGCTGGCTGCACACACCATGTCTGACCAGTATTATTATTTTTAAAATCCCCCCACCCCACCCCCCTTCAGTCAGACACGTCGAGACCCCTGGGCTACACAGCAAATTAGATCCATCAACTCTGAGGGCTTTGTCTCATCTGATGTTTTTATGAAAAGCGGTGTAGGGCTGCGGAATCGCAGCAGACCTCTTTCGCTCCCTCTCTCGCACACTTTCTTGTGCCGCGGACGCTTTCGCACTCTCTCGCTGTCTCTCCAGAAAGTCCCGCAGGGCAGAGCTTTATTCTGCTCAGAGAGCCTGAGTGCTTCCATCAAATAACAAGGGCATCCACATGGCCACTGACCATGCCGGCAAAGCCGAGCCTGTGCTTTTTCCTGCCCACTGTGTGTTACGAACTGCAGTGGAGCATAAAAATGCAAATATTCCACCTTCAATGGCCCTCAGACTGTAGTGAGCCAAGAAATAATCACCCAAACCTGAAGGGACCTGAATTACATACAAGTGGTTCTCACATCTACCTTTTAATGTGTTTGGATGTGCATTTGTCTCTACTGAAATTTTTCCTACCTATTTTATTTCATCTGTCTACTTTTAAGCATGAGAACAGAAATTGTACAATTTATGTGCACTCAACTTCGTTAACCCTCAGAACTCAAATGAAAAGAGCATATCTGCTAAAACATCATCGTATACAAAAGTATGCCCATATTTGGAGTTGGAGATCGGAGTTGTGTAGAATCAAATCTTAAATGTTTAGAGATGCAATTATTTTTAATTATTGGTGTCTTTAAAATGACAATTTTTTTAAATTACGATGTTTAGAAGTTACAGTAACTAAAAAATATTTCCAGTGTTAAGATAGCACATGGTGGGAGGAGCCCAGTCATGTGACATACTTAAACTCCACCTGGGACAGACTTACTCGATTATAAACATTTGTACATAATTATTTTTTTACTTTGTGTAGCCTGAAGTTTGATTTTGTTTTGGGGTTTTTTTCACATTAAATCACATAAATCTTAATCAGATTTTATTGTGCTGAAAAAATGATATTGGAGTACACTGTTTATACATTATTTGTTCTTTTATAAGCATTGAAGCTTTAAACAGGAAAACTACCCTCAGGGTTCTAAGGGTCTGAGTACTGTGCGGTCATTGTTTATAGGTTAACATTAAATTTTTCCTCTCCTTCTATGTTCATCCTAAAATTAGCCTTACTTAAATTCTTGACCAAAATAAGTCATCTCACATCTATAATGACTGTGAATTGCAGAAATAACTGAACAGAACATGCAGAACAGAAAGTGTTGGACTGGTTTGGAGACTTTTTTGTGCCTTGGCTGACTCTGCTCTCCTGTGTCTAGCTGGGGCCGCTGGAGGGACATCTTGTCCCACGGGCGCTTCAAGCGTCCTCTGAGAGAGAGGGACGTGGAGATAATCTGCCGCGCGCTGCTGGCCTACTGCCTACTGCATTACCGCGGAGACGAGAACATCAAGAGCTTCATCTGGGACCTCATCACCCCCACAGAGGACGGGCAGAGCCGCACGCTCACCAACCACTCCGGTACGAAGGAGCAACCCCTTTTTAACAAAATGACCGTGTTCTGAGAAGGCACTGTTTAGATATGAAGTTTTAGCTGTACTCTGTGCCGTATGCCTTAAACGAATAGTGCAACAATTTTAAGCCTAATCTCAGGTGCCTCTGTAGCATGTAGTTGATTATCTCGGGCAGTAATTTCAGTATTTGCCTGTGATTTTATTTTTATGCAACAAATAGCAGTCTTCCTCTAAACTGTGTGCGCATTTGTGTGTAGGTCTGTCTGCTCCTGTGCCCAGAGGCCGAAAGGGTAAAAAGGGCAAGCTGCAGGCAGCGCAGCCCCACATGCCCCAGGCCGACTGGCTGGCCGACTGCAACCCAGACGTCTTGCTCCAGGAGGACAGTTATAAGAGACATCTAAAACACCACTGCAACAAGTAAGTATTTTGTCTGAAAATGGAAGGTTGCCACAAAACTTAATCTGTCAATAATGAAAGCCTATTTGTCCCTCCCACACCCAGTTTGACTAATTTGCAAGGAATAGATAAGTGTAGCAGTTGGTTTATATGTGATACAATATGGTGTTGGTGTCAATGTATTTTTCAGTACAGTGAAAGTCAGGGGTGTCAGACGTTCTACACAGCGTAGAACAATATGCATATGTGCAGTCCTGTTTGGAACTGGCCTTGTACTGATGCATACCATTTTTTTTATGCATCCATCAATGCTAAATAATAACCTAGCAAGCAGCTTGGTACTTGGATATATTTTGAGGTTTGGACTGTCTGGGCAGTTATAGACCAGACTTTCTGGTTTCTTATACGTTCCCTGAAAACATTTTAATGCCTACTGTGCCAAGTTCTAACGAAATAAATCCCAAAAATCTTTGGCACAAGCCCTACCATTCTAGCCTATTTGGGGTTGGTTTCCACATAAACAGTAAATTAAATCGTACCAACATACTGTTTTACATTTTGAGAAACTTCAAATTGGGTTCCTGTTAAGTATTAAAATTTAAAGGTAAAAAAGTGCATGTGTTTTTTCTGAACTGGTTTTTGCAGTAAAACGGACTGAGCTAGACAAAGTGAAGAGCCTCCTGATTTTCCTAACCACACGTGCCAAATTGTTTGGAACAATAAGAGTAGAACTGAGACGATTCCTTGTCTCTCCTCGACCCCCTACCCCGTTTTTTGGCTGAAATGAAAGATTTTAAGATCTTGTCGATTCATCTCTTCGGTTGTCGCAGCAGGCTCTGTTTTGTCTCTCGGCCCGCTTGACCGTCACCCTCTACACGCTGCCGTCTGCCCTCTTTTGTTTTGCAAGGCCTCTCTGGTTTCATTTGATAAATAATTTCTGCTGCCAGGCCTGTATTGTTGGGTCTCGCCTGGGCAGAGGGAGAGCAAGGGGTGGGGGGGTACACCCCTCACTCTTCTCTCTCTTCTCTCTCTTCTCTCTCCTCTCTCTGGGTCTCTCTCTCTATAAGAAAATGGGCAAAGCAGCAGCTGAGGAAGCGTCGTTCCGAGTCAATAAATTCTACGCGCTCAGACCGCCAACCATCTGCCTGCCGCACTGCAAACTTGTCCCTCGTCCCGTTAGCACCTCGCAACTTCAACAGCATTTGCACAGGAAATGAATGAGTGGAGGAGAAACAGGGAGGGGTAGAGGGGTAAGAGAGAAAGGCAAGGTGAAGAGGAGGCTATGGCAGAGAGAGAGAGAGGGTTGGAGAGAGTAAGAAATGTTGGGTGTGGAGAGCAATAAAGAAGGCAAAGAGCAATATGGAGAAGGAGAAAGGGAGGGTAGTGTGGAGGGGTAGTCTGGAGTTAGATGTGTTACATATGCACGTATACACATCAGGGGAGAGAGAGAAAAGAATGGAAGGGGTGAGGGATGGAGGGAGGGTGGCAGGCCGTGGACTGGCAGGCGTTTCTCCCCCCGTGCAGCAGCGGCGTGGTGCCAGGCCAGGTGCCAGCCAGGCAGACCTGTTGGAAGCGGGTGAAAGGCGGCACACACAGAGGTGATTATGTGCTGCCATCTGTCAGGCGCGGAGGCTGGCGCGCAGCGTGGCTAATCAGGCCTGGCAGGATGATGGATGAGCCGTGGCACACGCCAACGAGCGGCTGCTGCTGCCTCTGCCTCCACCGCTGCTTCTGGCACCGAGCACAGCGGCCAAACTTACTCAGGCTTTTGTGTCTTTTTCTCTCTCTCCCTCTCTCTCTCTCTCTCTCTCTCACTGTCTCTCTGTCTCTGTCTCTCCCCCTTTCCCTCGTCTTTCTCTCCTTCCCTTGTTCCACTCATTCATTTTTTTTCGTCTTCCTCTATCTCGTGCAGAGTGTTGCTGCGGGTCCGCATGCTGTACTATCTGCGACAGGAAGTCATCGGAGACCTGGCAGACCGGATCCTGGAGGGAACAGATTCAAGGTTGGCATCTCCCTCCGTCCCTCACTCCAAATTCTGCCTGCTGTTATCTCTCCTCTCCTTCCATCACCTGCTCCTCCTCCTCTCCTCCCCCTCCTCTTCTCCCTATCTCTCGTCCCTCTGCCCCCACCCCCACTCTCACCCAGATGTGCATGCATGGGTAATGTGCAGACGTGCCTGCCATATTGATGCTCTCAAGGACTTGACTGAAGTTCTAATTGAGCCACCGGTTGTGTCGGCAGCAAAAGAAAAGCTAGAGGCTCAGATCTTTGGCCATAATCGGGTTGGCCCTGAACAGCCAGGCTGAGAAATGGCCTTTAAATGAGATGCGGTGCTTTAATGGCCACATTTCCTTCCAGATGTCTGTGGATCGACGTTACTGCCGCACTCATCAGATTACTCACGGCCACAGCCATCTCCAGCTTAATCACGCTTCCTGTGTTTGTTTACCCTTTTCTCCCCCCTTTTTCCTGCAGCGAGCTGGACGTCTGGATCCCACAGCCTTTCCACGCTGAAGTCCCTGCTGATTGGTGGGACCTGGAGGCCGACAAGTCCCTCCTCATCGGAGTCTTCAAGCATGGTAAGTCCCACCCCCCTCAGATCCCCTTTATCTTCTCTCTCAGCCAGAGCCGTATGATTGGTGTTCTCATGGCGACAGCGGCAGGCGTTTGAGGGGGCTATAATTGCCTGTGCTGACCCATCATAATATCGTTTGAAATTTGATCGACCACATTTCTCACACTGCTGCTTCCTCGGGAAAGGACGTCGGGGATGGAACGAGTGAGAAGTGTAGAAATTGAGCTGTGACGCCTGCTAATGGTCAGCTGGTTTATTAACCTTGACCTACAGGGTTATGGAAAGCTGCAAGAGAGCTTATTAAAGAGCCCACATCACAGAAAGCCAGTTAATACATTTACGTTTATCTGTTCAGCCTACAACCGTTTAGCCCTCCCAGTTCACACCAAAGTTATAAGGAGTGTTTCAGGAGCGTAGGATTGCTACACTCCTGTAACACAGGGCATCCAATCAGAGCAAAGTTAATTTACATATGTCAAAGGGATTCAAAGGAGGTTAAAATTATACTGATTGTTGTCGTACATAAAATCACAGCATCCGTGGAATCTGGCCCTTTTTCAATCCTAGGTTGGACCATAGTTGGACCCCACCCCCCTTTCTGTTGACCGTGTGCCATTTTTCTTTTTTCTTTTTTTGGAAGGGGGGGGGCAGTAAACATGTAAAAGAGAGAAACCTGAGGCTGGAATTGGCTCACTTGTTATATTAAATGCAAAAATAGGCACTTTTTCTTATTCAGTAATGGCCACTGGCTTATAACTGCCATTAATCTAAGATGAGAGGTTTCGGCGTGAGCGTTCTGAATGTCCATGCAGAGACCTCGCTCTTTTTCGCGCTCTCTTTCTCCCAAGAGCCCCGTGCAGCCTCGTTAACTCTGCCCCACACACACAAACACACACACACACATGCAGGAGTGTGTACAACACAGGCAGCCTGTTCTTAATCATAATCCCAATTCAGCGGGGAGGTCTCAGGAGGAAGCAGCAGAGGAGAGGTGGCGGGTCCTGCGCTGCAGAGGGAAGAATGATAGCCTATAAAACCCCCTCATGATTACAGTTTGGCTCGGGCCGCGCCGGCAGTTAGGAACAATGTGTCACCGCATAAATCCTAATTGAAATGTGATGTTCTGGCAGGGGAGGGGCACGAGGGGGGGGAGTGTAGGAGGAGAAGAGAAGTAAAATGGGGGGGGGTGCGGGTGGGAGATCAGCAGTTCTCAGCTGAAGTGGGTCCAGCCTGCCAATCATCTCCCCTGCCGCGCTCGGCCGGGATCCGCAGCCTCAAATCTGTTCTGCTTGGATAGTTTCAACGGGCATTTTCCTCCACAACTGCACTTTTTTTTGTCTTTCTCCATTCTTACCCTCCTCTTTGGTGAAGATACGATTAAAATCATGTAGTCTGGTCTAGGATTTAGTTGTAGAAATATGATATTTAGCATTTTATTCAGAGGACCTGAGTTTTCCAGGATGCTTTACTGGGTTTGACATCACGTCACATGTTTAGGTTTCTCATTCTTTCAATATAAAACCAGTTTCAGTCAGTTTTTTGCCGATTTCCCCTCCTTTACATTTACTGCATTTGGCTGTAAATGTAAATTTACAAATGTAATGTCCTGATTTTTGCCCTGTAGTTTGGTGTTTGTCCTCCTTTTAATGTGAGAGCCTGATTCAGTGTCATTTTATATCTTGTTAATTGCTTTGTTTTAGAAAGTTAGCTGAATGCTGTTCTTCCAACCTCAGAGAGGTTTCTGCAGGGCACTTTGTTTTTGCCGTTTCTCATTGGTTGCCTTTAGCTTTATTATTGTTTTCCTTATAGTGAGATTATTGTACAGTTTGTTTTAAAGTGAGTTTCTTGATGGCGCTATAGTGTGAAGTGGTGTGATTCGGCTGTGACTGACAGTGAGCACAGTGATGAGCTCCAATCCATAGGAGTGGAGGATGTGGGAAAGATGGTGGGAGGAGTCGTACATCAACAAGCGTGACCTACCCTAATCCATTCTCTTTCCCAATTTTTTTTTTCCGGCTTAAACTCGATGCACAAATAACAAATTTTTGGTAGAAAAATGATAAATCCCTTTCTCTCGCATGGTATCCCCATGTGGCGTCTCGTGTGTTTCCATGACGATGTATTTTGGATACCAGGCAGACTCATATGAGCTTCCTCTTGGTAAAAGACCCCCCGTCTCATCAGTTATGTAGTGAACTAACTAAGACTAACGACTCCAGGATTCCTGGTTACAGAACAGCAAGTTGTAGTGTGGACTGTCCAGCAGTCTGACTACTTTGAAATTTATGAATTGTGTCCATGTCTTTAACTGAATGTCATTCAGGCTGAGGGTTTCAGGGGGGATTCCAGATTATTCAATCAGAATCAGGAAACTTTATTTATCCCGGAGGAAATTGTTCATCACGACTGCACACTCAGACAGGACAGAACAGAACAATGCAGAATAAAATGCCTGAATATATAATAAAGTATACTCAGACTAGAAATATATTAAGAAAAAGAAATAGTACAACTTGCCCAAAATAAAAAGTATTTCAAAACTGCTTCATAATCCAGTAGTCACAATGGGTTTGGTGTGAAATGGTTTGTTGTAGAGAAACTTTCTTATTTTGCAGAGGTAATGATGGGACCCAGAGGTTGTGACACACATTTTTACTGCAATATAACATTCTTCTTTGGTTTAGAACTTGTATCACTAGATACCATTCAGACTGAGGTCATCTTGCTTTAGACAGGCTTTGGCAGGGTTTTTATTCGGGTTATGCGATTATCTTGCTACCCCACTCCCACCCCACCCCACACGCCCCATTTTGTGTACTGCACTGATTTGGTTTCGTTTATCAATTAATGAACTTTTCTGCCTTTTTAAAAGCATTTTTTGTAATTGTAAACTGTACAGCTTGTGATTTAGGGTTGTATGATACTGAGGCTTTCTTTTTGTTTTCTCCAGGCTATGAGAAGTATAACTCCATGCGTGCAGACCCCACCCTGTGTTTCCTGGAGAGGGTGGGCATGCCTGATGCCAAAGCCATCGCCGCCGAGCAGAGGGGAGCGGACATGGTGGCAGATGGTGGCGAGGGGTAATTTTGGCCCGAAATCACAGCCTCAGCAAGAGGGACTCCTCTCCCTCTTCACTCTCTCTCTGTCTTTCTGCCCTCTCTCTCCTTCTGTCTCCCTCCCTCCAACTCTTCTGCCCTCTCAGCTCTTCCTTTTATTTGCTAAGGAGTCCCCCCTATATAGTGCCGACATAAATTTAATCTTACCTTTAAACACGGTCTAGAACATTTCTTAGAAACATGCTTTTAGGAATAATGCATCAGATGTGCGCAGTCTGCTTTCTTAGTCACGTGATCAGTTAGCTCTGAGACTGATGCATAATGCACGACTTGCTACGGTTGGTCTTTTACGGACAAGTGCACAATCTGTGGGGCTCTAGCTTAGTCTTTTGAAGGACATTAATGGAAAGACTCAGTCACTTATTGAAGCCTATGGCACTGAGACATAGACAAACTCACAACAGGGTAGCTAAATATTCCCGTTTGATTTCTATACAATGTAAACGGTTGTAAAACCATGCAAATTTAGTGGTTAGTTTTGTTAGTGCGTGATTTTTGTGCCTTTGGGTGGTGGTAACGCAAATTGTTTTTCTTTGCCAACAGTGAGGAAGAGGACCCTGAGTATAAACCACTTCGGATGCCCTTCAAAGACGAACTGGATGTGAGTTTATAAATACACTGGTGTGTCGTGTAGAAAGAGTGCTCATTTGAGCATAGTTTAAAAACATTGTTTTTCTTGCCTCCAGGACTTCACCAACTCGCCCCTTGATGATAAAGAGGAGACCATGGATATTGAGAGTGGCGAAGGTATTTTCACATTGGCATATTACTTGCCTTAAATGGTTAAATGTTTTTTTTAATGCTACGATTACTATCTTGGATAAGGCACACATACATGCAGTCACACTTGTGTTCTGTCACCCCTGCAGTCCCTAAAATGGGTGAAAACGGTAAGGCAGGTACACTGTACTGGCCCCCCGCCTCAGCACTGACCGCCCGCCTGCGCCGCCTCATCACCGCCTACCAGCGCAGCCACAAGAGGGAGCAACTGAGACAGGAAGCTTTGACCAAGCCCGATGGCCGCCGACGCCGCCGTCACCGTGATGACATTCTCTCCATGGTAACTGAAGGAGGGGCGTATGGTCAGGATGTGGCAGCCACTGCGTTCCTGGCAGATAATGGGTCCTTCATGAAGAGCTCACCATTCCTGCCTGAGAGCGCCGCCCTGCTGGCAGATGGTGCTGCCTACTTTAAAGAGAGACGGCAGAGGTAAACCCCAGAGATGCATCACTTTCGAATAAGGACTGATACTGACACCAATAACTGAATTGCTTTTTTTTTTTTATGTATATGTCTGTGTAATCCACATAAAATTCTGGTTAGATGCTACTAGCTACTGTAACCAAAACCACCCCAATATTTCACCTATGACCACTATGTAATCCCCCTCTCCACTGCTGTCTGCTTTCCAGATGGACCAGGCGGGAGGAGGCCGATTTCTACCGCGTGGTGTCTACATTTGGAGTGGTTTACGATGTCGGCCGCCAGTGCTTTGACTGGACGCAGTTCCGTGCTTTCGCTCGTCTAGACAAGAAGACAGACGAGAGCTTGGAGAAATACTACTATGCCTTCGTGGCCATGTGCAAGCGCGTGTGTCGCATGCAGGTTAAAGGAGACTCAGGTATTGCCCCCAATAACACACCCAACCCAAGATCTTCAAAATAAATGCTACCCCATCTCATTTCTTCCTATTATTCATATTTTCTGTTCATTTGCTTTGTAAATTTCTCTTTTAATCCTTTCTTAACATATTTGCGCTTAACTCTGCTATTCAATCTCATACTTCCTATTACTCATATTTCCTATTCCTGTTACTCACATTTATCCTTTATATCTCAACATATTTACTTTTCCTTTATCTTATAGCAGATCTAGCCGACCCCACCCTGATAATCGACCCCATCACCGAGGAAAGAGCGTCCCGAACCCTATATCGTATTGAGCTGTTGCGGCGCATCAGAGAGCAGGTGCTGCCCCACCCACAGCTAGAGGAGCGTCTGCGCCTCTGCCAGCCCAACCAGGACCTCCCTGCGTGGTGGGAACCTGGCCGGCACGACCGCGACCTTCTCCGTGGAGCTGCAAAACACGGAGTCAGCCGCACGGACTACCACATCCTCAACGACCCTGAGCTGGGCTTTCTGGAGGCCCACCGCAAGTTCACCCAGGGCAGAGGAGCTGAACCTGCACCAGCCTCAAACCCTCTCACTCCTGTGCCTGTGGTTAAAGAGGAAGAGATAAAGACAGAGAATGGAGACACTGTGGAGGCCAATGTGGAAACTAGCGAGGAGGTGAAAGAAGAGGTAAAGGAGGAGATCTGTGAGAAGCCTGAGGAGAAACCTAAACAGGAGATGAAGTCTGAAGAGGAAGCGAAGGACAGTGAGCTGAAGCAGGAGGAACCCAAGGAAGAGAAGCTTGATTTGGTAGTACAAGATGAGGATAAAGAAAAGGAAGGAGAGACGAAGATTGAAGAAAGCCACAGCACTAATGAACCATCTAAGGAGGAGAAGGACACTGACCTTGAGGTTCTCCCCCTCCCTGTTCCAGCTTCCAAAGAGACACAGCTGGAGGAGCAGGAGGTGCCCTCAGGAGCTGCTGGTGACAGCAAACCCAGCACTGACAAAGCCTCAGAAGAAGAGGAAGAGGAGAAGATGGATGAGGATGACAAATCAGAGAAGTCTTCTCAGGCTGAAGGTAAATTTGTCTTGTGCTTAATTTGTGTGTACAGTATCCCCCCCAATTTTACATGGATCACGAGTTGTGGATTCTGTCACGTGGATTTTTTTGCTTTTTTGTGGCAATAACAAAAAGTGACTACATTATTCATGCCTTTTGCAAACTGTCTCAGTCTGTGGGATACCAGTAGAGATGTGCAAAATCTTGCCAGCAAATACAGCAAGTGTTTGATTGCTATAAAGTATAATAATGTTGGGCGTGCCACTTTTTGTTCAAATTTAAACAATATTTTTCTCCACAATGACGCCTCTTGTGCATCGTCTTCCTATCCTCTGGGAGACGCATGTGTCATTTCCAATCAAGAAGAAACTTGCTTGTTGAATAAAAGTAAGTCAAAATGTAAAAGTACAATCTTTTTAGCCGAGGCTCTTGGTTACAAACACAATTTGTGTCCATACCAACATGTTTTTTTAGGCCTTCCCACTGAAGCACAAAACACTTGAATGAGCATTAATGCTCATTTAAGTGGAATTAAAGGATACAAGAAAAATAATTGGAGGACCTAAGTAGACATAAATTGTAGGAAATATAGTTTTTGGGCAGTTTTTAAAAGAATGATGGATTTTTCATTTTCAGCTGGAGGATCTTCGGAGAGGAAGAACTTCGATGAAGAGAGCAACGCCTCCTTGAGCATAGCACGGGACGAGACGCGTGACTACTTCGGAGTGGATGACATTGAACCATCTGCTTCTCAGATGTTCGGTGACAGAGCCATGTTCTCCTTCTGGCCAAAGGTTAGTACAGGTCTTAATTCAGTGAACATTTCTGATCTATAAACAGCTGTTTGTAAAAAAAAAAAAAAAACCCAAAAAAAAACAGGTAACATTTTTTATAATCATTTAGTTTAGTTTTAGTGAAAATCTGAGCTTTTCATGTACATACATTATCAAAAGCAAAAAATAAGTCAGAGGACCTGACCATTTTCCTTTGTCGACCTACTAGTTAATTACAATGGAGCCCACACACACACGCGTGCACACACACATTCACATGTGTGTTTGTCTTGCAGGACAGGGTAATGATCAATCGAATGGACAACATCTGTGAGGCGGTCATCAAGGGCAAGTGGCCTTCCAACAGGCGGCAGCTCTTTGACTTCCCAGGCCTGTTGCCTGGTTACGGCACCATGACAACGGACAGCCCCCTGCCAAGGAGGGGTCTGGGTGATCTCTCCATGGTGAGCCAGACCAGTTATAGTGGCAGCGAGGACCTCACAATGTCACCTCAGGTCAACAAGGCAAGTCACCTACCCTGCCCCCAGCAGATCAGCTGCTGTTTCAGACTCAGCCCTGCCTCCCTCTCTGTTAGCTCTCCTACCCCTGGCCACAGCGGACAGGATGCATCATAAGTCTGATTACACAGATCAACAGTTCAAAATCATCAGACACAATTTTATGTGATGTTTTGTAGTATTTTCATGCTGATTTCAAATCTGTGTTTTCACCCTAGCATGTACAGTTTTTGTGATGAAGCTAGTTATATATTGCATGAGTTGGTATAAAGAGCATATTATAATATGCTGAGTGTTTGTGAAGAAACAGTGGTAGCTGACTGATACTGATCATTATATCTATGCCACAGTGTGCGGCGATCTGATTTCACACTAATATTGAAAGTTTTGGTTGGTGCCTGTGGTTTAATAAAAACTGCATGCAAGTCTATTCCGAGTTATTACTTGTAATGAAAAAAAAAAACTGGTTTAGAAAAGTGTGTTGTGGTTTCTGATGGTTACAAAAAACAATTTGTGTTGACCTGTGTTACACAGTGAGAGATGAGTGCCTCTTATGTAAGAAAAAGCCAGGGGCCAGGTGCAAAAATGTCCCCATATTCAGCATTTTTCGCCTCCTAAAACTCAGTTAAAGTAAATGTGAGCATTGCATTAGTCAAACCCTTTATTTTTTTGGATAAATTAAGTTAAATTTACAAACACTACATTCTCTGTTTGAAGCTAAATTGGTGTTAATTTTGACATGCTGTAATGTGGAATGCTTTCCTGGTTTCATCGTGCCTTCACATTGACATTTCACTCACTTTCTGCACAGGATGAGGCTCTGAGCCTGTCTGTCCCTCGGCAGCGGAGGCGCCGGAGAAAGAAGGTCGAGATTGAGGCAGAACGAGCTGCCAAGCGCCGTAACCTGATGGAAATGGTGGCTCAGCTGAGGGAGTCGCACGCTGCTGAAGGTCAGGCTCAGGCCATGGACTTGACCAAGGCCTTGCACAGCCTGACACCTTCAGCTTCTTCCTCTTCATCCTCCACCCTGTTCCCGGGAGCCATGACCCCTTCAGCAGCCCTGAAGGCCCAGATGGAGCTGCTGCAGACAGGCGGCGCGTCCAGGGCCAACGGCTCCCTCCTCGAGGCTGAACTCCCCACCCGCAGGCGAAGAGGCCGCAGGAAAAACGTGGAGGGCCTGGAACTGCTCTTCATGGGCAGCAAGAGAGGACAGGTCAGGGCACTCTGGGAGCACCTGGTGGTCATTCAGCAAGATTTGCTTGTAAAGAAATAGATACCATTGCTGTAGTAAGAGTATGTGCTTAAAACAGTAACTTAATTGGAGAAAACATTCTTTAAAAGCAGTTTTGCAAATTTGCATTTCTTGATGGTTGATTTGGTATTTTAAATGTTACAATGCAAACAATAGTTTGTTTACAGTTTCAATTACTTGTATGTGTGTGGGTATGCATGTGTGTATATACTGTATATACATACACAAAGTATGTGTTCAGTATTCCTTTGAAGCTAATGTACTTTACATGCATGCCTGAGCTCAAAGTCTCATTTGTGTTCTTGACCTTTACAGGAGGACTCAGATGGGACCAAAGCTTTTGGCGACCGGGCACAGAGACACATTCCAGCACCTGTACCGAAGGCCTCCAGCGCCGCTCTGGAGGAGAGCAGCCATACGGAAGCAGATGGGACTAGCACTAAGGACCTACGGGAGTGGCTGAGACAGCACCCCACCTACACTATGGATATGCCTGGATACATACCAGTGAGTGGCCTTTACACTGTAAACAGTGCTTTTAATATTACAGTGGACAGCAGTGAGCATAGACTAAAGAAAAAAGGGCTATGGGCTCAAATCAGAGCTAGTTTAGTTTAATTCAAATTTTGGTATTTTAATATTTTGAGTCTGTTCTGTTAGTATTTGAAAGGAAATTTAAAATGGCCACAATCAGTGATTTTGCATGATGACATATTTTAAATGGCCCTGCTGCTCTTACTGTGCCTAATGGGCGCCCATTTTATTATTATATGTAAAAGACTAAATGCTGGATTCTGCTTAAACGGTTATTTCATAAGCCAAATCTGGACCTTGAATCTAGATTTCGGATTTTGTAATCACTGGTAGTCATCTCAACTTTCGCTGTAAATGCCCGCCTAGGGTTTTACCTGCTAGTGAACCAGGGGAGGAAACTTTATTGTACCAGATTGGAGGATTTTAAGCCTTGTTTTCTTTTGTAGAAGAATGAGGAGCTCCTCCTTTCACAGTTAGCCAAACCGAAGCAGAAGAGGCACCGCTGCCGCAACCCGAATAAAATAGATATCAACACACTGACAGGAGAGGAGAGGGTCCCTGTGGTCAACAAGAGGAACGGGAGAAAGGTGTGTTTCAGTGCAGCACAGTTTTGTATTTCTGGCTTTTTTGCAGACCTTTTTAATGTGGTTGCTTTAACATGATTGTTTTAATCTCTCATGGCTACAGATGGGAGGTGCTATGGCTCCGCCTATGAAGGATTTGCCCCGTTGGCTTGTTGAAAATCCAGAATTTGCAGTCTCTCCTGACTGGACTGAGATTGTCAAACAGTCTGTGAGTTCTTCATAATTTGTCTTTATTGTGATTACCTGCAGTTTTTGTAACCGCTTAGTTCTGCTTTCAAAAAGTCTCTTTATATACTTTTACCAGTTTTCACATCTTCATTAAGAGGAAAAAAAAATCAATTCTTTGGCTATTTTACAACATAACATGTTTGCATGTATTATACTGTGTAGAGGTGGAATTTGAGTTCACTAATTAATCACTAATTTTTTTTTATGATCTACAGGGCTTCCTCCCTGAGTCGATGTTTGACCGTCTCCTGACTGGGCCGGTGGTCAGAGAGGAGGGTGTGCGGCGCAGAGGTAGACGACCCAAGTCTGAGATTGCTAAAGCGGCAGCAGCTGCTCAGGCGGCAGCAGCCGCAGCCGCCGCGGCCTCTACATCCGGCGTAAACCCCTTGCTGATGAACGGTCTGTTCGGCGGCATGGACCTGACCAGCCTGCAGAGCCTCCAGAGCCTGCAGAGCCTCCAGCTGGCCGCCGGCCTCATGGGCTTCCCCCCGGCGCTGGGTGGGGGGGCATCGGACAGTAAGCATGCTGCGACCATGCTGCCCTTAATGCTCCCCGGCATGGGGGGCCTGCCCAACATGTTCAGTCTCGGGGGGCTGTTCGGGGGCAATCTGGCAGCGGCTGCGGCAGCAACCACGAACAACGCAGCGACCCCGGAGCAGTCGGAGGAGAAAGCCCAGCCCAAGAAAAGCGAGGAGAGCAAAGAGGAGCCGGGTGACGAGAAGAAAAAGGAAGAGGCGGAGAAGGAAGATGGGAAGGAGGCAGAGAAACCTGCAGAGTCTGATCCGACAGAAACCAACGGTGAATCCGCTATAGGGGCTGCCGCTGCTGCGGCTGCAGCTGCTGCCGCCGCCGCTGGCATGTCCGCCAGTCCTCTGGCCTTTAACCCTTTCCTGCTCTCCACCATGGCTCCAGGACTTTTCTACCCCTCTATGTTCCTGCCGCCTGGGTTGGCGGGTTTGGGCCTGCCAGGTTTTTCTCCGGCCGCTCTCGCTGATCTTCAGAACGCCATGGCTGGATCTTTAGGAGCTGCTGGAGAGGAAAGGAAAGAATCCAGCAAAGAAGCCCATCCAGAACAGGACCAGAACGCCTTAAAAACCAGCGCAGCAAACGCACTCGACGACAGCGACTCCGAGGAGAGCCAGAACAAGACTGCTGACTCGTCCATGCTGGACGAGGACCTGGCCGGACCTGCTGAAGAACTGGACTCCATGGAAGGCGGAGAAGACGACGAGGATGATGACGACGAGGAACCTGGAGAGGAGGATGACGACAAAAGTGACTGACCTACAGATCGACTGACTAAATTAATGAATTAAAACCAGCCTTCTGCCTTTTCCCGGAGGGCTGCGGAGACGCCGTTTTAAAACTCTACGACAGTGTGTAGTCCAGTTGTTTACAATGCCAACTCGATATCCCAAAACATTTTATTCATTTGGTTTTGTTTCGTTGACCAGTAACAAAGGGGATCACGATTAACGCTGTCTCTGCAAACGCTAGAGTAGGCAGAGAAGAACACAGGCAGTAGTAGAGTTGTGGATGTCAAAGGGGTTTTCTTTTGGGTTTTTTTCCGCCTTTTATTATGTTTTTGGGCACTGGGTGGTGCTTTCTTTCAAGAAGAGGTGGAAACATCCTGAAATATTATAGGAATTACTCGTTCCAATAGTGCTGTGCTGCTTCTTCAGTTTTTGTTTTGTTTATTTTATTTTATTTCTCTCTCTACTGTTGATAACGTAACAAATGAGTAGCATCTCTGAATTTTCGGTGGCGTACAACTTTAATGGCATTAAGCAACTCTCTGCTGCTGACAAAACAAAAGGAACTTTTTGGTTTTCGTTGTACTGTTCTGCTGAGAGGAGGGGGATGAAGTTCTCACATATCATAGCCTACACTCTGACTGTTCAAAAGTCTCTCACACTGACAATCTATACGGGTGAGGGGACATCTCGGCCTGTGGAGACAGCAATAACGAAGGCAGCTTTTGAATGTTCGATTTTACTCTGACGTAGACACCGGAAAAGTGTGGAAACGGAAAACAAACTAAAACAAAAAAAAAAACGACAACAAAAACGACATGACATTAATTACTGCAGTCGAATTGTCTCATTATATCCACGTTAATGCACTGGTGTAAGAATTAAATCAGGTACCTTTATCTATTTGAATGGACTTTTGTTACTTTAGCCACAAAGCTGAACAGCATTACCTCAATTCTAACTAGCCTTGAAGTTTACAGACATAAACGTTGTAAATGTTTTTTTTTTCTTCTTTTTTGTGTGTCTTTTGTTCCCTTTTTTTTTTTCTTGAAACCATCATGTATGATGAACTGTAAATTGCTGCCAACTGTAGTAATGATGCTTTTAATAAAAGTGACTCATGATATTCGCCTAGGAAACCAAAACTGTGTTTGTTTTGCTCTGAGGACCTTCACTGGAACTGAAACATTTTAGTTGTTAATCGTAGTGTTCTAGTTTGGTCGTAAATGTGAAAGGCTGTTTAAAGGGCCTTATCACCCCATATCATGGAAAACAGTCCAAAAGGGTTGCTGTAAACATTGCCCAGGTTCTGCTCTTCACTCCCTTAATCGATGTATGTGGCAGAAACTATTGGGGGGGCGGGGGGTGAACTGAAATGTCTCCGTTTTTTTTTTTTGGAAAAAAACAAACCAGAATTTGATTTCCAAGTTGAGCGCTGCTGGGGGAAAAGGCAAAGCTGAGAAAATCTCCTTCAGAGGTTCCAGAGTGATCTGTTTGATCACGAGGGCAGGGCTTTAAAACAATATTTATAAACCCTTTCAGCTCCTACAGACAAACTCGTCACGTAATTTTAGCTTGTATTGTGGTATCTGTGCTCCACCAGTTGGCTACCCCACTGCAGGCTGCTTCGTTTCATCGCTTTCGTTTCAAGATTTCTCGCTCATTTTTGTAGTTTTCATGTTTGTGGAGCCTGCAGACACCAGACACATGCAGCAGATGTCCATTTGTCAGAAAAGAAAAATCACTTTTCTCTATTGGACGGTCCACATTGGGGTTAGCTTATCTGGCTAACAAGCATTCCGCAGAAACGCCCTCTCTATGGATTTCAGTTTTTCTTTTACCAGGTTAAGATCCTGAAAATATCGAGTCGTATGCTTGATCTAATTCATGCACAGAAACATTTAGTTTCCCCTTTTGTGATTTAAAGTAAAAAGTAACGTGTTTGCTAAAAATGGAAACTACAGAAACTAATCTGGTTTTTTTTTTTTTTTTTTTTTTAAATTTTTGCCTTTTCTGGCAAATTGACACCTGTGGCATTGGTCTGCCTGAAACCTCAGCTTCAAAACAACACCTTTTCAC
>JBBPDE010000001.1:14236837-14251958 GCA_037974605.1 Nannopetersius ansorgii
GGATCACAGATCAACAGTGATCTGTTGCACCACTAATTTCTATACTGTTTTAAAAAATGCCGTCAACACCACAATATACTGATAACAGCTGCCTTTACTCCAAATATAGATACTTCCTTTTTGCTCCTGTAATGTTAAATATGGTCAAAGATATTAAACATGCCAACAACTAAAAAGAAAACTATATGGTACTAGTTTGTCTTCATTCCTGCATTTTAAACTCTACAAACTATGCAAACAATTTGTATAAACGTGTACAGTTACACCCCTAAGAAAGCCATTCTTTGCTGGCAAGGCTCAGAAGGTAGCTGAAATAGTAAATTGGCACAGTTAAACAGTACACTGGGCTAAATGTAATGCCCATGCCAAAGCTCTGTCGGTCACATTTTGCGTCCCCCGAGTAATTTTTAAACTGAATTTCCAGTATCTCATACATTTCTCAATATTCTTTTATTGGCATGTAGGAACGGATTGTTGACAGTTACAGAGATCTGGGGTTCAGGACGATAAAGTGCTGCCGCATAGTAAATACTAGAACAACAATACCATCAGACTCCTTTTATTTGGGTAAATGATTTTTGTGCAACTCCTCTACCTTTTCAATGGGAATTAGCAGAAATGCTGTTGGCAGAAAGATGGCAAATATAGTAGAGCAAAGGCCACTGTAAGCATGACTCAACAACTTCTCTTATCAAAATACTTATCCAGTATCTCCTTGTTTGACAGTTAGTCAACTTTACTAAAAGTAGGGTCAAGAACACATAGCAAAAAGTACCGTTACAAGTAGATTGCTGAAAGGGCAAAAGACCTGAATCCACAATTATTGCTCTGTGTACAGTTTATGTTGTGAAGATCATTAATGATGAACATTAACATTACGACAGACACACCTAAACTTGAGGTGCAATGTGATCAAATGGAAGAACATTAGTGTTAGAAATTCTGCAATGACAGATAGTAAGATGGTAAATGTGATGGGCTTATTGGTGTGACTTCTGCACATAGAAGCAATAGTATATGATACGACTGTACTCTTTAAATGGCTTTTACAAAAGAACTGCATAAATGCATAAATGACACAGCCTTGATATTTACACAAGATATTTACAACGCTGAATGTTTCCAGTGACATCTTCTTAAGGGGTTCTTAGGTCCTCTGAAGCGACTGCTGGCAATCTCCACCCTTTTTCTCCCTTCAAGCTCTCAACAGAGTCTAGGGGATTAATTCTCCTCTGGTAAAAAGTGCCTTCGCTCTTAATGCAGAAGAAAACAGTGGCTACTGGTTTTGAAGGCCTAAAATCACACACGTCTTTTGACCCTGAACCCCGTCAGTCTGTGACGTGCCAGCAACGTCCTCCGCTGCCGCCTCGGATTCTTCGTCCTCTAGCGTTTCAAACGGACTCATTACGTCATATAGGAAGGTGAAGAAGCCTTGAAACCAATCAGAGCCCTCTTCTGCTAAAATATCGAGGACTTCCTCGAGGGAGTCAGAGTTTTCTTTGCTGCCATCTTTGGTCAGCCCTACGCAAAACGGAAAACAGAGGAAAAAAGAGAAGGAGAGAAAGAGAGTGGGGGAAAAAAACAGAGGTAGAGCAGAGCAGGAAAATGGGGAAAGAAAGGAGCAGGAGTGGTATCCAAGGTTTAGTAGATAAGGAAACTAGTGCAATCTAAGAGAAGCTTGAAGTAAAGTTGAGTGAGAAAAGAAGGCAGAGGACAGGGACATGCATAGACTCTCCTGGGTTCTAAAATTAAGTGACTTACAGGCCCTGACACTGGGCAAGCCCGGCATTACCAGGCAAACCTGAAGTGTAAAATCTCCTTACTCTCTTACAATTTAGTAGGGCTGTAACGACATGCTATATGAAACCGAAATCGCAATCCTCAGATCCACGAACCAGTACTGCGGTGTGAGAAGGCAGAATCGTGACACACTCCCAGAGTTATCCTTCTCGTCCCGGTCCAATGCTACCAAAAACCTTTTTTTAAACCATGATTGGTATTTTCATGTTACGATTCAAACAAGCTCCCGGGAGTCTTTCTGACTTTCCCAGGCGGAGTTACAGTCCGAAATCCACAAGGACCGCCTGGGGAGGCTGAATTTCTTTGAATGCAAGTAAAAGGAAACGACGACACTTCGCTTTGTAAGTGTCTATTAGCTGGCTGGTTGTTATAAAACTGCTGGGGAGTTTATTTTTACGAGTTTTGTTGTGTTTTGACCAAGAATCGATTCCTTGGCAGCCAGTGGCGATTCCTTGGGGTCGTCTGTACAGATTGAATGCAAAAGAAGCGGTGTGAAACCGTTCATAGAGTCATAATTATGTGGTAAACATGAGGAGGACTCGAAACAAAATGCCATCTCGAATGGTCCTGCTTGCACTCAGCAGTACCACCCCCACCCCCAAATGAATCGCGATACGAACCGAATCGTGGGTTTGGTGTATCGTTACAGCCCTACAATTCCACATGGCAGCAATTTTGCTTATTATTTCGCACAGGGTGTGACATAACAGAGAGATTAGTCAGCGGCTATGGGAGTGGAGCACAGCTTTCATTTGTGTCTTGCGGACTCATCAGTCAAGTGTTTGATGCTTTCAAAATCCAGTGCAAGTATACACATGCACTAGCGTACTAGGAAATTTTATGTAAAAGCAGTTCAGCTGAGCACCAAATGCATTTAAAAGCAAATATCAGAATATATACAGAGTAAATGGTGATTGTATGCAGGTCTGTGTTTTCATTCCTAGACCTCTCCTCTTGGAAGCCCATTATTATATTGCAGGCCTCATCAAATACCTGGTTCAGCTCAATCAATACTTCATTAGATTAAATCTGGAGCTACTGATTGAGTTTCACCATTCAAACAACGGCTGGAGGAACCGAGGAGAAACCTGGAACCGAACCTGTGTTCTCCTCACCAGCTCACACAACATCTAGTATAAACAAAACCAATCTTGATATTAATGGATGCTTTTTGTTTGTTTGTATTAATTCTAATGTTGACGTGTCCTTTATTGTTGAGGTAAATGGCAGTTTTCACAGAAGCCTACGACATTTGCACAGTACCGTGTGTCTGTGCGACTGCTACAGCTTATGTGAGTTTGTTATTTACCCATAAAGCTATCTTGCTTCGCCAAAATGAACAGCAAGACGTTCTGCATCACTCCCAGCACACTGAGTGAGTAAGTGTGAAACAGTCATAGCTGCTGACTCACTAATCACAATGTTAACGCTCCATGTGACACAACAAGCAAAATGCTAAGAAATACTAAAAAAGTTTGCAGGCATGAATGCATAAAAGCCAATACATAAACAATCTTTTCGTAGAATTGTCAAACTATTCCATGCTAAATGTCCCTCTTTCCACATTGGGAAGCTTATGCATCCACTTCAAGACACATTCTGCACTAGTCATGCAAGCTGGACACATTCTTAGTCATCACATAATTTCTTAAGGATTGCGTGTGGTTTAAACACAATATTAAAAAAATCCCACTCAGATCCCTCTGACACCATGCACATGCATATCTTCTTTTTTTTTTTTTTTTTTGGCCATTGTTTCAAGGAACAAAAGTGAACCAAAGTCAGTCATGCAACAAAAAACCCAAATCTGACAATCATAATAAACTGAGGGAACTTGCCTAGTAGTACTTTGGCATCCTCCACGTCAAAGTCGCCATCGCCATCAGCGTCGTAAGATACAAGTTTACCTAGGAAATTAATGATAGTCATTTTATCAGTTAGTGAAATCTATTCAAAATTTGAAGACGTGAGAATGAATGAATTTAAATGTATCTGAAATGGTCAACAGATAAAAGCTACTGAGGAATTTGATAACACAATAAAAAGTGACGTGTTAAAAACTAACTAAAGCATCATACTTGACTACACTTGTGGTTTATATTTAAAGCCAAGTATTCTTGTATTACATATGGACTTATCTTTGCTAATTACATGGGATTTCCTTCTGCTGATTTTATTATGTTCACTTGAACAGTGACGCTACAGAATCTTGCCCCAGTTTTATGTACACAAGGTCACAATGACTTATTCCTAAATGATGTTATTATTCATGGCACATATCAAATGAATCTATATGTGATATACAAACTGATGTTTGAAAGGTTTAAATTAAGCGGCACATCACTGGAACGTTTCTAGCAAGCCTTTAGAAAACTGGAAAAAGAAATTAAAACTGGCCTTTTGTTGACTTTCTATCTGTATATGGTTCCATAGGAAAACTGACAAAAGTTAAACTAATCACACATTATGTGGAGATTTTGTGTAACCCTGTGTATTTAGATGCAGTGGGTCCATTTATTAATGAAATGAAGGTTATGATGGTGATCACGGTCATCGGGTTTGACCTCATACCTTGTAATACCTCTGAAAGATTATAACGCAAGTCCTTTGCCTTGGCTGCATGTAAAATTAAGAGCAGACAAGGAACAAATACAGTAAAGGATTTTTATATAATAGTACAGTTCTGTCTTAAGGCATTTTGGCACAATGAAGACATGTTGCAACAGATACATATCCATGGATAGCCCATACACACACACACAATATCAAAACGCAATTAACTTACCAATGACTCCTTGATAGTCGACCAGGTCAAAGTAAACCACAGCTACGGAGGTCCAGACTCCGAGAAGAGCCAACACCATGAACCAGGTGAAGAAGGAGGTTCCTCCTGCTTCTGGCTTCTTCCCATTCTTATTGGCCAGCTGTTGCTTAACCTCTGAACAACAGAAAGAAAACAAACTGTGAAAATCGAGTTGATCAAACATTTTAAACCGCAAAAAGACATGTTAGAACAACGAGAGGAGCAAGGACATGCAGTGCGCTCGATGAAAAGAGGTCAACCAGTAGCTCCAGTCATCCCTGGCGGTAGCCAAAGCATAGTTCAAGCCCAAAACTCTCACAGAAGCTTAGTAAAGCAAATGGGCCAATCATCAACTGTGTAGGGTCTGAACTTTACATCCACACCCCATTTATAGTTGCAAATAGGAGACGTTTTATATTATTTGAATTTTATGAAGTTGTGGTTGTGTCTACAGTTTCTTCATGTGAATTGATGATACAAAATATAAACTGCATGTAATTCCATAATGATATTAATATAAATCAATATGTTACTAAGATATAATAATACTTATATAATAAATTAGTAATATAAGATAATTAAGTTGAAGTCACAACCTTTCATAATGTGAAAAAGAAAAACATTTGAAATTCCACCGCAAGCAACGACTGGAGAACAGCTTTGAATGCCTCCATCTACAGAGCAGCAAATGTGGATGAGACAGATTTTTGCCACGACAAAACTTTCCAGTTATACATTTCTGAGTGACATAAATGTGGAGTATTTCACGCAAGGGATATCCTAAGGTGGGGTTTCACAAAGCAACATCGATATCGGATGCCAGAGTAGTTCAGGGTTAGGAATACTTCACTATGAAACGTATAACACTATATATTTAATGATAGTGGGCTGTGGGGGGGTGCCCAAACAGTTAACAAGGGAAGTTTATTCTGGGTCCTGCTGAAACTCTTCCTAGAGCCATGGTATAAATACATTAGCATTGAAGTGGAGGTCTGGAAAGAGAGAAAGAACAGGTGTTGCGTCCGCTGCGTTCTCCGCTAGGTCAAATCACACACAAGCCACACACACACACACACACACACGTGTCGATTCGCAAGCTCTAGAAATACTCAAAACATTTTTAAATCCCCATTTGTACTTTACATCAAATATCAAGTTGTTTTGAGGGAAATAAAGTTTCTAAAATTTAACAAATGAAACCAAATCAGGTCACCAACAGCCCGGAACTATGAACCTTTAACATTTCTGTGTGTTGCTTGACAGACAAAAACAGTACATGTTGAACACCCCACTTTTTCAAAGACATACAATAAGCAATAAATGTAGCCCCTTAGTTTTATATGTATTCCCAACAGCAGAGCTCCTCTACCTGCTTCTTCTTCTTCCACTGCCTTGACCTCAACCTTGGGCTCCCCCATCCCTCCAGACAGCGGGGAGAAGACAGCGCGTCCCGGCCTGTTCCCGTCCAAAACCCCTGCACAGCCGCAGCTGCCCTGCGTTTTTGTTCTGAGTGAATTCAGCCGGAACTCAATATGGAACCTGGCTGGCCCTTGTGCACTATTTTTAGAAGCGCCTGCTTGACAAGCCAGTAAAAATCTCAAGCACTCGTAGGAAAGGGTAGGAGCGAACTCCATTCAGATCTGTTGTTCTTACTGTCCAATAATAAGCGCTGGGAGAGACTCCGGAGCCATAAAAAGAACATCAGCTAACAGTAGTCAGCGTTCGGTGCAGCATTAGCCAACTGGTGATCTGATCTAGTCTTTGCAGTTTTAGGTGTGGATAGAACAGTTCAGGAGAAGTGTTTTGTTTCAAACTACAGATTTTAAAGGGGGGGGGGGTCAGAACCAGTGCCTGAAGTCCTCACTGTAACAAAACACTTCTCCTGAACTGTTCCATCTACAAATAAAACTGCAAAGACTAGATCAGATCACCAGTTGGCTTATGCTGCACCGCACGCTGGCTATTGTTAGCGGAGGTTATTTTTATGGTTCTGGAGTCTCTCCCAGCCATTATTATTGGACAGTAAGAATTTGGAGAGTTCACTCCTACTGTAGTTGGTTTATAAAGTTCGTTCGTTAATAACTAAAGAAACTGCCCATTTTAAAAATGGTAGACGGTAAAATAGATTCCCTTTTTGTTACGTTCATCCAATCTGTAGCGTCATAATAAACCTGCAGAGAAAGGGGCAAAAGGATGCAGGGACACCTGTTTTCCACAAAGGGGACCTTAGACGAAAAAAAGCCCCTGAACGTTGAGAATTGCTGTCTTAAGCAAAGCTTTCAAAAACAAATTAATAAAAAAAAAAAAAAGGAGATTTTCCGTCACTGCTGAAAGGAGTTGATCAGCCTTGTTTAGTGTCTGAAGTTTGTTTCTTCAGATACAAAAAGATTTTTTGCATCATAAACTTCCATTCCTTGTTATCTATATTCGTCTCGCCATGGCAGAGCTAAAGAAGGAAGCTTCAGACACCAAGCAGGTCTACATTTTGGGGCAAATAATTATTTATTTTGACCAGTAATTCCCTTATTTAAGAACTGATGTAATATTTGTACCTGATAGTTCTTACAGGACGTTGGCATGACACTAAGCCAGTTAGCAGGTGTAGCCGCAGGGAAACCTGAATACTTGATCAAAATGCATCACTCTGAGCATGAACAGGCAAGTCTGGAAAACAACACTGGGATCAGTTTCGTGAGGATAATGAGTGTCGTTCAAATGCTCAAATAATATTTATAAAAAGGGGGAGAGTAAACAGTGAGACCCCCAATCTTATGGGGGCAGGACCCTCCAACAACAAAAAAAAACTAAACTAAAAATATCCTAAAGAAAATACTTTAAATATAGTGACCAAGGATTTTCTCCAACATTCAGGTTTGTTTAGTTTTCTTCATGTAGACGACAAACCGTCAGCATCACAGTAGGTCACCTTATACACAATGCCATATCAGTTTACTGCTTATGCCACCACTCTTAAAGTGTTTGGAGCTTTCCAACGTGCCTCACTATGGCTGCGATGTAATTAAAACCATATGAGAACACCTCTTTTGAGAACACTTCCTCTGTTCTTTAGGTTTTTCTTTAGATTCAGTTTCTGATGGGATGAAACAGGGTCATTCATGCACACATTCTGCTCTTAACATCACTGTTTTAATTGCTGCAGTTGTTAAATAATGTAAGAGTGTTGCGTAGTTTAACACTTCCAAAGTATAATAAATGATTTATGTGTATTTTTCTACAGTTTTCTCTAAACATTTTTAGTTTGGAATTTTATATCAAGTGCAAGCGAAAGAGAAAAAAAGGGAGAGACTTGTGACGGTCGCCTCACCCTCCTCCCGTGTTTTCCGTTCCCCGTCTCCTGAAAATTAGTTTCTTTTATTATTCGTTCGGTTTAGTCACGTCCCCAGTATTCTGTTCCCATTTTGCTTTCGTTTGTCTCCGTGTCTACATCTGTTTTCGGTTTTTCCCGTATGTCAATACACCTCCGTTCCTCCCTTTCTAGTCCGCACGTTCCGTTTGTACCACGTCCCGTCATCATTAGTTTTACGTGTTTCTCGTTTGTTTTGATTATTTAAAGCCCAGCCTGACCCCTGTGCCTTTGTGTCTGTATTTGTTATTCCTTGTGTGTGTGTGTGTGTGTGTGTGTGTGTGTGAGAGAGAGTTCTTGATCTGTTTTCCCGTGTTGATATTGTATGTTTAACATTTCTTGTTCCCTTTTCTTTGCAGGCTCGTGCTTTTCCCTAATCTGGCTCTGTGTATGCGCGCTGTAGCGCTGGAGTTTTGTACCTCGCACGTGCTCGAAGGCACGCAGGTCTCTGTAACCCGTTTCTCTCGCCGGATTGCGAGAGAGGTTTGTGACTTCTGTTTTTGTTGGTTTGTAAAGCCCGGAAAGCACGAGTCTCGCCGTTTTGTATTCCTGAGTTATCCTGGTTTTTGTTTCTGGTTTGTTTTCTCTTGTTTTGGTTCTTAGTATATTTCGAGTCGGGGTTTTGGTTTATTATTGTTGTTTTGCCCCTGTCTGTTTCTGCATCTGATTTGTTCCTGGTTTTCAGTGTTTGTGTTGGTTTTTGTACTTTCCTTCTGTTTGCATTAAAACCTCAGTTCCCTTTACATTTGCCGTAGCGTCCTCCCCTTTCCCTACCTCACGCACATCATGACAAGACTAAAGAATCTGAATCAGAAATTGTATTAATCGTGGAGGAAGCTGCTTATGTTATGACTATTATATTAAGTCAAACAGAGACACTAAGACAAAAATAGTAAGTCAAATAAAAACTCAATAAATTCTAGGGATGCACCAAAATGACTTTTTTGGAAGAAACCAAAATCCCAAAATGAGGCATTGCCGTTATGGCTGGAACTGTGCGTACTTACCTCACTAAAGTCAAGCACTGCAATTGCATAGATTAATATTCATGGTACAAAAGAAT
The DNA here is from genome assembly GCA_037974605.1 of Nannopetersius ansorgii. Taxonomy (NCBI): domain Eukaryota; kingdom Metazoa; phylum Chordata; class Actinopteri; order Characiformes; family Alestidae; genus Nannopetersius; species Nannopetersius ansorgii. The sequence goes on from JBBPDE010000001.1 coordinate 14,245,868, forward strand.
AAACCTGTTACAAAACTATAAAAATATGTATTTAGCATTCAGTCAATGCACAATATAAAATACAATTTGAAATATTTAATTTTTTTTTGGCCCCACTGATGAATAGCCTAAAGGCAAGAGAGCTGAAATATTACACAATTAAATATCTTCTCTCACAAAACCAGTGATTTCAAGTGCATTTTATTATTCTGAAGGAAGTGCTTGAACAAAGTGCATTCAGGACAAGTGCTTTAAAAATGTTGAAAGATAGAACAACATTCTCTTTAGGCCTAAAACAAACTACTGTATTAAAACAAAGACTGGCATAGCCCATATATTAACTTTAATCACTGGAGAACTTTACTGCCAGACATGTTGACTCTAATCCAATCTGGCGCGTGTAGGTTGTGGCTGTTGCTTGCGTCATTACAGTTTCGGTCGCGTAAAAAAATTGTTGCTGGCGGAATTATCTGTGCACCCCTAATGAATACAATAAATGCTATATACCCACAATGCTGTAGTCATTAAGATATGTGGATATAAATACTATAGATAATAAATTACTGCTAAATAATTTACTAGTAACACTACTAGAGGTTTAAATTCCAATCTAAAGTAAAGATTTCAGTATTGCTATAGTGTTTTTATAGGCGCCATTTGACCTTGCAGTGGAGTTCAACAGTCCTGAAACTGTCCCCCTTCACCACTTGTTCAAACACAGGTCTCCTGCTGAGCAGACACACCTCAGAAGTTACACAAACTTGTGTGCAGGCCACAGTCAAACGGCCTCCATTGTTTTACCTAGCACCCCTCCCCCTCCGTCACGTCACATATGCAGCAAAACGGCATTGCAACTTAAAGAACAGCTGCGTCCCCAAATTTACAGTCATCTGCAGAAGTTCGGACCCCCCTGTTTAAACTGCATGTTTTTGTAGGTTTTCTAAGTGTAAATAAGAACAGATACTCTTCAGGAAACACACTTCAGAACACATTAGAGTGCATTAGCGATTAGGGTTCATTTGTTCATTTGAGGAACACCATCCTCACACACTGCTCCCCAAGCACCCACCCATTGGTGGCTGCCCACTGCTTCACTTAATGAATGGGTTAAATACAGAGAAAGAATTTCACATTCTTCACACTGCGTGGTGTGTTCACACATTACTATAAGAGGCCTCTTTACTTAAATAATGCATTTTTCTGCACAAAAGAGTGCACAAGTATAACCTATTGGAAGAACAATATGCCATTACTTTTACACAGACCACAATTTAATGTTAGGTTAGAAGCAACTAAGCGGTCATTACACGTTAAAATATGCAGACGTGTGTTTTCACAAGAGGACGTGTTCTTATTTACTCTTCAAAAACAAACACATGTAATATAACACAGACTGTACGTCCAAGTCCCTGTAGGTGTGTCGTCTGTGTGTCTTTTTCAGTTTATAGTAACTTCTACCATCTCCTGTGTACACAGCCACACAAACAGGCTCCGGTAACTCACTAACTCACTTTCCAGGTTAAAAGTTCTTGCCTGGTCACATAAAATGACCCCCTCGCGCCCCCCTCCGACCAACTGACCTCCTTTATCCCCAAACAACTTAATCCCCCCTTTACACTTTGAAGAAACAAGAGAAGAAAGTGATCCCCCGATGAGATCACTATCAGTAGTGCTTTAGTAAACACAAGGACATGCCTTTCTTACTCAGATGCTTAAAAAACACAATAAACTCCAAGTTATTAGTCTAAAACATACACTGGCATCATGCAGTAAACATAAAAGCCCCTTTTAGCTCATGTAAGTATAATATATGGACTTGTGTTAAATACTAATGATGCACAATCATCATTGTAAGACTACCAACTTAGAGTTTAGTTGTGCATTTTCCAATATACAATTAAAAAACCTTTTTAGCGTATGTGGAATAATTTATGGAGATATGCTAAACATTAATGGTGCACAAACACCACAATCATCATTAATAAAGAGCTTTTTAATAAGAAACGAGTTTTTCCAGCTGTGGACAAATTTGCATCAAACACTCAATGAAACACAACCCACATGCAACATTATTTTAAGAGGGCCTCTGTGAATGCCAGCAAAGGGGGGCAGAAAACACACCACAGCAAACTGTCTTTCTTTTACCAGCACTTTGGCCTTCGGCAAGTTTAGTCTCTCAAGCTGAGAGGAAGTCGCCTGTGAGGAGTAATTTCAGATTTTGAAAACAGAGCAAAGGAAAAGCATGGCGGCACATAGTTGAACCCAGGCACGCTATACAACAATACCTCTACAAGGACACAGCTGGCTTAAAATGGAATAAAGAGAGGCAAACACACACACACACATATATATATATATATATAGATATATAGTGTGTGTGTGTGTGTATATGTTTGTGTCTGTAAAAACTGTGTGTATACAAGATGTGAGTTTATATATGTATGTAAACATTATATACAAAAGTGCAGACAGTTCAATAATGTGATGGATTGGTAAAGTAATAATCTTTAAGTCAAACTGCCTGGAGCTGCTCTACAACTAAATTCCCAGAGCTCAGTTCACTCTCACAGCTCATTTCACCCTGGGAACCCTGCTGTGTAGTAACACCAAACACACATTTGCAGCTGGGTGTGGCTTAGGCTGCTCAGGTTGATGTGTAATGCAGATAACAGAACCGTATGCACAAATAAGTGTGCTAGGTAGATCCGTCATCAAAATGATGATTAACCTTACAAAGCTTAGGAAAAAGTACATTTGACTGCACTGTTTTAACTAGCACACATTCTTATGAACTGGTATTACGGTGTGCAGCCACTTGGGTTCATGTAGCTGGGTTACTACATTTAATAACATTATTATTAATAATAATAATAATAATAATAATAATAATAATAATAATAATAATAATAATAATACAAAAACACAAGTTGGATTAATTATTGTGCATTCAATTGTATACCATAAAGGCCACGTGAAGACCCGCCCATAATAGGACACGTGGGCATTTGGGAAATATGCACTGAAATTAATGAAAATCTGAAATCTAACCGAAACAAAGACAAAAAATAAACGTTTTATATGCAGAAGCACACCAATGGACCTGATCTGCTTCTAACAAATCCACTGCAACTTGAACTTTTGACTCTTTGGCTCTCCGTTTAGGGTTTTAAATAGGAATTAGGGCCTCTGCTAGGCTGCATACAGCCTAATCTTGCACTCCTTACAATGAAAGTGAAAAAAGGGATTTAAATGATCTATATTATCAATAATATCTATAAAAGCTCAGCTCATAAACTTTCAGATTCCTCTGCAAAATAAAATGTGTTTTGCATAAACTCTCCCAGGCTTAAGTGTCTTTGAGTTACAATAGCAGTCGTGCAAAAGCAAAATAAACACAGATACATTGTTGTGCGTAAAAATTTAGAAAGTAAAACAGTATCTTGTCGTGTAAATAACTTTCAGGCCTTCTGCCACTGTAGTGACACGTTATTATTGTTGTTTTCAAATTGACATAACGTACGCACCTTTTTTGCTTTGTCCTCGGGCGTTTTTCTTCGTAGCCATTGAGATCGTCGCTATTTGGTGTCTATTGCGAGGATATGAAGTCTAAATTTGTTGATTTTTGCTCCTAAATTCGTTCTCAGTAAAATCAGATCCTTCTGACTCCACAGACTCGAAGCTCACGGCCAATCCGTCCGCGTTTGAATGACGGGCCACTCGACCAATGATGAGCAAGAAAAACAACAATGGGCGGAGCGAGCGAAAATCTTGTCCAATCAGCTTCGAGAGGCCGCGGCGTTTATTCAATCGTGTGGCTGGCCGCGAGGAGGCCCCGCCCACTTCAGCACAGCAACGGGAACGTGGCAAGATGGAAGAAGCCAAGTATCGCGAGAATCCCAAATACAACGGCGTTATATAATATTATATAAGAAATAACAACAAATATCGTTTATAATATTGACATAATCTGATCTTTGCACCTGGCAGTTGAGATATTTAGCAGAGTCACTGTGCCAACACGAAATTCCAAGCTGCACTAAAATAGCTAAAATAAGGATAATAGCAGTATTTACAGTGCGCACGAGACCTGGAGTTAACACAGAGAAAATTAATAAATAATAATCAGCAACAAAACCGAATTTTACACGCAGGAGGAGTAAAGGAGGGGAGGAGAGGAGAAGAACAGGAGGAGGGGGAGGTGCACTAAACTTAATACAGATGTGGTATCAGATGAGGACTTTTTGTTCTTAACTACAAAATCGATTCTTATCTGTAGGTGGCGCCCCATCATCATCACTATCACCAGCCGGGTTGCTTGTGGATCAAACACACAATTTGCTTTATTGTAGCTATTTAGAGTTTTTTAAAAAATTCACAAGAGAGAGATGTATTATTATAACCTTTATCTTCTTCTTCCATCTTCTTATTATTACTATCCGTGTTGTTATTATATTATATGGACAAAAGTATTGGGACACGTAACCATCTTGAATCTTTGCAGCTATAGCAGCTTCCACTCCTCTTGGAAGGCTTTTCTACAATATTTTGTTTCTGGGGGAATTTGTGTCCATTCATTCTATAAAGCATTTATGAGGTCAAGCACTGATGAGATGGCCTGGATCACAATCTCCGTTCCAGTTCATTCCAAAGGTTCAACACCAGTGCTCTGTGCGGCCAATCAAGTTCTTCCACATCGAACTCATCCAGCCATGTCTTAATGGAGCTTGCTTTGTGCACTGGGCCACAGCCATGCTGGAATAGAAAAAGTTCTTCCCCAAACTGTGTCCACAAAGTTGGAAGCATGGCGTTGACCAAAATATCTTGGTCTGCTGATGCATTTATAATGTACATAAGAGGTCCACAACATTGTCCCAATACTTTTGTCCAAATAGTGTATTTTTTAAATTATTAACATTATTAGAGGTAATAGTATTAGACATTAACACTGGTCTGTACCATATTATTTCATTTTTTATTATTTTAAATATTTAATCATTGTTTTTGTTTGTCTGTTTAAGTGACTCCTGATTCCTGATTATCCATAATCCACTTAGTAATCCTCTTCCTCCTCCTCCACATCCTCCCTCCTTTTTTCCTTTCCTCCTTTTTGTCCTCCTCACTGACACCAGGCCGTGTAATGTAATGTTTCTAAACATAAACTGCATTCATTGTTATCATAGTAATTATAGGCATTATATTATTATATAATTATTAGTCCAGTAAATGATTCTTTTTTACAAAACTGTCAGTGGGGAATTCTGTGTGTTATGACCTTGATGGATATAATGACCAGAATAAATAAAAAATGACATTTAAATGGTGATTATGATTATTCATATCTAATAATATTTGGATAGCAGCAAAATGTGGTTGTCTGTAAATGCAGATTTTTCAAAAGCACCATGAATCTGTAGTAAAATGCCCTGAAATTATACAATATAATGAAAATGAACATTAGAATTGAAGAATGTGCTTATAAAAGAAATCACACATGTAAGATATTTTAATTGAATTGTTATTTTATGGCTGCATTGAAAATATTTTATTTAGTTAATTGTAACACGGTTCTGGAAAATCATTACAGACTCCTCACACCCTGGACACTCACACCTACAGAACAGTTCATACCAAGACTGGACTAAAGACAGAGGAGCAGCTTCTTCTCCTCATCCCATCTCAAATAACTGACCACTAATATCAACTGTAATCCACTGCGACTCCTGTTTCACATCTACAGATGCTTTTACTCCACAATTTCATTCAAATACAAGATGCTCATTACTATTGTTTGCACAACCACATACACTAAACCACATTCACTACATGTGGTCTAGGCCCCCTTACTTCCAGTGAAGCACAGTCTTAAAGCTTCAGCAGACCAAGGCATTTTGGACAACACCATGCTTCCAACTTTGTGGACACAGTTTGGGGTACAGCATGACTGTGCCCCAGTGCACATAGTGATCTCCATAAAGACATGGCTGGAGGAGCCCTGACCTCAATTCCATCCAGGGCCTTTGAGATGAACCGGAATGGAGATTGTGATCCAGACCTTCTCGTCCAACATCAGTGTCTGACCTCATAAATGCTCTACAGAATAAATGGACACAAA
>JBBPDE010000001.1:14252058-14287224 GCA_037974605.1 Nannopetersius ansorgii
TCTGCACCAGCAAGATGCTTCAAGGCCAAATATAAAGGCATGTGGTGTACTTTTGCACAGTACTGTATGTGTGAACGACTTCTGCCCTGTATCTTTAATAAGACGTCCAGATTGAAACGTTATACTCGACGTGAAAAGGTGGGAATAATCTGCTGTAAACTGATTAGGCCGATATATAGAAGTGCATTGGTTTGCTGTCCAGCTGTCCATAGATGTGAGTGTGTGAGTGAATGGGGTGTGTGTGTGTGTGTGTGTGTGTGTGTGTGTGTGTGTGTGTGTGTGCCCAGGCCCTACCTAATGCCCATAGACCCCAGGAGAGTCTCCAGGCACCTGCGAGCCTAACGAGAAATAAGAGGTTACAGAAAATTCATGATAATAATAATAAAACTGAGGAGGAACTTTAGCCACTGACTCACCAGTGTTACACCACAGACAACCCCTCCTTCCCACCGACTCCACCCTCCACCCTCTGTCACGCACCCACACAATACCAGGTTTAAATAACTATCAGTATGTGTATCACTATGTGCATTATTTTTCTATCATATGCAATAATCTACCATGTGCAATATTGTGCGATGTTCTGATCGTGCTAATAACATTAAGAGCAATATTGTACGGACAACTGTCATACCATGTGAAACATCACTTATGTCAATATCATTTATTCTACTGATCTCTGTTACATGCAATAACATTCTCCTAACTACCATCTGTCGTCAGAAATTCACTTAACTGTAAATTATTTTTCTCTAGTAAATATACCCAGCATGTGTTTATACAGAACAATGTATTTCATGTATTTTTATTTTTGTATTTTACTTTATACTTTATATTGTTCTTAATCTCAAGGCTGCTTTTTAAGAGGTGTCTTAATGTAGCATGCTCAGTGAAAATATGTTTTGCTATGCTTTATCATTTACGTATGTTTCATGTACTCTTTGGTCTTTATGTGCTTGGCTACTCTTTCCTGCCATATTTTTGCACTGTGTTAATATTTGTGTCATTTTTTTCTACAGATATTTTTACTGGATTTATTTGGACTTTCTATTTTGTATTGTTCATAAACTTTCCCATTCATGAACTATTTCAATACTTTTAGCCTTTTAATAGCCTTTTGTAACCTCTGCTTGGAAAAACACAGCAAGAAAAGCTTTATAACTTTCTGTGAGGGAGCTTTTAAAGGCAGATGTCTTGTTTCATTTCCCACCATTGTAAACAATTCTGACTCTGAAAAAGTCAGTCTTCGGAATGGGGGCATTTCACTTCAAAACCTTAAATATTTCCCAGTAAGATTGTTCCTCATTTGGGCACTATTAGAAAAGTAAACAGAGATTTAATTACAGAAATCTGACAGGATGTGTTTAGAAGGGTTAGCCCGTTTATGTGCAATAAAACCACTTTTACCATGAGCAATTAAGCATTTTCGGGATTTAGAACACAAGGCACTCCTTATTCTGTATTTCAATGTAGATACAGGCACTGTAAATTAAATTAAAACACATTTTCCCTCGTCTCTGTTGTGAGTCTGACTTTAACTCCCTGGTGCTTCTGACAAGTTTCTTTTGAATGGGGCATTTCACACCAAAACCACTTAAATATGCAGAAATTTTGAATTATTTAGCGAAGTAAGCATTTTTTTTTTTCTGGATGAGATTTGGGCACCATTAGAGTTTTAAAGACATAATTCTGACTGGATGTATTTAGAAGAATTAAATATTTTACGTAAACCCCTCCATGTTGTATTTTAATGTCGATAGCAGTAAAGTGAACGTAAACGAAACCTCATTTAAAACCGCTGGGCATCATTAGATGAGCATAAAAACAAATCTGGCTGGATGACTCTAGAAGGGTTAGCTTGTTTATATGCCGTAAAAACAGTGTTTGAATTTTGCCATGAACAGTTCAACATTTTAGATATATAAAACACTAAATACTATTTTAATGTCAAACCAGACAATGAACAGCAAAAAAACAAACCTTTTTTTCTCGTTTCTTTTTAAAGTCTGAGTTTAACTGCCTACTGCTTGGTGAACGCAGCTCGCTGCTGCATCGCTGGGAAAATGGCGGACAAAACGCCAGGCGGGGCTCACAAGGCCAACTCGAAGGTAATTTATCGTATTTTAACGTCTATACCGACTCAGAATGCGTCTTAAAATATGTTCCCATCTTCATTTTTGCATTTTTGTTCCACTGAGCTGGCTAGAGAACACTTATGTGATTTAAACCCTCTTATAGCGTTACTCTATTTTGTTAGCTTCTTAGCAAGATAACTGCTAACTCCGTATTTTGTATCCTAAGCGCGTTTTTAAGAACACACCCGGCACCCACACACGTCCAGGTGAGATAATTAGTGGTAAAATGCTGATTACGATCCGTAATTGTGACATTTAGTGGACAATTTAGTGGCTTTATTGGACAAATGGAAACAAGCTAACCTGCTAGCTCTGTTTGCGTATTAGTGGTGTTTCTTAGCAACAGTTTAACGTTTATGCTGCATTTTTCTTGTCGTTTTTAAATTAAATAGATTGTACATTACATGCTGGGTGATTTAAACTTCACATGGTTAATACACGAAGCAAACAGAGAGAAATATTTGAATACTGTGTCACACACGTGACTGAGTAAACAGTGCTAGCTACGCTAACGTTAGCTTGTATGTCTGCTAGAAGATAAAGTTGGCTCTTTTTTTGTCTGTCTCTCTAAAAGTTAAGAGAAAAGCATGATTTCCCCAGAAATGAAGGGTTATAAACGTGCAGACATGAGTGAATTAGACCAAACTAGGGCTGCAGGATATGGATAATATTGTGATTATACTGGTTACTGGCAATTTTCATTAGCTTTTATTATATTAAAGGGGCCATATCATATTTTCCTCCAAGTAAGGTAGCCTAAATTATTGATTCTAAAGGATAGACTTAGGTTGGAATATGGTCGTATAGGAACACCTTGACTAGGGATGAGAAAAGCATGATTACCCCACAAATGGAGCTTGAAAATGGGTTTGTAAGAAGTAATCATGTTTGTGGAATATGGGTACTTGAAGAACACGTTGGTGAGTCGGTGTCTCTTTCAATGTTAAAGATTGGCTAAAATAATTACATGAAGACTGATTTATCAAAAGACCAGTAACTCAGCTGGAGATGTGATTGGTCACCCTGTCAGAAACACTGTGGTTAGAGGCTCATTTGCATACCACATTCTTCTGCAATATCAGTATTGATATAGAATAATAGATGATATATTGTGCAGCCTGAGACCAAAGACACATTCTTGGTCGACATGGTCGTTTTTTACCCTGAATCTGTACAGCGATGGTGCTGCAGGGTTTTGTGTTTGGTAAAAGCCATTCAGTGTCTGTGGAAAGAGAGAAGAGGGTGCACTCTGATCAGTCCTGATTTGTTTGTTGTTAAGCATAGTATAAAGGGTTTTCCTCTCCACAGGCTTTGTTGGAAAGTAAGCTGAAAGCCTTCAGCATTGGTAAGATGGCTGTGGCTAAAAGAACTCTTAGTAAAAAGGAACAAGATGACCTCAAGAAAAAGGTGAGGGTTCTCTAAATATTTATGTGGCATTTTTTTATTGTATATGTGGTTGATGGCCAGTCACATGGTGCATCATCATAGTGTAAAGTGGCATGTCATTTGAAATTTGCCAAGAAAATGTAACCATTAATTTCTCATGTTTCTCCACATTAGTTTTCCATATTTTTTCCATTAAAAAGTGTGTATATATATACATATATATAATAATAATAATTGTGTGTGTATGTGAAATGGAGAACGTGTCTGCATTAAAAAGTTATCATTATGGCTTTTGTTAAATGTTCTGTTGTGCTGAACATTCACAGGAAGATGAGAAGGCTGCTGCAGAGATCTATGAGGAATTCCTCGCTGCCTTTGAAGGAGGTGAAGGCAGAGTTAAGACTTTTGTTCGAGGGGGCATTGCGAATGCCACCAAAGGTAAATTGCACATCCATATTTTTGTTCTTTTTTGTTGCTGTAACATTCCTGTCATCGACATTTGGACAAATATGCTGAAAATTGTTCCATTGAATACTTCGACCCTTGTTTTTATATAAGTACGCTTTGCGAGTAACACCCATCAGCTAACTTTGGGTAACTAAAGCTTCTTGTTGTGCACAAAAAGTTATTTATCTGTCTTTATTTCTCTGTCTGTGTGTCTGTCTTCATACCTTTGTCCTTTTCTTTCACAGAGGAAACTGCAGCTGATGAAAAGAAAGGAAAGCTGTACAAACCAAAATCACGAGTTTCAGAGTCAAAAAGTTTTTTACCCCTGGACACACCTCCACAGTTTATTGCGGTAGACAAGCGTAATGTGAGTACGAATGTACTTATAATTTCTCTAATAGGTATCGTATTATGGGTAATATTATAATTAATCTTTTTAAATATCTCAAGGCATCAAAGAAAGGAGAAAAAGAGAAGAAAAAGAGCAACCTTGAACTTTTTAAAGAGGAGCTAAAACAGTAAGTGTTCATTTTCCTGATTTAGTGTGTAACAAATAGAAGCTGGTTTTGTTTTATTTATTTATTTTTTAAACACATTGTGCTCTCCTGCTCTCGTGTAGGATCCAAGAGGAGCGTGATGAACGGCACAAGTTGAAGGGAAGAGTCAGTAGATTTGAACCTCTTTCAGCCATGGAGGGAAGAAGATCATGTAAGTATATTATTCTAAACCTTAGGTGAAGTAACGGTAAATGTGTGGATTGTAATAGCATTGTTCAGGAAACATTTGTTGTTGTTTTTTTCCTATATGCTTCTATTTTCACATAGGGATGGGTAATATGATGGTACATTATTGTGATAAATTGTCAGTTTTATATCAACAGTACTTAAATAACACCAACTAGCTGCAGGTTTCATTACATAATTAGTTCTGCTTAATTGGCTTTATGCAGCGCAGTGTGGGAAGAGTTGAATTAATGTCAGCTGCCCGTTACCCTGAGTACAATGTTACTCTCTCCAGCACGATGCCAGCCAACATAGGTGAGACCCCCAATATGCTCACCTTCACCCTCCCAGAGCTGGTGGTATCATGTGACTGGAGGAGTCGAAATTACTGAGTGGAATTGGAGATGATTAAATTTAGTCAATCAGGAAAAGTAAAAGGAATAGGGATTGTAGAATATTTATTAAAAGTTTATGTATCTCTCCTGTTATTTGTCCATTCCTACTGGCCAAACATTCTGTTTTTGCCAATCTATTCTTACCATATCACCCATCCCTCCTGTGATACACTGATTTTTTCAAGGAGATTTTTCTTGAACCATGAGCATCCTCTCTTTGGTCCATTATATCAGTCTCTGTATTATTTATGTGTGTGCTTAGTTTTAGAAAACCTGTATAGTGCACTTTACACAGTGTACAGTCCTTAAAAGATAAACAGGTATGTTAATATTGTCATGATTGCTAACCAAAATCTGATTCGCAAATGCGGAGATGTATTTGGAAAATGCTGTGATATTGAACTTTCAGTATCTTTGTGATTATCAGTTATACCAAAGGTCTTCAAATCCAGACCCTGAACCCAGTTTTCAGTTCTGAGTTTCGTAATAACTGGTAGTTTAATGGATTGTTTGGCTATTTGGTGTGATAAGAAAATCCATGACTGGAAACTGGATTCACAGTCCAGTTTTTAAGGCAGAAAGCTAGCAAGTAGCCTTTTCTTTCTCTGTGAATCTGTCCCACTCGTTAAAACGCAATGTCTTGGTCACTCCCACTATATAACGGAATGTGTTTTATTGTGAAAACAAAATTTACACTGCGTTTCTCCTTCTTTTAGCGGATGGTTCTTCAAGAAGAAACCGTCCATCCAGTGGTAATTTTGCTTTATATCCTGTGTAATGCAATCTCTTGAGCATTTGTCTGTCTAAGTTAACATGGATGAATGATGATGATAGACCTCTGGTGACTCTATGAGTTAATCAGCAAGTGCTTTTGATTTTTCAGTTTTGGATGATTCTGCTCCTGGCTCACATGATGTTGGCGATCCATCAACCACAAACCTTTATTTGGGAAATATAAATCCTCAGGTAACTGGACAGTATTGCGTATTTTAGCATTTCTGTCATCTGCGAGACTAACGGCACTTTTCCACTGGCACAAGGAACCGTGCCGTACCATGAACAAATGTTTTTCAGTTACAAATAAAGTGACCCGTATCTGAGCCAATCCCGTGCTGCTTGATGGCAGGGCTCAAATCCGGTTGCACCCAAGCTGGCTGCATCACTGCTTTCTGATTGGTCGAAATGTTGTTGAGGTGGACATGGAAAAAGGCTATTGTTTTTCATTTCAATGTCTATGCAGGAATAAATCAGCAATTGAGATGCAAAGTAACAATCGGGAAATTGGTCAAACAGACAGTGGTGTACAAGCACCACTGTCTGTTTGACCTGAAGATAAATTTCAGTGGGAGTTTTCTAACACAGTGAGAAATGTGAAGGTGAACCAGGACGTCTCTGACAAGTTAGCCGGGTTTGGTTTACTTTTGCAGAAATACAAAAACTCAAACGAGTATGAATCATATAAGACCACAGTAACAAAAGCAGTTCTGACGGAAAAACTCCATGGACACTGTTTTGAGACAGCATGGTTCCTGTAGATCAGTGGTTCCCAACCTGGGGTCCAGGCCCCCCTTAGCGGGTCGCTAAAGATCGCAGGGGGTGCACACAATTTTGTCTGCATTGAGGCTACCAAAATTATATTTCTAGACATTAAATTAAAAAAAAAAATTGTCTGAGAAACATAAAAGCGTATGTGTGTTTAAAAGTATGAGAACAAAAACCTACAACTGCTGTTTAAAAGTTTGTAATTAATCACTTCATTCTTATTGTGCATCTATGAGGGGAGGACCTGGCTTGTCTTGGACACAGGCAAGGGGGGCTTCACGGAAAAAAGGTTGGGAACCACTGCTGTAGATGAATGGTAAAGTGACCTTGTTCAAACAGCAGGCAACACAAGCAAGGGAGGGAAGCAATAAAACACTCAATCGTGTTTTTATTTTGAATAACATAATGGCTGTTCTTGATCTTCTAGATGACAGCAGTGATAATGTAACTGCAGGGATGCTCTGAATCACAGTGATGCTCATCCATGACCAATCTTACTGCATCATTTTGCTGTCTCTCACTCTAGATGAATGAGGAGATGCTCTGTCAGGAGTTTGGGCGCTATGGTCCTTTGGCCAGTGTGAAGATCATGTGGCCCAGAACGGATGAGGAGAGAGCCAGGGAGAGGAACTGTGGTTTTGTTGCATTCATGACAAGAAGAGACGCTGAACGAGCACTTAAACACTTAAATGGTATTTTACATTCTTAATTTTGATTTCATTGTGACTTAAACTTTTCAAAGCCCTGTTTCACAACAAACCACAATTTGCTTGACTTTTTTTTGGGATGAGTCTCAGTCATTGCTTTCCAAATGTAAAATTACAGCATGTTATGATAAAAGAACCGTTCATTCAGTCTGCTGTACTGTAGCTCTGCCTGTTTGTTATAAGCAGTTTTGTTACTGTACATTTGAGCTGTGATGCTTTTTGAATAAGGCATTTACATTTACAGTCTCTAATTCTTAATGGTGGAGAAATGTAATGCAAATATGAATTACAAACATGTTTATTACAATAAACCATACATTATAAGTGTGTCTCAGGAAAACAAAACTGTACAAAAAAGTACAGCAAAAACAGTATGGTACTTGTTTGACATGACTTGTGATGATCTGATTGTTTCTTTGAATTGTACATAGATCCAGATTTTGGTTGTGCTTATACCCATCAAACACTTTTGTATTTCAGGAAAAATGATTATGAACTTTGAAATGAAACTGGGATGGGGCAAAGGCGTGCCAATTCCACCTCACCCCATTTACATCCCCCCCTCAATGATGGAGCACACACTCCCCCCTCCGCCCTCCGGCCTGCCCTTCAACGCTCAACCCAAAGAGAGGCTGAAGAACCCTAATGCGCCAATGCCTCCTCCGCCCAAGAACAAAGAGGAGTTCGATAAGGTAACTTGGCAATATGGGAACGAAGAAATGCGTTTTATTAGTGTTGTCACGTTAGTTAAGACAAGAACATGTTTCCTTATTTATTTATTTTTTTAAAAAGCATCTGTTTCTGAGAACCTAGTCATGTTCCTCATAGTTTGCTTGCCTTAGTTGGATCGTTTAAAATAAACATTATTGATTATAGTAGCAAATGAATAAGTGGTTGAATAGAATGAAAAAATGTGAAAAGAACAACCACGAAAGCTTTTAACAAAATTAAAATGGTGGTTTAAAAAGGAATTCTGCATAATTTAGTGACTGAACATAGTTCAGTCAGTTCAGAGTGGGTTTGGTGTGAAATGGCCCTGTGCAGAAACTTATTGACTTTGATTCCTTTTCAGTGAATGGAACCAGGGGTTACACTGTCAATACCCATGTTATTTCCTATTCAAACCCACTGGTGAATGTGTCTTTGAGCGTTTTAGATAGAATGGTAATGGTGAGAATTTTTTTTTTTTCGTGTAATATTTTGATGCAGGCGTATGGTTTCATTCACCACCACTGTGAACAGTTCTCACTAGAATAAAACATCTTACACCAAACCTCTCAGAATAACATGGTTATTTTGTTATCTTTATTACTTAATTAGGCATTTTTGGAAAGGAGCTATAAAACAAATATATTAACACACTGTGATGCATAAATAAGGATTTCAGTCAGACTCTGTTTATATTGTGTATTAACAATATCCTAACCAAGTTAATGCATACGTCAAGAAAGGTCCTTTTGAATCAAAAATAAAATCGATATAATAATAGTCCTGTAGAATGTCTATACTAGGGTTAGCGGGCTAGATGAGTAAGTCAGCTATGAGGAACATGAGGAACTCGGACATCATGTCTTTTAGCTGTAGTTTAGTATAAATACTATACACAGGCACCGGTAAGTGTTCTAGATTCAAGATTTGTAGGCCTTGATGTTATTTCTTCAAAGCAGTTTGTTTAATTTTGTTTGTCTTTTGTTTTCATTTGAGAGGATTATAGCATTAAATTCATCCAGAGCAACAGCAGATATCGTTTATAGCATATTTATAGTGTATTTGAGTTTAGTGCAGTTTTACACTGAAGGAGCTAGTTCAGTTGAAGTTTTAAAACTGACCACCGTAGAACACTTTTGTTGTTGTAGGAGTTATGTTGCATATAGTAATTATGCTTGTTTCTTTTTAACAATACTCACATATATTCTATGTTTATTATCTGATGTGACTTCATATCCAGACTCTGTCGCAAGCCATAGTCAAAGTGGTTATCCCAACAGAAAGGTACATGTTTTTTCTTTTTTTCCAAATTCATATGAAATGTAGAGAACATCTCTATAGTTTGCTTGATTGGGCATATGCATGCTACCGGAGTCCGGTTTGGGTGAGCAACAGTTGAGGCCATGCATGAACACACACTGACGCATTCTGTCTTTCTCACACACACACACACACACACACACACCTTCCGCATCATGTGTCTATAAAAATATTATCGTCTTTTATGCTGCTGCTCAGGAGAGTGTTTTTTTTTTTTTCTTTCTGAAATGTATGTCTGTAGCTTTAAGTAGCTTTGTAAACATCTGGTAATACATCTGTAAGTACATCAGTGTTTCATAACATCCTGTTTGTCACTCCTGTGTGTGTAATGGGGCCGTCACGTTGCCGAGTGATCTACCAAATACATAATCGTGCCTAGCCTTTCAATTGTTCTTAAATACGTTTTTGGGTTAAATATTTTTCTGGTCCATCATCCATCTCTTCTTAAAAGTTATCAAAAAACTATCACAATACACAAAAGCTGATATTAATAACGGTGTAAAGCGCAAAAAAATCGTGTAAATGATTATAGCCATCAGACTCTGCATGTGTGGAATTTGAAATATTCCATGTAATATTTGGTGATTAATTGAAAAGGTACATTTTGACTGAATAATCGTGACCGCCCTAATGTGTTAATAGATTATACTAAAGCAGGGCTCACCAGTAATACACACTTATGAGGGCACTGTGGCTGCAGGTTTGCATTCCACTCAAGCTGGAGCTCATTTAACTAATCAGTTGGTCACAAACAACCGGACTAAATGGATCCAGGTGAGCTGCTTCTTGACAGTAGTGAAAACCTACAGTCACACAGACCCATTGTGGATAAAACTGGTGACCCCTACTAAGGCATGCCCTCCACTTTCACTCGTCCTTCCATTGGTAGGTTTGTCCAGACTGACAGGACTTAGGAATATAAGTCCTAGGATTATATATTTAGGAATATACCACTAATGCACCATTCTTTTCAGCAATACTCATTAAATCAGCACACATTGTTAATAATACACACACACTTACATAAACAAGTACACACAGACACACACACTGCCCCTGGCTATTGCTCACTCCAACTGCCTCAGTAGCATGGATCAAAAATCAGCACCCAATCCCCTTAGTATCAGTGACCTTTGACATTGGCCTTGGTGAGCAGCACAAGTTGAACTGTCTGCAGCAGCGAGGGACCAGAAAAGCGTCACAGGACGGATTGGGGAAAGTATACAGAATGATTGCCTGACATTGGTATGATCGGCTCCAATACTTTGTGATTTGTGTTACAATACATTTTGACCCCATCAGGGGAAGAAAAGCATCTTGTTTTATTACCTACTCTGGGGGCCAGTCCAAAAAAGAACCCTGTTACTGTCCCTAACACCCTTAAGTGCCAGCATAGAAGTGTAAATATCTCTTCTCTCTCCATCCACACTTTTTCCATTGTCAGAAGCTTTTAGAAATGTCTCTTGGCCTCATTACCTAAGTAGTGACTTTTGGTAGAAGGTGACATTACATGTGCAGTGAAGGAGCAAAGCTATGGCTGTGATTTATTAGCACTTTTGAATCAAAGCATTTTAATTTTCCTCATTTTTAGAATGCCAGTCAGTTTTAAATCTTACATACTAAAGTTTGCGAACACATTTGCACTTCCTGAGTACTTGATTTGCTGTAATATTGAATTATTTTAGATATTTTGTATGTGTATGCGTGTGTGTGTGTATATGCCAGGGGCAGTAAGCTGTTTTAGTAAATTCGAGGTTATGTTAGAGTGTTAGCAGTGTTTGTGGTGTGGCTGTTGGTGATGGCTCTGAATCTGTTTCGCTTTAACTGTGTTTTTCTTGTAGGAATTTACTCTCTCTCATCCACCGAATGATCGAGTTTGTGGTGCGTGAGGGACCGATGTTTGAGGCCATGATCATGAACAGAGAAATCAGTAATCCTTTATACAGGTGAGAAGGACTTTCTATTGATCATATTGATAAAATTACTTCTATTTATTGCTTTCTGTTACAGTTACTTTTTTATAATTCAGAATTTACTATGAACTAATGTGTGCTTTCTGCATGCCTTTTCGCATGCCTTTATGGTTTTAGGAGTAATAAAAATTTATCAAAAATACATCTTTATGCACATAAAATTTGTATGTGTTTTTTTTTTTTTTTTTTTTACAGGTTTTTATTTGAAAATCAAAGTCCAGCTCATGTGTATTACCGGTGGAAGCTGTATTCCATACTACAGGTCAGTTTTGTTCAGCATCAACACAAATATCTTCAGATCTGAGGACTTCAAACTAACCTGTCAGAAATAATATTTACAGGGAGATTCTCCGACAAAGTGGAAGACGGAAGACTTTAGGTTGTTTAAAAATGGCTCCTTATGGCGACCGCCTCCCCTAAACCCTTACCTGCATGGCACTCCTGAGGAGGAGGAAGGTGAAGAGGAGGAAGAAGACACCAATAAGAAAGGATCCCTGAAAGACGAGTATGCTGCTCAGAAAGATGCCACTCCTGTTGTTAACTGGTCTTCCCTAAGTTTTGATTGGTGTTTATTTTGAAACTTTGAAGCATCACTGCTTATTTCCTCAAACTGCCTTGTCATCAGTGAGGCCTCATTGATGTTAGGGCAGTTTGGGGGGGGCAGATGAATAGTGTTAATAGATATAAATATTGTACCGCAGATTGAAAGAGTGCAGACTTCTGAATCAGATATTGCAGCTTTTTATCTTGACATGATGTATCAGCAGTGTTATCTTAAGATTTAAACAGAGAAATGTAACCGTGGTGATGTGTGCTGCCTGTGGTTTGGTTGGTTAATTGAGTCAGAAACAATCAAACACCCCTAAGCTGCGAACATGACTGCGCAACCACAGCAAATTGGCAGTCTGATACGCTGTATTCAATGTTTGAGATTTAGGCCAGAAAAGTGGCTATGCTAGTCTTCTTTGTCAAAAAAAATTGGATTTTTTGAAAACAGTCACTTTTAAAAACACATTCGCCCTATTGGGGTGAGAAATTGTGAATTATATATTTTGCCCAAATTCTTTAGACACACAATCAAAAGATGTTTTTAGTTTATTCTGTAAAGAAAAGCACTTTAACTTTCATTATTCACTCTTTGCATTTAGGAAAGAACTAAAAAGAAGGGAAATTGTGTGACTTATGCTGTTTAATATATTACAAATGGGGTGTTTGGGGTAATTGCAACCCTACACTTAATTAGTTCTAATGTAAGTTTGTGCTGTAGCTGTAGTCAGTTTGAGTGCTGCAAGTTTTTTTCTTCCCTCCTCTTGCCCCCTCAGCCTGCCATGTCCATCACTACTCTTCATTTACAAATGAACAAATTCCGTCCTGTCAAAGATTTTATGTCAAACGCTGAGCTAAAATTGTATCCCACCCCCCCACCCCCCTTTTGCAGGGAGAGAGATAAGCTGGAGGAGACTCTCCGTGGCCTCACACCACGGAGGAGTGATGTTGCAGAAGCCATGCTATTCTGCCTCACACACGCTGACGCAGCTGAAGAAATCGTGGAGTGCATCACTGAATCTTTGTCCATCCTTAAAACGCCACTACCCAAAAAGGTGAGGCCTGTTCAGATGTAGTGAATACACTGCTGATGTGATCAAATCCTTACTCCATTTATTAATTAAAAAAGCAAATGGTATTCATTACTGTAAATGAAAACCATAAATTAAAAGCTTACTCACCTCTGTTGGCCAAAAAAACTGCTGCTGGATTAAAGTGAAAGTGAACATTTGTCATACGTGAACACACCACTGCACACAGTGTGAACAGCACAAAGTTCAACCTCTGCATTTAATCCATTCACCAAGTGAAGCAGGTGTTTAAGGGATATGTTTTAGTCTTGCTTCTTGTGAGCCACAACACTGCTTTGCTTAAACTTTTCTTTGCCATGGGACACCTGGTTTGGCTCATGAAGGGCTCAGGTTTCAAGTATTCTTAAATGTGCAGTGCTGTGGGATTTAAATGTGCACAAGCAGAAACCTTGGAGAAAAACTAAATAACTTACTGACCCCAGATGTAGTTGATCAGTTTAGTGCTGGAGTTATGAGGCTAACATTAGAAGTCAAAACTCACTTAAGTGGCTTCTATAAATACTGACTTGTGGATGTGATTTAGGACTCAGTATGACTTTCTGTCAGCTATAGAAATAAACCAAGCTTTAACATGTAGTCGGATGCTGCAGGCAAGCTTTTTACACAACAGGGTCTGTTTTCACAAGAGCGTGGGTATTTACACAGATCAGCCATTGACAGGTAAAATTAATGTTTCTATCCTCATTACAATGACGCCGGTCAAGAGAAGGTACACATTGGGCAGCAAGTAAACAGCCAAGACTTTGATCTGTTAGAAATATGGGCAGATTTAAGGATCTGAGGTCCCCATTGCGATGGCTGGATGACCAGGTCAGAGAATCTTCAAAACGGCAGGTCTTCAGGGGTGTTCTTGGTATCCAGTCACCAGTACCTGCTAAAAGTGGCCAGTAGGAGCTAAGGCTTGTCCAACTTGTCTGATATACTTGCATGTGAATGCTGTGTGGCTGCAGACCGGTCATGGTGCCCAGACTGATATCTTTCTGATTTCCAGAGCGCCTTCACTGTGCATGTGAGCCTCATAACCAACAACGTAAACGTAACAGTCCAAGTACACCCCTTCATAGCAACAGTATTCCCTAATGGTCTCTTACACCATGGTAATGCATACTGCCAGCCTACAAACTGTTCAGCACTTGTTTAAGGAATGTGACTGGGAGTTCAAGGTGTTGACCAAAATTCCTCAGTCCAAAGGACCGTCTGTGGGATGTGCAGGACAAACTAGTCCAATCCTCAGAGGCCCCACCTCACAACTTGCAGGACTTAAATCCACAAGTCTGCTTCACCTTAATGAAGAGCTAGTTTTAGCAGACGGAGAGATGTCTAGAGTATGCATCTTTAGTGTTGGTCGGCTACATTGGCCTTTTTGTTCTATTTCTAAACTAAATTATTCTGTTGGACTCCAAACCTGTCCCGGCTGATGGAGCAGAGATCAGTTGTGTTAATGTGATTTTTTTTTTATTATTATTAATTTATTTATTTTTTCCCTTCCTTCCCTGTTTAAACAATCCTTGTACAAATACTTTGTTAGAGTAAGTAGACTAAAGCAGTAGCAAGGTGTTTTTTCTTCTTATATCGAAAGATCTTCCTGTTCACTGTTGTTGGCACTGATGAATCATATTTCCTCTTTCTGCCAGATTGCGAGGTTATATTTGGTGTCAGATGTCTTGTATAACTCCTCAGCTAAAGTCGCTAATGCGTCCTACTACAGAAAATTGTAAGTACTGTTCTGCTCTATCTGTACCCATGAATGCATAGTCAGATCCTTGTACAAATCATGGTTTTTCCTCTTGTTTTTTTTTTTTTTTTGACAGCTTTGAAACTAAACTCTGCCAGATATTCTCTGATCTCAATGCAACCTTCAAGACGATACAGGGGCACTTACAGTCTGAGAATTTCAAGGTAAGTTAGATTCTTTTGCTCTATGCCAGGGGTGTCTAACTCCAGTCCTGGAGGACCAGTGCTGGACCACGGCCCTCCAGGCCTAGAGCGTAACATCCCTGCTCTAGAGCTTCAAAGCTTATGTATCTAAAAAGTAGTCGGTGCTTCAGTTTGTTTTAGTTTAGTGTTGTCTGTCAAGCTGGTGTTTTGCCATTTTCCTCACAGCAACGAGTTATGTCGTGTTTCCGGGCATGGGAAGACTGGGCAGTGTATCCTGATCCGTTCCTCATCAAACTCCAGAACATTTTCCTGGGACTTGTCAGTCTGGATCCAGACAAAGAAATCCCTGTAGAGGTGCCACCTGAGGTGACTCTGGTAAGTGTGGTAACAATGTGGTGTTCTAAATGTAGTTTGTTTGTTTGTTTGTTTGTTTGTTTTTAATTAATTAGGCTATTGTTTAAATGCATTATACTTAAAGGTGGGAGCACTGCTGATTAAAATGTTTGTGTTGTACAAAACAGCAGCCTGAGCCAACAGAGGATATTGATGGTGCCCCCATTGTGGAGGAGGAGCTGGATGGTGCTCCTCTAGAGGATGTTGACGGGACTCCTATTGATGGAGCTCCTATAGATGGAGCTCCAATGGACGACCTGGATGGGGTTCCCATAAAGGGGACAGAGGATGAACTGGATGGGGTTCCATGTGAGTGACGCAGACTTTCTCTGGGGTTGCATTCAAAACTGCCTGCTTAAACATGTGAAAAGGAAAAGAGGAGAAAAAAGCAAAGATAAAGACATTGTTAAAAACAGTTAACAAAATGTAACCATAAATGGCACAAACTAGTGTGGCAGTTTGCAGAGTTAACTAGTATGATCTATGTAAATGGCAAGTACAATCAAAAAATAAAAAAGGTCACAAGTCCTCTGCAATATGTAATTGTCAGTTTTCTTAGATAAGATGTAGTAACCAAGTTAAAAATGGCAGGGAAATTCACTTTGTCTTTAATTCTTTTTTTTTTTATTATTTCTTTTTGTTTTAGCAGATGGTCCAAAACCAACCTTTAAAATGGCTCCATCAAAATGGGAAGAAGTGGATGGATCTAGTCTGGAGGCTCAAGGTCTGTCATACATATTTGTGCATGCCTTTTATTTTATGTCTGGCTTTCATTTTATTTTTGCAGTTTTGTCCGAAAATTGACCTCATTCCACTCGTTTTCCAGCTGTAACCACATCGAAATGGGAAGTCTTTGATTTGCCGGAAGAGTCTGAAAAGAATAATGAGAGGTAAAATCCTACATCATTTTGTATCATTTAGTAAGGTCTGATGTCCCATTGATTGTTTGGTATATTGGGTTGTAATTTTACTTATTGACCTGTCTTCAGCAGGACAACACATGATGCTGATGTCAAAGAGACTCTGAAGGGTTCGCACTCGACAGAGCAACTGACTCACTCCCAGCCTATTAAAGAGGAGTACCAAGACTCAAAGTCTGCCAAACTCTCGGAGATGAGCGAAGAGAAACGTGCTAAACTGAGGGAGATTGAGGTATGCTTACCTGTATTGTGTGCACTTTATATTGGCAGCTGAATTCATATTCATAGGTTATCTTTCTTGGCTGCAGTAGAATGTTATATCGTGGCTAAATTAGAGATACACATTAAATATATTTTCTGTAAGATAAACCTTTATTAGTCTAACAAGTGGGAAATTTGCAGCAAGTGGACAGAACAAAGTTAACTATAGAATAAAAGCTATACAACACTAAAATAAAATGCACACTATACAAATAAAACAATAATAGCAATAGACATTTTAATGTATATGTACATAGTTGATATATGTGTATGAACAATTAATATATACAAAAGCATACAAGTTTGTACTGACAAACAATAACAATTTAAGTGTATCAAAATAAAAGTGTACCAAATTAGTGAGAGGTATTAGAAGTAGAATTTAAAAACTTGCTGTCCCATTGCTTTATATGTTGTCTTGTGTGAATTAGCCAACCTAAGCAGCTGCCAGCTTTATAGATTGAATTAGTTGTATGCTGCATTTTATACTTGAGTGATAGTGAAAACTTGTTGTAGTTTAACAGTATCAGCCATGTCTTTGGCCAACTGTTCATGTTCATCTCCTCCATAAGGCGGATTGCGGTCACCAAGTAAAACTTAATTTTATTGCAGCTCAAAGTGATGAAGTTTCAAGACGAGCTTGAGTCTGGGAAACGGCCGAAAAAAACAGGACAGAGTATTCAAGAACAAGTGGAGCTCTACAGGGATAAGTTATTACAGAGGGTGAGGAACTATTTTGAAGTTGTTTTCTATTTTCCAATGCTCGTGTCTTTTGGCTCTTGTTTGTTTCTGAATGTGGAGTATTTGTACTGAAGTTGTTCCTTTAATCTTTTGCAGGAAAAGGAAAAAGAAGTTGAGAAAGATAAAGAAAAAGAGAAAGAGAAGAAGGACAAAGACAAATCTGATGTCACGCACAAAGAGAAGGAGAAAGAGGAATCCTCTTCAAACAGAAAAGAAAAGTAAGCCACATGATTGAAACCGCGTATGCAGCTGTAAGGATGGGCAGGATTGAGTTGAAAGAAAAAGTCCAAAAAGTCACTTAATTAATCATCACTACATTGACCTTTACTGTACTAATATCTAAGTACAGTTTTAGCAACAACTGTAAATTATTTAAGCCACAATAACTGTTAACTGTATTACAAATTTAATTTTGAATCTCAATTCGAAATTAAATTTGTAATACAGTTAACAGTACGCTGCTGCACCCACAACCGTGTATGGGCTTAGGAGACGATCCAGACCAAACGCCAGCTAGGGATCAAAGAAGAAGACAAATTTAATTTATTAATGTGCTTGTAATACATTGCAATACATTTTTAAATAAAAATATTTTTTTGCTATAAAGGTGCAGCAAATATACAATCAAAGTCTGTTATCAGTTTTGTTCCCTTGCTGCTTCTGGCTGTGCAATAATGTGTATTTTTTTTGTTTTCATCAGGAAACGCAGGCACAGTCCCTCTCCCAGTCCCACTCGCAGTAGCTCCAGCCGTCGTGGCCGTTCCCCCTCTCCACGCTCCGAGCGCTCAGACAGATCCTACACCAAGGACAGCTCGCGCTCCTCCTACAAAGACTCACCAAGAGACAGTAGCAGAAAATCCTCCAAAAGGTCAGATAACTGCTTCACTCCCTTTATGTTCTCTTTGAGACCACTTTGGTTCATATGTATGAACCGTCATCAGACTCTACCCCTGCATTGCATTTGTGTCCAATTCTTTTCTGCTTTGCTCCAATCCTCTATTCTCCTTCTGACTCTTTACTGCTTCACTCCTTTCCTCTGTTCTCTATCAGACTTATTTCTGCTTCGCTACATTTCCCACTGCGATGCATTTGTGGCCGACTTTTTTCTGCTTCACTCCATTCATCTATTCTCCTTTGGATTCTGTATTGCTTTATTACATTTCGGGATAAAGTAGAAAATCTCTGAATATTGTATCAGCTGTCAGTATACCATACCTACATTCCTATAGAATGTTCAGGCAGTAAAAATAAACCTAGCCACTGCAAATCCTCAGACGTGTGGTGGGGTTTAGAAGACTGAATGTAATAACTCATTACTTTGGTTATGTTCTGGTGTATGTAATTCTACCGTCTTTGTCCCATATTTGTCTTACAGGTCCCCCTCCCCACCTGTAACACCCAAGCGATCCCGCAGATCCAGATCACGGACGCCTAAAAAATCCACCAAGAAATCCAGATCCCGTTCCCGATCGCCACACCGTTCTCATAAGAAATCAAAGAAGAGCAAGCGCTGAAACGTAGCTGCAGCAACAGAATTCTCTTTTTGTGCCTGAATCTCGTCCTGTAAATCAGTGTGGGAATTGTTCCCCATTTGGCGCCTCTCCCTTCGAAGTCTCCACTCCCATCTGCACGCGTACAGTGTCCTCAAGGGTCTAACCAGGGGTGTTTTATATTGTTAAATAAGGGGCTTCCTCTGACGTCTTAATTTCTCGCAACAGAAAATAAGAGGTGACGTCTCAGAACTATGGTATTATTTTTGGTCATGGTTTTTAGATCCCTTGAAAATTACTTAAATTAAGATAGTGTGAATGGTTCAGTTGTATAGATGTTTGATTTTCAATAAAGACAACTTATGTGACCTCTGAGAAGCAGTTTATACATTAAAGTAAACTGATGTGTGTTCATTTTAAAGTGTGATTCCAAACCTCTTCAATGTTTGTGCCCTGATGCTTACAGTGTCACTGGTGTGCTAAGAATGATCCATGGCCGAGTTACCTGGAGAGCAATGATTTAATTAATTTGAGCTTTAATGAACTGAGTTATGTTTATTGGAGCAGACGAGCACTATAATGTGCTGCAGGCTTTGAACAGAACATCAGAACAGTACTGAACAGAACATCAGGTGTGTACATTCTATTTCCCCATATCATTCTATCAACCTCCTGAAAGACCTGGTTTTGACTCTTATTTTGGTCGGTGTTGGAAATTCATCTAGATCTTAATCTAGACTTAATCCGGGTCTGGAAAACGACCGTAAAGGGTGGTTTTATGAACAAGGATTTAGCCTAACGTTCGACTAAAGTGCAAACCCAATGGTGCCGGTGCTGCTCTGTTAAAATCCAAATTAGGGCAACCCACCTTACTTCCAGAGAAGGGCAATCTTAATGATTTAGCATACCAAGACATTTTGGACAACGCCATGCCTCCAACCATGTCTGTACACTATAGGCAAAAGTATTGGGACACCATACCCTTACACCAACATAAACTTTAATGACACTGCATCGAAATACAGATACTTTAATATTGAGTTGGCACCACTATAACAGGTTTCAGTCTTCTTGAAATTCTTTATACAAGATTTTGGAGTTTCTGTCCATTCATTCTAGACGAAAAGAAGTAATGCACTGATGTTGGACGAGAATGCCTAGTTCGCAATCTCCGTTACAGTTGATCCCAAAGGTGTTGGATGGGGTTGAGGTCCATCCAACCCCGAACTCATCCAGCCAAGTCTTTATGGAGCTCGCTTTGTGCAATGGGGTACAGTGATGCTGCAATAGAAAATGTTCTTCCCTAAACTGTCCACAGCGATGGAAGCATTAAAGTTGCACTTCGCTGGAATTAAGAGTCCTAGCCCAAATAACGAAAACGCCCAATACTTTTTGCCATTTAGAGTGCGTTAGCAGCCCCGCTAATGTTTACAAACCACGAAGCAGGAAATCTCGCGAGATCACGCAGGATCACAAACAAGGAAGAGGAGCTGTGTTGCTAGTGGTGCGGCTGTTTGTTTTTGTTTGTTTATTTGTTGTTTCTTGTTTATTTGAGGCCACAATGGCCATGAAGCTCCACGGGGTGATGCTGAGCTTCAGCTGGGCTGTGCTGTCTCTCTGCTGGGCTTCTTCGGACGTGTTTGATGGAGTTTTGGGCAGCACGGCCTCATGCCACCGGACCTGCAAGATGACCTACAGCCTGCACACCTACCCCCGGGTAAACACACTGCTCTGCTCTCCAAAACACGGAGAAAATACAGGGATCCAGGCTCATTTAACACTCACAGCCTCACGACATTTGCATTCTAATTGCATTCATTATACACTACGAAACACAATGTACTTAAAATGTGCTTAACCCTACCTTAATTTACCCATGAAAATACACCCAACACCCTTTATCTGAATTAAGTGGCCATTCATTTGTGAAGCAATCCCTTAATTTTACCTTAAAAGTGGATTTAAGGCATGAGTGTGCACCCCCTTAAACATACGATATTTATTCAGGAGGTTCTATTATTTAAGGGGCCACTTTTAAAAAGTAAGAGGAAAAGACAGTAGTTGTACGCCTTAATAAGCACTTTTTCCTTAATTTTTTTTGAGATTTTCTGCATTTTTAAAACCTGGTTTTCTCACAGCTCAACCTGGTTCCATGGAACCCGCTGCTGTCGTTTTGCTATTTAAAGCATTTTCCTACCTATTTTCATCCACCAGCAATGCTTAGATTTCCTCATGTGGCTGTTTTAGAACTTGCAAACATTTCAAATCAGCCCAGACTTCATATTTCATGTTGCTTTTGTCTTTGTGTGTCTCTGCAATCGTAACACCCTGTTTCTGAAAAATACAGTCAAAAACCTGTAAAAAGAAGAACAACATGGAATACAGCTGGTGACTTAGTGTTTAGGTAGTTGCATCTGCGATCAGGAGTGCTAGTGACACCACGGAGGTACATTTGAGCAAGGTACCGTCCTCACAGAATGCTGGCTGTCCACGACTTCGCTTGGTGAAAGGCTTAAATCTGGAGAAAGAATTTCACACTGTTCTCACTGTGTGCTGTGTTGGGTTCACACATGGGTGTAAGGGGCCACTTTACTCAGCCTCACTCTGATTTTATCAGAGCTTAGCCTGGTTCACTGGAAGCTGCTGCTGCTGTAAAGCTATTTAAAAACGGCCATGTGTAATCACACCACAGCACACAATGTGAATAATTCTCTCTCTGAATTTAACCCATGCACTTAATTTGTCACATGCGTAGTCATACAAGTACAATACACAGTGAAATGTATCTTGAACCGCTCCTTAGTGACTGCAAACATTATTTACATTTATCAGACGCTTTTATCCAAAGCGACTTCCATTCCTAACTACAGGGGACAGTCTCCCTGGAGCAACTTGGAGTTAAGGGTCTTGCTCAGGGACCCAGTGGTGGTGCTGAAGGTAGGATTCGAACCCATGACCTCTTGGTCCAGAGGCAGGTATCCTACCCACTTAGCTACCTCCACCCCCGAGCTACCTCCGTTATAAACAATAAGCACATTTTTAAATTAAAGAGATCTGGTAATTTACTAAAACACAGATAAAATAAAGAGATGAGTACAAGTAGATATAAGTATAAATGTAAGTAAAATTTTAAATGTGAAAAAACATAAATTGAGATTTTCTAATCACTAATCTGAAGTAGGTGACCTAAACAAGGAGCACTAAACATTTTTTTTTTTTAATATCCTGAACCAATAGGCCTCCAGCTTAAAAAAACATGTTTCTGCCTGGTGAACCTTTTGTTTGTACGGCGAATGAGAAACCCACTACACTACAGAAACATTGAAAGCATTTTCCTACTTGTTTCCATCCCACCGTGTTTACATATCCTCATATTGCTTTACTTAGGACCCTAACAGGAGTCAAAACTTGTAAACATTTCTATTTAACAAATAAAATACAGAATATTTTAATTCAAATTCTGGTCGTATTTAAAATGATGGCATTTAACGGTTGCTTTTATCCAAAGCGACTATCATTGCAGGGGACAGGTTAAGGGTCTTGCTCAGCAACCCACTGCTGAAGGTAGGATTCAAACCCATGACCTCTTGGTCCAGAGGCAAGTATCCTACCCACTAGGCCACCACCACTCGCAGTTACCCAGAGTGACAATCAGAGTCAGAAAATTATATTGATCACAGAGGAAATTGCAGGACTTAATGATACTTAACATTAAGCATTTAATTTATATTTATTTAGAGTGCTTACGTTTAATTCTAGTATTGTAATTCAAATGTAAATGTTTCATTATTATTATTGTGGAATAGCTGTGATCCACTGTGGCATGATGGAGCTCTAGTCAAAAGGACGTGGGTTCCTCAGTTATGAGGAAATGTATTTATTACAGAATCCAGGAAACATTTCACAAATGTAACACGTTTTTTCACAGTAATGTTCGCGTGGTTCTGTGTGCCAGAAACAGTCATAACTTGTCTGTTTTTGTGATACTCGTTATCCCATGGAACGAAACTGGCTGTCACTGTGTGACTATACCTTTAAGGCTGATATGAAAATGACCTCTATTCTGGCTGATTTGTGCCTTGTCTCTTCAAGACAAAATAAAGCTGAAACAATGCTTTATAACAAATATAGTGAGTAAAATAAATGGAATGTTCTTACAGCTTACTCGTAGATACATTATGGGAAGTAAATCATGAAAATTATGATGTTATATTAAAAGTATATTAAAAGTGAAATTATATCAAAAAGTGATTGCTTTCTCATAAATTGGGACCTTTAAAGATGTTGTTTGTTTTCCCCTATGCTAAATCGACACATATTCAGTTAGACTTGACATTTTAGCAGTAATCCACATGATTAAAGTAAAGTATTTACATTTAAATGTACAGATTTAAAAATGAAATGTGATTTAACACATTTGGGTTTTTTTCTCCTATATATATTTATTAAAATTCATGCAAAGAAGAACTGATTCATTGAACAGTAGTTACCATTATTACTGAAGCTCTGCTGCAACACTGCAAGGATGCGTGGAAGCAGTTCAGGGCTTTGGTTCAGTGCTAGAGGTGCTAAAATGATGAACCAGCCATGAGCGGTTATGAACTCTGATGGTATTAACTGTATTTGTGTTCATTTTTAAAACTTTATTATATGTAAAACTTTGCTGCAAATGGAAACTCATGGAATGTTACTGTAATTTTACTGTAAAATACCTGTGGCATTTTACAGATTTGTCAAATTACAGCCTTATTAAAGTCTGTGTAATTGCTGTGTTGCCTGTATAAACATTAGAAATGTGTCCAGCGTACTAGAAAATAGCTGTATCTGATATAATTGTAAACTTTATTTTCCCGGATGCTCCCAGTGATTTAAGTGTTTATAAATGTGTTGTTTTGCCAGTTATCGCTGACCATAAACAGTTTTTTCACTGACTGTGAGTGTGTTGTTGGCTTTGTTATGCTGAGCTAAGTGAGCCGTGTGTGTGTGTGTGTGTTTTAGGAAGAGGAGCTGTACGCCTGTCAGAGGGGCTGCAGGCTCTTTTCCATCTGCCAGTTTGTTGGCGACAGTGAAAATCTAAACCAGACCAAATCCGAGTGTGACTCTGGTATGTTCACTCAAACACTCACATTTCATTTAACTCTTCAGCATCTCAGTGTTTTTGTTGAATAATTTGTGTGTTTGTGTGTGTGTTTTCCTGCTTTATCCAGCCTGTCATGAGGCCTATAATCAGGCGGATGAGCAGTACGCCTGCAGTCTGGGCTGTCAGAGTCAGCTTCCGTTCGCAGAGCAGAGACAGGAGCAGGTAATGGAAAAGCTCAGTGGGCTGCTTACTATTTGCCTTCTATTATGCTTCCTATTATGACGGCCTAGTATGGACATATATGGACATATATAATAATGTCTCAGGGTGGATGTGCAACAAGTTCAGTCTTTTGTGGCACTCATACCCATTTTCCACTGCACTGGTTCCCGTGCTGGTTCTGTGCCGGTGCCCTAAAACAAGCACTGAACCGGCCCCTAAACTTTGCTGATCTTGTATTTAGAACCAGTGACGTCATGTCGGTGGGCGGAGTCTCACACGTAATCGCTGTTTATGTCAATCTCTTTTAACGGTAGTATCGTGCTGAATAAGCCGCCCTTGGATAGTGAAATAAATTCTCAAAGTTTGGACAATAACCAGCATGCGGGAACTGAGTTCGGCCCTGTTTGTTTCTGTTTCTGTGATATATTATCGTGTGGCTGCCGCTGAGCTCCTCTCTAGTGTAAATGCGGGCCGGTTCTCGGCTGGTTCCCGGTTCAGCACCTGGCACCAGCACCAGTGTAGTGGAAAAGGGGTATAACGGATCTCCCTAATGTGTGTACAGACATTTTTGTACACTTTAAGACTGAACAGCTTTTTCTATATAGAGACCATGTTTTAGACCCTCCTATCAAGCCATCACAATCTGATCCTTTTTGAAGTTGCTCCATTTTTCTTGTTTGAAACACAGGGACTTCAAGAACTCACTGCTGCCTAATAGAAGTGTTTCTCAATACTGAGTAAATATTGACTCCCATCCTTTGGAGTTTAGACCTAGCGTTTTTGCTGATCTCACAGCTCAGCTCGACTTGAGAGTCCCGAGGCTCGAGGCCCTGCATTTTCACCTAATCTGTATATATAGTTTTACACGTTACATGTTCACAATGTGTGTATAATAAAGACCTATGGTGGGAAATAATTACCCAACACCCAGGTCACCACCTGATGCATCCTGATACACACTTCTGGTCA
This sequence comes from Nannopetersius ansorgii, assembly GCA_037974605.1. Taxonomy (NCBI): domain Eukaryota; kingdom Metazoa; phylum Chordata; class Actinopteri; order Characiformes; family Alestidae; genus Nannopetersius; species Nannopetersius ansorgii. The sequence goes on from JBBPDE010000001.1 coordinate 14,276,985, forward strand.
CTTGATCTGTACTAGATGTAAAGTTTGCAGTGAAACCGGTTGTGAGTCCAACAGGAAGTTTCAGTAGATGTACAGAAAAGATAATGTATTGAGGAACGCCCTCCTCTTGACAGCTTTCACTGTAATGAGAGAATAAATATTATTCACTTCAACCTGTCAGTTGTGGTTGAACAGACTCAGTAGGGCTGCACGATATTAGGAAACATGCGATGTGCGATGATGTTGAGTGTTGTGATGCCTATCACATGCGATAAGTGAATAAAAATGTTATATTGTTGTTAATGTTTTTCTGCTTTGAATTTGCTGGTAACAGAGACTCCAGAATCTGACTAGTCTATGCAGAAAAAAATGAAATGCAATATTTCCATTCCAACATGTTTTTATAAAGAATTTACTTAAACAGAGCATTTAATACCTCCCATAAAACATTTGAACAAGTAAACAAAAAAACCTGAATGTTTAAAAAAAATTATTTTAAATCTTAAACAAATGTAAACATAATTTAAATTATAGTAAGTCCTTAGCCAGAAAAAATAGCAAAAGGAACAATCTATAACAGCAGCACAGAAGATGAAGAAAACTGTCCAGTGATTTTTTTTGTGCTCTTCTCTGTGGCACTTGGTCAAGACACCATTTATTGCAGTTTAGTCAGTCATTCGCGATATGGATATTGCGCATGTTTATATCGTGATGACGGTAAATTTGCGATATATTGTGCAGCCCTAATGCTCAGAAATATATATTGTAATATATTTACCCTTTTGTAAGCTAATCTTTTGTGGGTAAAAACAATTGAATCGTTTTTTTCATATCCTTCTTGATCATTAATGCTACATTCTTACTTAATGCGTTCAATCTGTTCAGTGCAGAACTTATTGTGATGAATTGTGCAGGTACACTTCCTCCTAGCAATTCTGTTTGGCATTGATTGATTTTTAAACAATAGTGCACCTGGACAAAACTGTTTTACAGTAAATATCTAAAGAAGTAATGTTTTTAACACAAGACAGTTTTTTTTAACAGTAACCACTAATAATGATCAGCATGTTAACAGCATTCACAGTATATCGTGGTGAATAAGAAGTACTTCTATCAATCACCATTGTCCGTGTGGTGTGTTTTTTTTTTTTTCTCTTCTGTGTTTAAGCTGTTGGCCATGATGCCCAAGATTCACCTCCTGTACCCCCTCACCCTGGTCAGAGGCTTTTGGGATGATGTCATGAACCAAGCTCACAACTTCATCACCTCATCCTGGACTTTCTACCTGCAGGCAGACGATGGCAAAGTTGTTGTTTTCCAGGTGAGGTTTTACAGCAGTCCTGTGTCGCCTTTAATTGTCTTATCACCTTCACTTTTGACTTCAATAAGTAAGAGTTTTTTCTCTTAGTGCTGAAACCAGTTTTTTCTTGCAGACTGCTCCACAGGTCCAGTTCCTCCCTCAGTATGACCTTCAGAGAGAGGAACTGAAGGAGGAGCCACAGAGTTCATGTAAGCATTAACCTACACTATATGGCCAAAAGTATTGGGACACCCCTGTTTTTCAGGGTTTGGGCTAGGCCCCTTACTTCCAGTGAAGGGCAATCTTAATGCATCAGCAGACCAAGACATTTTGGCACACTTCCAACCTTGTGGACACAGTTTGGGGAAGAACCTTTTCTATTCCAGTCCTGATCTCAACCCTATACAGCACCTTTGGTCAGGTGTCCCAATACTTTTTTCCATATAGTTTATGTGTAGCCCTGGTTGTCTCTTATTGAATGCTAATAATTAATTGTTTGCATGTCACTCATGACAGAATGAATGCAAAATGCATGTTTTTGTGCACTGTAACTATCACAGATGAGGGGATTAGTGAACCAGTTTATAAAGACTACAACAGGAATTACATCCAGGAGAGGGGTGCAATCATGCCCAGAGATCAGAGCAGCTCAGAGGATGACTACAACCTTTTCAACTGCCTCTCTAGGTGGGTTATAGATGGACTTACTACTGTTTCTGAGTTAAAATACCAAATAGTTTGTAGTGTCCAGAATTGTATCTTTTTTTCAAATTCATTTGTGAACTGTTCACATGTGCAAGAAAACCATGTGCGATTTTTATTTGAGCTTAATCAGTTGGGGGGGGCACATCCATAGAAAAAAATATATATATAATTAACCCTTCCTTTAATCTCTTAAGCTTCTGATATGTGTCTGCAGGTCCAGACATTTTAATTCCTCTCTCCTATAATTTAGTAATAATAATTTGGCATTTTTTTCATGTTCTTACTGAGCAGTAAGCCCTTGGATATGGACCTACAAAGTAGCTTATGTGGTTTAGGTGCTGGATTGTGTTCGATTAATAAAAACTTTTTAAAAATTTGTTATTTTGCTGTTGCTCAGCTGACTGTGAGAATTTTATTTTGTTTGACCTCCAGGAACCCCTGGCTGCCTGGATGGATTTTGACCACCACTCTGGTCCTCTCAGTGCTGGTTCTGATCTGGATCTGCTGTGCTACAGTGGCCACCGCAGTGGATCAGTACGTCCCTGCTGAGGTAAACGACCAATCCTTTGTGTTTTAAAACGGATTTACACCGATTGTGCAAACATTTTGACATAAGTTTAGTGTGAAATGGTTCATCGTGGAGAAACTGGTGGTCTTTGGGGGCTAACATCCTAACATCCCTTCACCATGAATGGGTTTAGTTTTAGGCCAAAATCTTTTACTCTCGTGTAGGGCTGGGCGATTTGGCCTAAAATCAAAACCTCGATTACTTGAACATTTTTACTCGATTACGATTAATGAACGATTATTTTATTTATTTATTTTTGCCCTCATAGTTCACTGACAGGTTTTGTACAGTAAATATGCTCACATATTACAAGTGAGAGGTTTTTGAATGAAGGGTGCATTACTTGATTTTAAAATAATTGAGGGAAACACACACACACTCTACTATCTATATTTTTAAAGGGAAAGTAATCAAAATAATCGACCTGGAGAAATTTGACCGATTATAGGTTCTGAATGTCGAATTTCGATTACTTTTCGATTAATCGCCCAGCCCTACTCTCGTGCAAGGATGTCCCAGGCATCAGGCACTGAATTCAGTGAGAGGGCAATTAGGGGTGGAGACCTGGTTCCAATCACCTCCACTGGGATCAATTTACGGAGCACTTTACACCAAATCACTCTGAGAGATTTCGCTTGCATCTTAACCACTTACATACGCAGAACAGTCAAAAAATATCCTGAGCAAAGCATGTAATAAAATTATTAGAAGCTTATTCTCATCCTGTGAACAAAACTGTGTGCCTGAAACAACTGAGCTGTACTGTAATCTCTAATAGGCTTGCTTATGTGGTTTCTAACACTGTGTGACAAATTCTTAGTTAGAGACAGACTAGTCTAATAGCTGAAAGTAGCACCAGTGTTTGTGCAGTTAGCGCTACGCTAATTGGAGGTAGATAAGGGGGGGTCCTCAGGGCCCCCCAGATGGTCCATATTTTTGATCCATCAGAATGCATGGTGAGTTGTGTTGGAAACATGGACCACCTGGGAGGCCCTGAGGACCCCATAACCCTTTGTTTTCCTCCAATTAGCATGAGCTTAGTGATCCCGTTTATAAAGACTACAACAGAAACTACATCCAGGAGAGGGGTGCAATCATGTCCAGAGATCAGATCAGCTGACTACAAACTTTTCAACTGCCTTTCCACGTGGATTATAGATGGACTTACTACTGTTTCAGAGCAGCTGAGTTAAAATTGTGAGTTGTGTTGGAAAAGTGGACCCCTTATTTTTCTCTAATTAGCATGGTGCTAATTGCTCAACAACTTTCAGAACCATTGAGTTACAGCCATAGCACCCAAAATGCATTCAACCACTTTTCATTTTTTTTTCTTTGTGGCACAACACCAGACATAACTATGGACTCAGTTTACATATTATTTAAGTGTGTTTATGACCTGTTTAACCAACATCCCTCAATACTTAAGTACATAGCACATTTTAAATATTTATAAAGATTAACTTAGGTGATCCAAGCTTCAAAACGCTCCTTACTCTTACAGAAGCTGAGCATTTATGGAGATTTGGAGTACGTGAAGGATCAGAAACTGACCCCCTACCCTCAGTCTTCCCTGGTGATCATCAGCTCCTTGGAGAAGGAGGATGAAGCTGGACCGCTTCCGTCCAAGGTTCAGCTTGACCAGTCTAATATTTAAGCATTGCTCTCACTGCGCAATAGAAAGAAACAAATGAAACAAATGGGCAACCGGCTGTTTAGGTCTTACTTCCAAGTGTTTTCTCTACAGTCTTTGTAATTAATTATTTCTTTAAGCACTTTTTCTATTGCTTTTTTGTTGGTTTGTTTGTTTTTGTTAGATTGCAGATCTCTTGTTTGTATATTGGGTTTTTGGAGAATATAAAAAAAATGACAGCTGTTTAGGGTTTGCCCATTTGTAGTGATGAAATCCTTGTTTTATTGTTTCATTTTTATTGATCACTAACAGCTTGTTAGTGGTTTGAGGTTTAAAATTTGTGTAGCACAATGAAGTCCCATGTTATGTATAAATGCTGTGATCAATCCCTGGGCTAAAAATGTACTAATGTGGCTAACAATGAATAGAGGTCAGTAGGTGGCAGTTAGCTTATGGTCATTTGAGGTCAGTCATGAATTAATTTCATTCATTGTTGACAACATTAGCTTTGTCTTTTGTTGTTTTTTTTTTTTTTACTCTGATAGAATGGTGTAATCTAAGGTAAGCAATTTAAGTATAGTTTTAGGTAATGAAAATTAAAACTTTTGTAAGGTCTTACTTGTTGTTGGCTCTGATGAAAAAGGTCCTGAATAAACACATCCAAACATTTTGCCTGCCTGCTGTTCATTACTTTCTTTTCCTGGAACAAAAGTGTGGAGTCTCTGAGGTGAGTCGTTTATTTGGGGCAGCTGAAAGAGTCCTGATTTTTATTGGTGTAGGCATAAACAGAGCTGCTGCCAGAGAAACTGCTGTCAAAATGATAAAACAGTTACTAAGATACATGCACCACAAGCAGCAGCACAGGACACTGCATGTATGTTCACGATGGAACAGTGTTCATTCAGGAAATGAGGCATTGAGTTGAATATGAAATCCAATAGGACGCATCCGCAGGTGAGTTCCTTTAGAACTTGTATGGTTGATATTAAAGATGGTGTTCGACAGTGTTGGTAATGGTTCATTTTATTACAGGTGAGTGTGAGCAGCAAGTCTTCTGAATCTAAAACAGGTATGATACAAACACCATTGGACAATGATGAGCTTTGTTGATTGAAAATAAGTGTAAATAAGTACACATCCTCTACAGAGAACATTAAATATGGGAATTGTACCCATAGGGCTGGATAAATTCCCATCAAACTTTGGGGCACTAGGTTGGCCAGGGAAAAGGGCATACCCCCATGGGTACATAACATTAGTGAGCCCTTATCTAAACCTGTCTTGGCCTCCCAGTGGACCACAGGGTTTACCCAATGGGAGAATGCTAAAACGCGGGTAAGCGCTCACTAAGTCTTTCTGGGCCTTCCCGTGATTATATAAAAAAAACCCTCTTGTTAGAGACTCAATCCACAGCTATGCCAATGGCTCAAATGTAATTTTGGGTTACCAGCGTCCTCATAGTCGAGCGCTGCCCTAATGGTACCTGAGTGTTAAGTTGGTTCATGGGGGTGGTGGTGATGTAGTGTCTCTGGGGCCCAGTTGCGGGTTTTACAGTTAATATTAGGGCTGTAACGGTACATGGGTCACGGTTCGGTACATGACTTTCGGAGAATACGCAATACGACGGAGAAGACGTGATTGAAGTAATACGGAATCACACAGGGACCAAAAAGCGCAATTAAATCATAAACCTGGGTCTTAGTGTGGTGCAATAGTACCACCTACTGGCGTAACTCTTCTGCTGCCTTACACATACATGAAAATATAAGCAAGAGTGTGACAGGTTAATACACTGCTGTTTATTTAAAATAAACGAAAACAAACCAAGCCTCATTCTTTAGAACTTTTTGTTGCTTAACTTTGCTGTATCGTGAACGGTACCGAACCATGACCCCAAAACTGAGGTACTTACCGAACCATGACATCTGTGTACTGTTACACCCCTAGTTAATATCTATAGTAGTCAGGGCAGTAGTGCAATGGGTGTGGGATCTTTGGAACACAGAGAGACAGCTGTAGTGGGCTGCTTTGGAATAAAGTTTATTTAAATTGTTGGGTTTGAAATATATACACTCAGGAGCCTGTAACCCCAGGCCCATGTGAGTGTCTTATCAGACAAGGGGTTGCTGGAAAGAGGAGGACGGAGGTCCATAAATGGGTGAGGGCGGTGGGAGGTTGCTGCATGGAGCCCCGGGTTCTTGGGACTTCTAATATCTCCAACTGGCAGACCTTGGAAAGGAAGGGCAGGTGGTGTCTGAAGGTATTGGGACTTTGTTCTGATTTACAAGACTTCGACTTGTTTGAACCTGAATGAGAGTAGGTTCTCCTGGACTATTAAAGTTGCAGTTTTTTCCTTAGTGCCTATTGAAAAGGAGAGTTTCAGTTTATAACTCTGCTTCTCCTAGTAATAGAGGGATGTATGAAGGGTTCATGGGACGGGAGGAACTGAATGTAATAGAAGCCCCAACCAAAGTCGGTGGGAAAATAGAAAATATACCACTTTTACAGAGATCACATCTGATCCCTTTTTTTTACTGCCAGTATGTGAAATTCCACAAATAAACAGTCATTTTCTATTGAAGTATCTTTAGGGGATGTCTAATTATCTACACTTAGAAAATCGATATATACTGTTGCATATGACTCTTAAAGAACAGAGTGACACTTTTTTTCATGTTCAACACAAAGTGAATGTCAGTACACAGGACAGAACTGATGTCTTTTTTTAAACCAATAATTTGGACCTTTTGTTGCAGACTATAAAATGTTGCAAACCGGTCAGTTACATTCAGTTTGGAAAAAGCACATTTTTATTTATTTCTGTTTTAATTCAAAGGTAGGCCCAAACTACTGGCCTGGTTCTAAACTAGTGCTACGCCTGTGAAGACACACACATGCCGGTGTTGCTGTTGTTTGTGACGGTTGTTCTCAGGTTGCTGTGGAGAGTGCAGTGGATGTGGAAATGGACTGGGATGCTGCAGCAGGAGAGCTGTGTGTGTTTCTGGGGTTGTGCTCTGCAGCGCTGGCCTCGCTGTTCTGGTGACTGGACTCGTCGTCATCTTTGGCCTCCCTGACCCTCTTCCATGTGTGATATTCTTCTCATACATTTCATTCATTTTCATTCCAGTCTCTGTATACCTCGTTTCTGTTGTGAGATATTCTTTGAAACTTCACGTTACTTATAAAAAGGACTTGTGCTAGTGGAGCTGGAGCAGATATAGGTACAATGATTGAACATGCAGTGCTGTACAAAATCCAATTGAGAAATTCAGTCCAGTTAAAATCTGCATCCAGTCAAACAGCGGATCACAAAAACGGCTATAGACTGCATTCTAGACATGTAAAAATGTAAATCTATCTATCTCTTTCCCTCTCTCTTGCTTTGTCTATGAGGCAATATCTAAACATTTACTGTATATCAATATCTACTCCTTTAAAGGAGTATTTCATAAATTACTCACGCATTACTACGTTACTAACAATGAATGAGACTAATAACAGACTAATGTAACGAACAAGTGCGGAAGCTTACATGCAAATACGCATTATATATATATATATATATACTTAAATGCCTTCATTCAAAGCATTTGTATTCATTCAAAGCATATCATATGTGTATTGAAACAAAATGTACTTTTACTACAGCAGCAGCCAATATCAATCCAAAATCCAAAGAGGCTGTTCTTTAGGCCATGATGTTCTTTATGTTCAGTGAATCGTGACTGTAGGACAGATCAGAATGGGTCAGGATTCCTGTGTGATGACGGAGTGACCTGCCTTAATCCCTCTGACCTCTGTGATGGAGCTCCTGACTGCCCTGATGGAGCAGATGAGAGTAGAATCATATGCAGTACGTTCTTCTTCATTTCATTCACACCAGCAGCACACAAACCCATCCATTTCACATCTTGATAATTACGTTGCTGACTGGGTTTTGTTCCAGGTGATCTACCCAACAACCTTCCAGGTAACCTGATTTTTTGGTGCGGAAATCCTCGCATCTGGACCTTCATCGACAAAAAATGCAACGGCATTAACGACTGCGGTGACTGCTCAGATGAAATTGGTGTTTGTGAGTTCACTTGTTACGGCAGTATTGGTTTTATAAACTTTGCTGGTCTTCTGATTGTTAACTTGATCCCTGTTAAAGAGGTGGTTTAGCCAAAATTCAAGTTTTTCCATTTGCAATAATAGCAGCTAAACCAATAGCCAGTAATGAGCATCAATTTGATACTAATCAGTAGCTACAGTATAAACTTCCACTATTTTTTATTTTTTATATTTCCTGCATAGCCTTGTGGGCATATAGTTAATACTATGCTAATCGGTATATAAGCCTCTAAAGTAGATAAATATGTATGCTGAATTTGTAAGTTGGCTACCTAATTTATGAGGTAGTTTCATTTATGGTAGGTTTGTATGCAAAGAGACAGAATATCAACCAAAATCAAGAAAAAACATGTTACAAAGTTTTCAGTGCCACTAGCAGTCCAGGGATTCAAACCCACACTGGACCACCAGCCACAGCCATATTTGTGTGTGATATGTGTAAAGTGAACACACCACAGCACACAGTGTGAACTTTCTCACTCTGTTCCATGTGTGAATTCCCTGCTAGTCCAGACTGGTTGATGCTGCTTAGTCCAGGGGGGTATTCCAGAAGGCAGGTTATGCTACATAACCGGGTAAGTTCTGCACTAATTTATCCTTGAACTTACCCGGTTATGTAGCATAACCTGCTTTCTGGAATACCCCCCAGGTCTGGCACTGGTCACAAAGACAGCTGGATGACCTGGATGCACTTCCATTGTTTTTCTAGCAGAGATGCAGGGTCAGAAACAACATAAGCATGCCAGTTCGTGTGATACTAACTTCCATTACCTGTTAGCTACACTAAGCTGCAAGTTTAAAGCTAAAGCGGCAAACTTCAGACAACAAACGTCTTGGCTTGTCATTTAAGCAAGTGCCTGCTTTCTATGAACAGATGCAAGCTGCCCCCCATGTGGCGGAGCCTGGTGGTCCTGCACTCCAGTAGAGTTCCTGTACTGCAACTGTGTTCCTCGCAGGCTGTGCCAGGACGGCCGCCAAGACTGCTTCGACTGGTCTGATGAATATATCTGCCATAAAAGCTAATATATATGTGTATAAACTTTTCCCCAAGCACTGTATCATCACGTCACATCATAACCTCACAAGTGCCCTGTTCTTTACACTCTGGGCATTTTATAATAAATGGACCAATGGAAATGGCCCTATTTCAAGATAAAAATATGCATTTTGCTTGGATAATTGATCGCATCAGTATAATAAACACTACTTGTTTTTAAAGAAACATGTTTAATATTAAAAAAAGTAATCAGTGTATCGGTGCACATCACACATCACAACAGTGGTCAGTAAACTTAAATATGTTTGTCAGTAGCTGTTAAGGAGGTCGTAATCTTCAGCTATAAACGAGATGCCAGCCTTGCTCTTTCCTTCTGTGCGTTCCTCCTTTTTATCAGAAGGCCTCGTCTGCGCAGTTTGATCGCGGGTGTCTTCGCTGTGTCCGGCCTGCTGGGACGTGCTGTCAGGATCGGGCTTATGGAAGTGAATTATGGGTATCTTGTCATCCCAGTCACTATCACAACCGTATTTCATATCTTGGAACATTGGATTCGGATCTGGATCCTGCTTGTCTGGAGAAGAAAACACAAAAAAATGTCATCGCGTACATTCGGGTACAGAAAAATAAATTAAAAGAGGAAAATGAAGGGGCTCAACTCACAGAAATGTGTCTCGCTTGGAGGCGTAAAGTAATTAACGCTTATGAACTGTGAAGTGTTGTCGAACCAGTCATTTATAACCTGACCCAATAAAAGAAACAGAAACAAATATATTAACACCCACCCGGCCCATAGATAGACAATGACAACCAACGCTGAATTCATTTAAACTTAAGGTGATCTCCACATAATTAACAGGAATATATATTTACAGCATTTATCAGATGCTTTTATCCAAAGCGATTTCCATTCCCTAACTACAGGGGGCAGTCTCTCCCTGGAGCAACTTG
>JBBPDE010000001.1:14293806-14306519 GCA_037974605.1 Nannopetersius ansorgii
TTTATGTATTATACAGTACAGAGTAATTTATTTTACAGATATGATCATAATAATAAGAATAATAACAACAACAACAACAATAATAGGTATTACTGCACTAATAGTACCACTACTACTATTATTAGTAAATTGTATTATTAATAGGGTACTATGGTACATTGTTGTAAGTACCTCTGGCACATACAGTGCCTGAACATGTTAAACACTGCATTCATAAAATAAGAAAATGTTGTTTCTGTAACTTTGTATTTCAGGATTGAATTCTTATATAAATATTATAAAATAGCCATTGCAGTATTTTTTTAGCCATTGCAGTATACTTTGTTTGAATTCACTAGCTGCACTTTTGCATTGTGTAAACATTTCAGGATGAATGGAAATAGTCCTGAAAGACCTGTAATAAAATACTGTAATAATTTTTTCTTCTTCTGTAAAGTTATCAGATTTGAAAATGCTTTGTGTGTGTTCTGTATTTCTGACAGGTGTTGTGGATCGTACCCAGTGATGCTCTCAGATGGTGTTCCATTGTTTTGGCTCTCTGTCTGTCCGGCTCTGTGCTGGTTTTGACCTTTTGGCCAGTAATCCAGAACGACCACCCTCGCGTCGCCATAGTGCTTACTCTGGTGATTGCGTTGCTTCATGTTTTGCTTGCAGTTGGATGCAAGGTATGTTTCAATAGCAGTCATAGAAATCCAGACATAAATCTACTCAGCATTATTTTAAGACTGTTTTACACTTTGAGATACATATTCATAAACAGTTTATGTCTGTCCTGGTTTCATTATAACGGTACAGTTGTTCGATATAAATATGTGCTGTTGGTCCCACAGGTCATTAAAGGGCCCAGATCTTACTTTACTTTTTTAATATGTAAGCCCTCAAAATGTATTGCTCACTCCCTGTCCATGTATAAACACATGGATATATTTTTTTCTGATAGTAACATGCGGAATGTGGAAGAGGTGTTTCAGACTTGACATGATAAAGGGTAACCAGCCAGAACAGAGATTTTTACACATGCAGATTGTCCATAACTTAAAAGACACTTGTTAGTGATGTTTGTGTCAGTCCAAATCGTACAGACAGGTACAGGTCAGATTATTGGAAGTTTCTGATTGGGTGGGTCAAAAAGTGATTCAGCAGCATTCTGACTAAGTTGTAATGACTTTCAGAAACAGGGTCAGGTTAGGGTCGATATTTTTGAGTTGAGTTTGCTCTTATACCAGGTTAAGCGGGTGCGAGTCATAAAATCCCGACCCACACATCACTATTACCTGCCATGGTAATTTAGTTGATGTGGTGGCCCCTAATTTCTTCAGAAATTCAGAAATTAGAAATGGCTCAAAATATGTTTGTGTTTCAGTTTATTAGAGCATTCCACATTAAAACAGTTCCACCTCTAATGGTAGGTCCTACTCGTGCCACCAGAACAGCTCTGATCAATCAAGGCTTGGACTCCATAAGACATGTCCTGTTGTATCTGCACCAGGCAACAGACCCTTTGTGTTCTGTATGTGTGAGGTTGGGCATCCATAAACTATTTTGTCCAGCACATCCTACTTTGGAAATCGGACCTTTGAATGTTGAAAATTTTGATTTAATTTCATTATTTGGCATTTGTTATCCAACAGACTGAACCTGTAAAAACTTTTTTCAGTGTTAGATGTTTAGTGTTAGGGCTGATTAATCGAAAAGTAATCGATATCGACATTCAGAACCTATAATCGATCAAATTTTTCCAGGTTGATTATTTCGACTACTTTCCCTTTCGACCCTGCTGCGTTATGTTACGTTATTCCGCCGACATGTCGAGCACAGAGAGCTTAAACACTGAGACAGCTCAGCAACTTGTCAGTGAACTATGAGGGCAATAAATAAATAAATGAATAAAATAATCGTTCATTAATCGTAATCGAGTTAAATAAAGTTGAGCCTTCTAGTTGTTTTAACCATGTTTTATCCACGCCTTTGTGTCAAAAGCCAGCCGTGAACTTTCCATTCTTTGAAGAGTTAAACTCTTACTGGACCGACCTCAAAATCTTCTTCCTATTTCTATCTGTAGCAAATCATTAAGTACTTTTGGTGCTCTGTGTCACGGTGTGAAAGGATTATACGGATTGGTGTCGAGTGTGTGTTCCCAGGGGACACACACCGTTCCTGGAAAGAGTGACAATAGTTGTGCGCCGACCTGGAAAGGAGCCAGTTTGTTCACCTCAGTGTGTGCACAGAAGCATGTCCTTATGGCTCTCAGATATCATCAATTACACTCATTTAATTAGCTCATATGGTGTCGGACTAGCCGAGGAATAAAAAGGGCTGTCAGGGTGTCATAAATCTGACCTCGTTCTGTTTTCTTTTCTCCTCAGGCATATTTTTTCAGCACCTACGACGGTCTGGCTCCCGTGAAAAGTCTGGAACCAGCTGCGGTGACCAAGGCCTTATTAACTATGAAGGCACACTAAGCTCCAGCTCTTTAGGTAACGATAAAGAGAGGATTAGTAGTGAAGGTGTTCACAGAACTTGCTTTTTAGTCCAATATGACGGTGTAGCACTTCATTTCTTCACAAATAAGCAGTGGCTGATTCATGTTAATATGATTTGTGTTTCACTTTTTTAGCGTATTCAGACAAAATGAGTTAGAAATAAATAAAATCTGAATAGAAATATTTAGAAAAACTATGAAAATACACTGTGCTGTATACAGAAATGCAGGATATAAATGCTATATATAAGTGAAATCTTTTGACAAAAGTGGCAGTGTGGAGTACGTTATTGCTCTTAGTGGAGGTCAGTAGTAATATTAAGTAATGAAAAGCAATATTGACATAAATAGTGATATTGCATGTAAACTATTGTATGTAATGAAGTGAAACAGCACCCATTTAGAAAAACATCACATGATATTCACATGGTAAGACAACTGCACATAAAATATCACACAACATGTTAAAAATAATGCACACAGTCACACACATGATATTTTTTATTTAACCCAGTAAGAAAATACACAACAAGAAACAACAGGCTACTGCACAGATTATTGTGTGGTTGTGTGACAAAGGCACACAAGATGTCACGACAGAGGGGTTTAGTCCACTGCTGTGATTTACCTCGGGGCAAGGACGAGGCAGAAAAGCGAGAATCCATGCTGTGACTGACTTTATTAAAGTAAACAAAACAGAGAAACAAAACCTGGCTCTAGGGCCGCTACAAACATGAACGAAAAAAACGTGACCAAACATACAAGGGATAGTGAGGCGATGGACTGACAGTGAGAAACGCACAAAACAGAACTTAAATACCATCAGAAATCAGGGACCATAACACAAACAGGTGACAACAAAAAGACGTGACAACAGAACAAAACAGACAAGAACGTCAAAATAAAAGTCCCCAAAGTCAAACAAAAACCATGGCCCCTACCGAACGAGCCGTGACACAAGAGGCAGTTAGAAGCATTGAAACACACAGTGAGTGCAAATTATGAGCTTATCATATAATTGGACATGAGAATGCCATGTCTAAAGTGTAATATTAGAGGTACACACTAGTAAACTAGAATAATACTTGGTTAGACAAGTGTATAGTGTAAATGGAATGTGGGAATTACTAATATTGCACCAAAAGGATGATAATGCACAAGAAGCCGTTATCGGAATTGAACTGCATTGACGGTTTGTTTATGAAGAATGTGTTTGGTCCCGCTTCTGTTTGGATGTAAAAGCAAGCAGTTTTTCAGAGCCAGAGTAGTCAGCCCTCATTGAGGGCTTGCTCATTTGTAGGTTGAATTGAAACACAAGCTGATGTTGCCAGTATGTTGCAGTATGTATGTGCAGGATGATGTATGGCTGTTGTGATAAATTACATCACATTTCAGCATGTTGCAGATGTTGTCGCTACTTGAATGACACTGAACAGCTGCATGTATCATTAAAAAGAGGAAACAATTAGTTCTGTCCAACTTCAGTTCAGTTCAGTGTGTGAAGTATTAAACAAATTCAAGAGGAAAAGGACATGCAGAAGATTTTTGAACTTAAATTAACTTTTAATACAAATTTAATACATTTCTTTACTAGTTTATAATTACTGAGTTTATTAAAGATTTTCAGGATCATACATGGGCCAGTATTAGTGACAGTACTGGCTTAGGAATAAAGGCCAGAAGTTGTGATTTCACTCTTCAGCACTGAAACCTTTCTGTTGGTTAAAGGACCTTTAGACCAACAGTTTTATATTTGGGCTTTTAACAAGAAATGTGTTATTTAAAATTATGTACATGTGGGTTCATCAACAACAGCAAGCTTTTATGAAGCCATAGTCATGTGATAGGACGTATTTCCCAAGAAACTTGTTTCAATCCTGTAGTTTTATTTGCCTTTTGCCTCTGTTTTTCTTTAAATTGGCATTAAATTATGGTGGAAGGTGAAGGCGATGAACCACAGAATTATTGATGAATATTATTTTGCGCCTCCAGCTGGTGAACTGTGACGTCATCAGCAGTTAGAAGACATTTTACACATGGGGCTTCTGTCTTACATGTAGATAAAAGGTTACAGAAAAATACAAATAGAATCTTTACAATTATACAGTACAATAAAGTGTGCTTAATTTGAACTTATAAAGGTCAGAAAGGTCAGTTTTGGTTTCTGGTTGACATATAATGAGCTGCTCATGGTAATAGAAGCTTAAAACAGGTCAACAGTGCACCACTGTACTCCATCCTGCAGTGCTTCTTTGAAAGTTGGATCTGAAAATGCCTTTATATCCAACTGTAGACATGAATTACGAAAGATATTGTTCTTCTCCCTTCAGGCCTCAACAGCATGCAGGCATCTTTGTTTAAGCCTTATGTACTCAAGTATAGACACATTTCAGGTTTCTAGTCATGCTAATGTGCTTTTTTTTAGATAACGGTGTGTCATAAAGTGTCAGATACCACATAAACATCTCTCACTGCCATCACATATTTGACACAGCCTACTGAGATAAATATTTTTTTGATGAATTGTTGTGACTGGTCATTAATTTAGTGTGATGTGATTTCACTACTGGCTTTTTTCACCCAAGCAACAGAGCAAGAAATGAATCATAGAGCTGTTTATTTGTGGTGGGCTGCATAGTGTGCCTTTTGTTGTTCGTATGTTTGGTTGCTTCATAGCTATTTTGATTCCATGTTTAACTTTTCATTATCGTTTTATTATGCATATTTCCTAAGTACTAAGTGATTAGCATTTTACCTCCTGCTCCTGCTGATGATACTGATAACTGTACCCACACTGTAAGATACTATGGTGGGTTATGCTTCTTTTGCTGTACTGTTACTTTAAGAACCCATTGCCACAAACTGTTGATACATAGCTGTAGGTTTTATTGCAGAATGTGTACTTAGACCTCCCTTTTGCTCTTCTGCTCTCTTTGGTTTGAAGTGCCACTTGGAAACTTTGAGGGGTGCAATCATGTCAACACTTGAGACAATACTTCCTGTACATGATTTCTCCTTGCTAAAGCATGTGTTATTCTTCTTCAATTGCAGGTTCTCTTGTTGCCTTATTGGTCAGAATCAAGTTTCCTCCTCATGAGGTCACGGTTCGTCTGGATTTCACCAGATTAGCGGCCCCTGTGTTCAGCTGGCACAAGTTTTTGACTGGTACAGTTATTGGTCCGTGCTTGGCATCACTTTACGTGACCTGTGGGATGTCGAATACGTTTCTGATCTTTTAGAAATCAAATATATAAATGTATTGTTACTGAACAGACTTTGGGAAGGGTTATGGAACACTGTATATGGTGGATTGTGAAATATTTATGTTATAATTGAACTTGGGATGTCTACCAAAAGGGCCATTCTTTTGTTTCAGCCATTCGTGACTTGTACATGTCCTAAAGGACATTGCAACTCATGTATAGCACAGGCGTGACCAACCTACAGCACTGGCTGAACCCCCTGTCCACATGCCAATGTTTAAATCTAGAGCTTTGATTGTATTTTTAACTTTTTTGATTACCTCTCAATTTCTGTCTTAATCTTATGTTTTTGGGAGATAATTAGGGTTTTGGACTGTTAGATCTAACAATATGTGCCTTTAACTAAAATTGCTAATGCCATAAATTAAATATTTTAATTTTTTTTGGTAATAAACCTTTACATTTTGCAATAAAAATCTTCCTGTTTTGATCAATTGTGTATCTACAATTACATTTTGGAAATATGTTCTTTAGGTCCAAAAGTTTTGTTATACAGACTTACATTTGTTTTTATCAGTTAAATGTTAGCTAAAGGTATCTTATAATAATATTTTGTGTTCTTGTTGGCTGCCGCCTGTCTTACAGCCTACCTGTTGCAAAAAAATCTTTTCATAGAATGACACAGTAAATGACAAAGGTGCTTTTTCCTAATTAACATAATAGAAAAATCGTGTCACACGAAACTGTGTCAGCCTGAGGTGTGTCCTAATTAATGGTCATTCTAGCCTTGGCCTAGAGTTACACAGCGGTTCTTTCCAGAGCCATAAGCCCCACTGGCCAATGGCACCTGTTCAGCAGGTGAGCGGCACACGTCGTATTAAGATGAAAACACTCTTTTCTGGATTATTGAGCGCATGACTGGATTTCTGCTGACACTTTCCTGCTTGAATACACATGGATGACCTATTTATAGAGATGTTAGACCTGAGCCGTGCTCCAACCGAGGCCATGGACTGTCGAGTTTGACGAAGGGAGTGCGAGGATGGCTGGAAAAGGAGAAAAGGTGTCTAAATATGAGACCTTAAAGTTGCTGGAGAAATGCCGCAGGGAAAGGGATGAAGCCGTGCAGCGCGAGGGAGCCCTGAAGGAGAAACTGAGACAGTATGAGTCCAGGATGAGGTCAACCGAGTCACTTAAGCAGAAGGTGAAAACTCTCACTCTGGATAACAAGGATCTCCGTAAGCAGGTGAAGACTCTACGGGCTGAGCTGGGGCTGGAGACGAATCCCAAATTCAATGGAAAAACCACCAAGGACATCATAAATGACCTGCACGAGAAAGAAAAGCAGTGCAGCTCGCTGATGGACAAAACGGGCAAGCTGAGTGTGACCATAGATGAGCTGACCTCAGAGCTGGCCAACACAGTGACCTCCAAAACCCTGCTGGAGGACCAGGTTCAGTCCCTTCAGCAAAACCTCAAGGACATGACTAATAACCAGAGACGGCTGCTGAAGCTGTGGGAGGACAGGAAGTCCCAGCAGCGCGAGCCACTGTCCCTACCAGCCCTTCCACAGCGAGGGGGCTTGAAGTCTGGAGCTCACAAGGCCGTCCAGACCGAGATGTCCATCAGCTCCACACACATCCTGCCTGCTAATGCCTTCGAGACCAAACCGAGACGAGAAGGCGAGAAAAACAGAAACCTGGAGAGGAGAAATATCATGCTGCCAAACGGCACCCATCGAGAAAAAACAGCTTTACTACCAAACGAGACCAAACCAGTACACAACTGACTGTCCCGGGGGCTCTTCCATCAGATCAGGCCTGTTTGGGTCTTATGATGATGGGAAGGGGTTTAACTTCTGATTTTAGTGAAGATGTAGCTGTGGATAGCTGCAGACAAAACTGAATCAGAATTAATACCTTTGATGGCTTTTAGACTATCCTGTTTTTTTGTATTCATGACCAGAGGAGAGAGTTTATGTGTTAATTGTGTTAATTGTCCTCATAGTGTTGTCACTTTAATTGTGGACAGCTGTTGACAACAATTTTGTCTTGAACTAGCATAAATGACATCCCATTTTTGTACATGTGACCAAGCGGCTTTATTCTGCTAATGTTAGTTTGTAAATAAATGTGTTAGGATTAATGCGATTTCAGCCTTTTTTGTGCTTGTGAATGCAAGGCTATGCTTCTAATATTTTATATGTAAAAATATTTTTCCCAATATTGGGAGCAATTTTCAACCCCAATGTGCTGACAAAAATATACTATTTTCACCTCTATGCCTTTTGTCCAGGTTTACACCACATATATCATTTTTGTACATGTGCGTGCGTGTGTGTATATATAAACTATTGCATATATGTTTTATATATACATATATAAACAATCTCAAAAGATTTAAGCTGAAATTCATATACTTCATGTTGAAACTTTATATTTCAACCTTTAAATCAACCATTTTTCATCATAAGAGGATACTCTGATCTTGATTCAAAAAATATTTTAGTTCCTCTACATGGCCGCAGCTATTAAACTATATGTCGTTGACAACAGTTAAAGAAGGTAATACAGCCTCTTTCTCAGTTTTAACTTATTGAACTTCTTTTTTAAAGGAAAGAATATTAATAAAACCCAGGCTCTGATTTTACTCAGGCAATCTTTTCAGACAACCTTTATCCATTAGCTTGCCGGGGTCCTTGATGTGTGGCGCGCGGTATTTTTCTTTAGTGGGGAGAAGGAGGTGCTGGGGTGAAAATAAACTCAAAATTGAATAAAAAACTGATAACATGCGTTTATGGTGAGATGTTTTCCTTCAGTCAAGACTGCTGGTTCATACGGAAGGTAAGAGTGGTTGTGTGTGAGACTTTAGACAAGCAGAAGAGTTAAAAAGTTTGAAGTTTCCGTACAGAGGAAAGCTTATTGTTACACTTTTCTGTTGCACTATAACAGAAACGTCACATTTTTCACAAGGCACAATTGCGGTTACAACATGTGTCCATGTTATTATTTTATTATTGTGAAATGGAATCGTTGATGTGCAACTTAGTCATATAGGTGTGATGTGTGATGGTCAGGTGTCCATATACTTTTGTCCAACCATAAGACATACATTTTCATCTAAACTCTTTCAGCGAAAGTGTCTGGCATCTATAAGCCTCTCCTGTAACTTCTTACTATTTATTCATTTTGTGTTAAGTTTGCACTCGAAGTGAACTGATGTTATATATAATATGAGAATTGATGGTCAGGGTGTCCACATACTTTTATTCATGTTGCCTAGTTCCCGCATTTCGTAAGTAGAAATGGTGCAGCCGACTTCAAATTAACTTATATCATAGTTTCAGTTTTTTAATGGTCAAGTAGCAAAGAAAACCTCAGAATAAAATACACAAATGGTCGAAACTTATTAGAGAGGTTCAGAAAACTGCTGACACTAATCGAGAGCCGTAAACGTTTTAGCCTTTTCTAGAACAAACGGGAAGAATAAAGAGAAAACCTTGTTATTCACAAGTGTTCTGTAAAAAAATTACAATTTACTTCCTTTCAGTGTATGTTCATCAAAAAGTCAAAGTCAGATGTATGCAGATTTCCTCTCTTAGCCAATATTCAGCTGAAGTTTAGGTTTTCAGGCTTTTTATTGACTTTCCACCATTTGTGTTTTTTATTTACGGTTGAATGAGTTGACTGGCCCGCACAGAGCCCTGACCTCAACCCCATCCATTTACATTTATGGCATTTAGCAGACGCTTTTATCCAAAGCGACTTCTGTTCCCTAAGTACAGGGGACAGTTCCCCAGAGCAACTTGAGGTTAAGTGTCTTGCTCGAGAACCCAGTGATGGAATACTGAAGGAATCCAGTGAAGGTATAGAGGCAAGTATCCTATCCACTAGGCGACCACCCCATCCAACACCTTTGTGATGAACTGGAACGGCGAGGAAGGCCTTTCCGTCCAGCATCAGTGTCTGACCTTATAAAAGCTCTACAGAATGAATGGGCACAGAAACTTTTAAGAAGAATGGAAGCTGTTCTGTCCGTTTTGCTTAATGCTAGTTTTGTTTAAAGTATGTATTCATAATGAAATGAGCTCCTATTACTGTATGAATATTATTACTGATGTCATGAGAATTGAGGGACTCTTTTTTTTATTTTTATTTATTTATTTATTTTTGTTTCCCTCCCTCAGGTGGTCAGATGGAGAGCCATAGCCAGTGTTGCATGGTCAGTGCTGCTGCTGCCAGCCACAACAACTCTATTTATTTTATTTATTAGATTCAGTTTGTTCCACCCCATCCAGTGGATTTCAGGTAAGCAGTCTGTGTTCAGTGTAAATGTTGCAAAAATGTTGTTGCCTTTATGTTCACCTGGCGGTATATGTATACCAGTGTGTGGATGTATGTACATAGTGTAAGTATTTCTGTGTGTGTATGTATAATTTGTTGTGTTACAGAATGTTTGGGGCTTTTGACTGCCGCGAGTACCATCTTTTCACTTTTCCTGCTTTGTGGAGTGGTGCTTGTGATTGGCTTTTTCAACATGGAGTATTACACAGGTAAGTCCGTTTGACTGCATGTGATGATAAAACAAAAATTAAAAAATAGATTTTTGCCTTTCAGTGGTCAGTTGTGTTAAACATTTTTGTGCTGATTTTTTCCCTTTTGTCCTTTTTGATATATTTATGTACCTAACAAGTCTCTGTGTTCTTTAGAACTGAACAAACTATCTTTGTTAGTGTTTTTACAATGTATGCAAATGAGCGCTGTTCTGATTGGCTGCCTTACACTTCACCTTATTTAATGTAGCCTGAATGGAATGCATCCTTGGTACACTTAATGACCAAAACTATGCAAGTTTAGATGTGTAAACCACATCCATTGTGTATAACATCTTCACTGACAAACACATACTCATCATGTAATATATTCATATTAATTGTCATTAAGTAGTGCGATTGTAACCTTGTCTTCCAGTTGTGCCCTCCATCCCATGTTCCCGAGTGGCTCTCTTGGCTAAAGTGCTTCACCCGGGGCAGTGTGTCCACTCACTTGTCCACTGCACTGTGGGAATGGTGGTGATGTGGTGCGCCTCCGTTATCGCCGGGGGGCGCTACTGCACTCTAAGCTCTTCCTGCAAGCAAAGTGAGAGGTGAGCCGCCCGTTCTGATCTGAGACCTGACCTGATTCTGTTCAGTCTACATGCACTAAAACTTTCCACCAACCCTACAGGCTCAGGTTGCGCTGATTACATCAATTATTCTTCCTGGCTAATACATGAGCAAGGGTCAGGGCTGATAAAGTTTGTTCAATTAAAGCAATCTTCGGCAATCTAATCCGTGAGAGTCCGAGTTCTTGTTTCAAAAAAGAGATGCTGACCTGAAAACAGGTCAGTTCAGAGCACAGTGACCCTGCTTCAGGTCAAACGAACCTACTTTTAATCTTCAGTTTTTACAGTTTTACAGAATCAGAAAACTAAGTTCCTTCTGTTACTACTTCACAGAGGTGAGAGCAATATAAAATATGGTATAAACTCTCCAGACAATATTCTGAAAATTATTTGTAATAAATGCACTATGCTATGTTATCACTACACAATTATCTGAGCTTACAATGTTGATAATTGAAGAAACTGAACAGTTGTTACAAAATGCACACAATAATGCACAGTACTACATAAATGTGACAGGATCTATTTACACTGTAGTGGAATGTAGCAGGTTAGTAGCTATTCATTTTTCAATAGAGCACAAATAAGGAGTGCCCAAATGTGTCTTTTTGATGTTTTATGACCTTGTGTGCACTACCCACTTGCATAGTAGTATATTTTACCCAGCAATGTATTGGTAATTGTACTAAAGGCCAGAGTCACAATCATGGTAAAGCTGACACCACAGTTCAGCCACAGGAGAGTCAATACAATACCTGTGTGAACAGAAGCTGATACATTACCAGGATATACAGTGACCTCTAGATCACAGCCAACAAACCTGTATATTTTGTGTTTGTAAGTTTAGTTTTGCAGACTAAATCATGTATTATCATAAAACCTGAACCCCAGCGGCAAAGTTTTGAATGTGACGAGGGCTTTTCCATTTCCAAAAATATTCCATTTTCAATATTTTGTGCCCTAACTGCACTTTAGTAAAATAAACCCCACAATTATTAGTGTGTCTAGCATAAGCCCCACCCATTTTTAAACAATTTTCTCTGAATAGATGCAACCAGAATCCTGATGTTTGTGAAAAACAAGGTTCTGGTTCACTCACACAAGAGCGAATTTATCAATACAAAATAAGAAATTGTTGCACCCTTAAAATATAGACAATTAAACAAATACCAAGTAAATCTGAAGGGCTATAATTGAATCTACAATTGATGAAAAAGTTCTAACATTCACTCTTAGTTTGATTTGTTGTCATACCTCACTGTTATGAACTTTCTATTTAATGCCATGATGTGATACACTGAAGGTAATGTGTGTGTTTCTGTAATTAGAATGTGCATTCATGTATAATTGCAATTTATTGTAATTTTGTCTTTTTTGCAGTGAGGCTTGTCTAAATGAATACCACCTGTTCTTCCTCCTGGCTGGAGCTTTTATGGGATACAGTCACAGTTTTTTGGGCATGGTCCAAAATACGAATTATGTTTCTTTTCAAATCATACAGGTATTTATTTTTAATTGATTTACAACTGCAGTTTACTTCATTTCAATTTGATTGACCTAAACCCTGTGCATGAAGGTGCATGTATAAGAATATATAAATTATTATATAGGTTATTAATCAAGTTTATATTAGGATGTAGTACATACAAACGTCTTGAGCCACCCTTCATTAATTAAGTAGATTAAATGAAGGAAATGGGAACAAATGCTTTACTCTGACGGGCTGCAAAGTGCCTAAAGGGGCACTTTTTACAAGGAGCCTAGATAAAGGAGTTCCATCCACTCAGGATTCAGCACCACCAGTATACTGATCACCGCCTGATCATCTGGAATCATCTGCTCCTGGTTCTTCACTGGTTCAGGAC
>JBBPDE010000001.1:14367761-14385795 GCA_037974605.1 Nannopetersius ansorgii
ACTATCATGCAGCATAGAACTAGCTTCATCACAAACACTGTACCTGCAGGAAACACTAAACACAGATCTGAAATCAGCATGAAAATCACTACAGAACCTCTGATGATTTTGACCTGTTGACCTGTTTTACCATTTACTCAACAGTAGGCCATTGTCTGCATGGCACTGGTCACATAAGTGACACCATGTTTTTATTGAAGTTGTGATCTGTAAAACGAAGAAACCCTCAGATTCTAAAGTATTTCTGGGTTTGGGTTTGAGTGTCCACCCTTTCACTAAAGTGTGTTTCAGACCATTCGCGGGTCGAGTGTCAGTCTTGCTGCCATTAAAGCAGATAGGAACACTAATGAAAATATATTACAGGGTGGAGGTAGCTCAGTGGGTAGGATACTTGCCTCTGGACCAAAAGGTCACAGGTTCGAATCCTACCTTCAGCAACACCACTGGGTCCCTGAGCAAGACCCTTAACCCCAAGTTGCTCCAGGGAGACCCCTGAAGTTAGGGAATGAAAGTCGCTTTGGATAAAAGCGTCTGACAAATGCCATAAATGAATGAATGTATTAATGAAAATATTTCAGCCACTCAAAACTGTCTTATTGTTAGATAATATATTTTTTTGTTGTTATATAATTTTAAAATATATTTTCATGAAAAATTGGCCTCTCTCTGTCCATTAAAAACATTATGAACTGGGTGGAAAAGTAACATTATGAACTGCCTGCACTGTGAGTTACCAGATGCTGTTATATTCTGGTATCATTTTTGGCAACACTTCACTGAAGACCAGCATTGATTTGTTCACCCATCCTGTCAGTCGGTCAATCAACTGGCTGGTCGGCCAGTCGTTCGGTCAGTCAGTCGTTCAGTCGGCCAGTCGTTCGGTCAGTCAGTCGTTCAGTCGGCCAGTCGTTCAGTCAGTCAGTTGTTCAGTCAGTCATTCGTTCAGTCAGTCAGTCGGTCAGTCGTTCAGTCGGCCAGTCGTTCAGTCGGCCAGTCGTTTAGTCAGTCAGTCGTTCAGTCGACCAGTCGTTCAGTCAGTCAGTCGTTCAGTCAGTCAGTCGTTCAGTCGGCCAGTCGTTCAGTCAGTCAGTCGTTCAGTCAGTCAGTCGTTCAGTCAGTCAGTCGTTCAGTCGACCAGTCGTTCAGTCAGTCAGTCGTTCAGTCGGTCAGTCGTTCAGTCGGCCAGTCGTTCAGTCAGTCAGTCGTTCAGTCAGTCAGTCGTTCAGTCAGTCAGTCATTCAGTCGGCCAGTCGTTCAGTCAGTTAGTCGTTCAGTCAGTCAGTCAGTCACTCAGTCAGCTAGCCAGTCGGTCAGTTGCTTGTTCAGTTAGTCGACCAGTTGGTCAGTTGGTTGGTCAGTCCGTGAGTCAATATAAGACAGTGACTCTTATAGACAAAACTAAAGCTTTACAAGAAAGGGAAGCACATGAAATGCACTGCGGTGGAGCTGACCTGTAACAGAGGGATGAAGTCTTCCTGTTCCAGATAACTACAGCCCGGCTTGGCCAGCAAGTAAACAAACTTAGATGCGTCATCATAGCAGCTGTGTAACAACCTGTGGAGACAGCAGATACAGACTTTTACTACTTGTCTAAATTATAAGTGTTTATGGATCAGGGGTGCCTGTGTCCAGCCTTAAACAGGCACACTAAACATGGAGAGTAAAAGGCAAGTTGAATAAGGTGTTTTTCAGCACGGACATCACCAAGCTGTGCTGAACACTGGCTTGCCAAGATTTGGGCACTCCTGGTGTAGAGCACATTAGGTTGAATAGACGTGTTTGGTGTCTGTGCTTTGAGCTATGCGTCTAATGAAATTAACAAGTAATGGAATGGCTGTATTATACATAACCAAAAATGAAAGCTTAATCCACAAAAGGCAACATTTCAGTCAAGATTCAGAATTCAAAATGACTATATTACAGTTTAATATATATTATATATTAATGTGCTTTAGTCCATGTTCACAGAAACCACATAAACGGATACCGGTGCCATGCTAACTGATCACATAATACATTTCCATTAATTGTTATGTACATTAGCCTTGTAGCTCCAGCATTAAAAAGGAAAACAAGGGAATTTTAGACACCAGACATGTCTCTACTGACCATCTGTATTTGAGGAAAAAGGGGAAAACCTGGGAGGGGGACTTGATTTGTGACTACAGCATAATTTAAATGTCACAGATAAGTGTGTGTGAGTGTGTGTGTGTGTGTGTGTGTGTGTAGAGCGGTTAAGGTTAGGAAAGGGGCGACTCACTTCCTCCACGTTGCGATAAAGGAGTGGACAGAGACAAAACCCGTCCTCTCTCCTCCTGCACAGTTGAACATGGGGGCCTTCCAGTACAGCGGACACCCACATGCCTGAACAAAACAACAGTGTGTCAAGACTGGAACAATCATTACAGTCACTTCTTCTCTGCACGGCACCAGCATAACATGACTCGGTATCAGGTACCTGGTCTCTTTTCCACTGCAGATGGTACCCCCTTATTATAGCTGTTGGTGCTGCTAGAAACTGCAGTAAGGTTTTCATCCACAGGGCAAACACAGTAATATTGGAAAATACTTTTTTAATTGGCAGGTTTGTGCGGGACATCCAAAGATATGCCTTGTCAAAAAAGTCACCAGGATTTTTTCTCTTGATGTTTTGGCAACTGCCAAACAAGAAGTACAAAAAATTTCATTGGGTACCAGGTACTAGGCATCTTATTTGTCTAATAAAAAACAAAGACAGCGAGTCGAGAGAGTACCATGTAGTGGAACAGTACTGGAAATTCTAGCCCACTTTAACTGAAAGACTGAAAACATAGATTACTTTTAGGTTGTCAGTATAGACCAGAGCGTGCACAGCACAAGATTAGACTAGGAAAATGACAAAAGAAAAAAGTGTTGTGATCCAAATCAGCGCAGTCAACGGTGGCACAGACTTTCAGAAGTGATCGAATTTTGTGTGCAGGATGACTGCCAACTAAACCATAAAGGAGATGCAGCCTGTAACCCAGCAAGTTTTATTTATGACTGAGTAAGAAAGAGCTAAGAGTCTTATAGTGTAACTGCAATTCAAGAATCTCTGATGAGAACATTTTGACCTACAGCG
Organism: Nannopetersius ansorgii; assembly: GCA_037974605.1. NCBI lineage: Eukaryota > Metazoa > Chordata > Actinopteri > Characiformes > Alestidae > Nannopetersius > Nannopetersius ansorgii. The sequence continues at coordinate 14,370,862 of JBBPDE010000001.1, forward strand.
CTGGTCAGAATGAACTGCATACTTAAGCCCCTGTTTGTTATGCTGGCATCTGGCTCCTTGTATAGCATTCAGAAAATTGATATTTTGTTAACCTCTTAGATGCCACCATACCTCTAGAACTTTGTTTTCAGAGATGCATTTATTGCTGCAAACAAAACATTTTACCATAAAACCAGGAGAAATTAACTAAACAACAAGTGTTTTTTTTTAGGTAAAGCACATTTAGAAGGAGTTGATCTTCAGTCCCTCATTTAGCCCTGCAGAGCTGAGAGACACAACAGAGACAGCGGAGATAGCTAACTGCTTTAGCTGATTCCCTTGTGATCTAAATGGCTGTGAATGTCCACAAATTCAGTGTAAACCAGTGAAATAACTCAAGTCTTCAGTCCTGAAGCAAATGAATGTTTGAAGAAGAATGTCACTCTTGATGGAACTCAGCTGAGTTAGCAATGGAACATAAACTCCAGTAAAGAAGCCTCACTAACCCTAGCCTCACTTCACACAGACTGAAAAGATATGCTTCTTGAACTTACTTCTGTCTTAACTGCTATCTAGGTCAGGAGAAATCCAGACAGATTCATGTGTCTCTTTATCTGACAATGTTATTGCACATCTGTGTCTTTGCAGCATAAAAATGTAAAATTATTAACTACAGTAAAAAAAACAAAATACTTGTACTTAACATACTTAAAATAATGGTTTGTTATGAATTGTAAATGTTAACATTTTAATAACATTACTGAATGCAATTATCCAGTACGCTAAAGCTTAGTTACCATTCTGTCATATGTGAAGCAGCGGGCAACCAGGAACACAGCGCCTGGGGAGCAGTGTGTGGTGCCTTGCTCAAGGGAACCTCAGAGGTGCTTAGCAGTCTTGGGAATCAAACACACAACTTCCTGAATGCAGGGCAAACTCCCTAACCACCAGGCTACCAGATGCCCCATGAGAGGAGAGCACTGCACTGGAGAGCACTTCTCTCAAAGAAGAAACTAAACCACATATGTTCTCTCAATGGTGGTAATTGTTTAGGCTCTATACCAGCTGCAGAGAGCAGCTATAAAGGGTTAGAAGTTCTTATTGTCTGTCTTCTTTGACCTCGATGGACCTTTTAACATCCAGCTAAACATCTACATTGAAGAGCACATCTCAATCTACGCAACAATGCTTGCACATTGTTAACCGTTGGAATGTACCACATACAGTAGTGTGCAAAAGTCAGGTACCTGAGAAAGTTCTAATTTAAAAGCTGTGTGGCTTCTCATTTAGTTATTTAGCTTTTTTACCTAGTAATATTAGAACCAATACAAAAGTATTAGTGTTTCTGTCACGGTCTGGCCAGTGGCTGTTCAGGGCCATGTTTTATGTTGCCTTTTCTGTTTTGTTCATGTTTAGGGGGGCTTTTATTCTGAAGTTTTCTGGGTTTTGCTTTTGTCACTTGTCTTCTGTGTCTCACATGGTTTCTGTTGTGTATCACATGTCCTTAGTTCCACCTGCCTATGTTTAGCCTTTGATTGTCCTGTGTATTTAAGCCTGTTTTAGTTAGTCTGTCCTCATGTGTCCATCATCTCACCTTACCTGCGTCCTGCCTTTTTGCCCTGTTTAGAATTCTGGAGGCCAGAATTCTATTTGTTTTCAGTTTTGTTTTTCTTTAAAATAAACGTGACTGCATGGATCCCTGGCTGTCTGCTCGTTCATGCACACTCAGAGGGAGTTCAGAGTGCTGGCCTCGCGGTCAGCATTCTGACAGTTTCATTATAACATAGAAACACTGCTTAACCATTGTTTGTGTTTTCTTAACCACTTCCTGACCTCTCCTTGTCAAAGCCCATCCATGGGCTATCTCCCTTCAAATACACGGTTTGGTTCAATCCGTACTTCATTAGTTAAAATCAGGTGAGCTGCTGTTGAACTTTCACAAATAAATGCATTGGCTGGAGCCATCGAGGAGAAATCTGGAACCTATTGTTTACATACAAACAATTTTTTTACAGCTTTATTCTAATGTTGTGTTTTGCTGGCAGAAAGACATTAACTGTTCAGAAGATGAATTTTGCACATCTTTGTATGTTTATAATGTTACTCTGCATTCAGAGTATAAAGTAAATGTACACACTCTTCACAGTATGTCTATGCTATCTATTATTTGTCTCAAAAAGTAGAATAAAGTGCGTTTGTATGTGGAAAATAAAAGAATCAATCCTGATACTTTTATTAAAGATACTAAGCTAAGAAGTCACTTCAAGGAATCAGCAGCTAAATGTCAGACTAGTGATTAAATTTCATGTAAACAAAATGGCGCTAATGAGATATTCCCTAGAGCACTGGGAGCTACTGTGTGAGTGCAGCTGAGGAGAAATCTACGTTGTCAACACAGGACACCTAGAAATACCAATTCTCTCTCTACACACCACTCTTCAAGCAAAACACAGGCATTCACTCCGTGTGCACCTTCGCAATCTTCCCCATCTCGTAAATGTCGGCCTTCTCCTCCTCGAACTCCGTGAAGGACGCCTCGATTTTGGCAATGATCTCATCATAATTGGCAGCACAGTTTGGAAGGCCAGTGGGGAAGTAGAAGCGTGGAATGTTTATGGAGGGAGGAGGTGGGGTGACCACCACTTTGGCTGGTGGTGGGGTGGGGGAGCGTGGGGCTGGACTAGATGGAGCTAGAGCTGGAGGAGGACTTCCGGGTTTCTTCTCTGGTTGGATCTGGACAGAGAGACAAAGAGAGGGAGGAACAGAGTCAAAAGATGCTGGAGGTCATATTTATCCGTAAACCCAATGGGTACTTCAGTCTGATAACTTGTGGACACTGAACACTGAATAAACTATACTACAATAGATCTATAGTTTGAAGGAGTTTTGACCCTGATGTTTGCTTATACACTCTTAAACCAGAAAGGATTCTCTGGAGTAATGCCACAAGACTTAAGAATACCACTTAAGAACCTTACTTTAAAGAGCCACATAAGAACCTTTGTGAAGTCTAAAGCATGCCTAGATAATGTGAAGGGTCTGTACCAATAAAGGGTTTTCCTAGAATAATACACTCTCACTTTCATCTAGGAACCGTTTTAAGAGCCCTAAATTACAGCATTAAACAACAATGGCAAAATATATTTGAAACCTCTTAGAAGTGTAAAAGCTTTTGGGATGTAAAATCCTCAGAGGAACCAAGTGTCCCTTCTTCAGCCATTTTCAAAACCATGTATTCCACAATAAAAACAACATTCTTTTCTGGCTGCAGAAGACTTTTCAGACTGCAGACTGTTCAGCCAGGTTAAAGAAACACATCTTCGCCAAAGTGCAGTCCAGTCTGTAATCAGTGCCACTGCAGCATCAGCAACATGCACCAGACAAACATTCCACACTTACTCTAGATTTGAGGACATGTTTGACATTACTATTAGGAAAGCCTGGTATTGACATGGTACTCCTACATGTTGTGACTGTGATATGCCTTGCATAACATTAAAGCACAGCTGATCATTTCATATGGCAAGTTTAAAGATCAGGCTTCATTATATTGACCATTCTTATTGTTTGACTGGTCACTCGATGCCCACGATTCATTTGGTCGCAACTGGTCAGCACAATGAAAGCCCCAGAACTCTAACATTTTTGCTAAAATGTCCAGTTTTTAACACGCTTGAGCCAAGAAAAAGAGGTAGCTGACGCTACATTAGCACTCAGACATAAAATGTGCATCACCTGCTAGGCTGCAGGATAAAGCCTTTGTCTGTCCACTAAGGGTCTGTCCACTAAGGTTCTGTAAAGAACCATTGAAAATGGTTCCACTTGAAACTGTAATCGTCAGGCCAGGATAGGATCCACAAGTTCTCAGGGATGTTCCATAAAAACTCCACATGAGGACACAAACCTTCTGATGTCTGGATGTATTTCGGTGTAATGTATGACTGTATTAATGTACTAAGAATAATAGTATTTCAGAATTACTATAAGCTGGTATAGGTCTATACTCTTGAGGAACAACCTGAGCTGCTAACCTAATTAATTTAGGTTAGACAGCAAAGCAAATCAACCACTGTTCTTCATCTCTACGCCACTGGCAGTAACCAAGAGGGGGAGGTGCAGTGTGCTGTTTTGGTCTCAAAGCATGGCATGCATACAGTTTAATTTACACACAGGACACCGTGAGTTACTGACAGCCGATGTCTGCTCTCAACATGCGTTCTCTCAAAGGACCCTTGCAACACCCGTTGAAGGTTAAACGTCTGCTAGGTTAAATGCCAGAGGCAGGTGTGTTGCACAGATCACACGCTGTACAATGCAAGTGTTTATTCCCAGCCTGAAGAAAGAATCAGACATGTTACTCCACAGTCTTCCTCTGGTTCAGGCTCCCAGAAATCTCTCACAGAAAGCCCAGACTTGCTGCAGGGGAATAGGGCTGCAGTAATTAGTGGTAAGTAGAGGTATGTAGTAAAAAGTGTAGTATGTAGTAAAAAAAAATCCATAACATGGATGTTTACGTAACACTTTACCGAAATGTTCACAAGGCTACATGACACACAATCCTTTCATGTTACCTAAATTTGCCATAATAGTTGAAAAAAGCAACCAATTAGCAGCTGTTGTGGCACTTGCTGCAAAATTCCTTTATAAATGTTTAAGCACATTTATGTCAGTTGTCATGTAAGGAATAGCATTATGAGTATTGTCCTGTATTACAAATTTTCATTGACGCATTGTTGTATTGTTCACCTAAATAAGTGTGCTTTAGAATGCTCATATCGAAGCCCTATCACCATATATGTGTATATTTATGGGAAGCATAGGGGCGATGGCGTGTCTGTTGTTTTGTCTGTGCTATTAAAGAAGAAGAAATAACAGTTAAATCCGACTGATCGACTGTCTGTAAGTTAATCTGTTATAGATATATTTGTTAGTTGTGGCGCTTAGTTTGGTGCAAGTTCTGGCTGAACATACAGAGCAGTGTACTGTATGTATTGAACACAACAGCTGTAGCTTGGGGGCATGCCCACCCCCCTCCTTTCTGCCCAAAGCTCCTGTACGCAACATTCTCTGTTCTCTGAACACTGTATTCCTGAAGCCCTTTGCCACCCACAACCCCCAGCAGCACTATTAATAGACATGTTGGTATCTGCCTGTGAATAGTTTTGTCTTCCCTGGCATGTGCAAGCTCCGGTCTTTTGCGGAACTGAACAAGGCCCCTGCCTACTGACCTGCGCCTGCTGGAAAGACTTGAGCCTCTTTTTGAATCGTGATGGCAGGACGAAGTCGCAGCCCCGGGCCAAAAAGGCCAGCTCCCCTCGCAGGTCAGGGTCTTCCCTGAGCGAGGCCTCCTTTATCATCATGGTTGCGGTGTCCAGAGAGATGAATCAAAAGTGAAATTGATAAGATTACTCCCAGTGTCCTTGGTGACTTCCGCTTACAAGTTTGCAGGTGACTATCTGGGCAGTGCCACCCTATCTCCAATTTTTCTCTTGGTTTATCTTCAAGTCTCCCTGATGATTTTGTCCACTCCACACAGGACACACTTACACACTCACATCCACACCACCTTTCAAAACTCTCACTCGCAGGGTCCTGTCCAGGGCTTCCCGGTCGTTAGGTCTTGGTGCATGGAGAGGGTCCTGGAAATACAGCTGCTAGCAGGGCATCTGGAGCTCAGGAGCATCGCAGCACCAATGCCAGGCCTTCAGGCTCCTACCTTCCTTTCACAAAACATAAAGGCACAACTCGCAAACTCAACTAGTCCACAGCCAGTGGCTTCCAGCTCTGCGAAACATGACCCTTGTGGGGGGTTTGCCTCCCAGACAAGTCCCAATCTCTGCCTGCCCTGTCCTGACAAGCAAAGAGCTGAGCACAGGGGTGGGATGGGTGGGGATTGAGGGGGTCAGCTGTGTCAGATGTCCGTTCGTGCCTGTGTGCGTGGATCAGCAAAGATGCATTATGGGAAAGGAAGCCCCCGCCCTCTCTGGCCAGAGAGCTAAAGTTAGTCGGCAAGTGCAAATTGCTGTCGATCATGACTTTGTTTACGCACACAACGTGCAGAGAGAGAGAGAGGGCAGCAATAGCTTGGATACTGAGATCCAGCTTCAGCAAGTTCATGGGGTACACTTTGGGACAGGAGGGGGACAGAGGGTGCAAGCTTTTTTCTATCACTTCTGCACCCATGGAGCGCATGAATTCCAGGAGTGCACTACTCCCACTTGGACTCGCTTAGAGTTTCTCGTCCCTGAATCCGGGGTTCCCCTGTCCAGCGTATTTTGGCCATTTCCCTGCTATAACTCACTTGAACTAATCAGAGAGCTAACAGCTCCTTTTGTTGAAGTGGGTGTGTGAGTGCAGACTTGGGAGTTGCTGGCCTCGAAAAAGAGACATCACACAAGGCACTCAACTGAATGCTTCAGGAACGGCGTGGTTCAGATCCACACACAGCATAACTTAGGGATGTCTTGGGATGGTGAGCACGAGGGGAAGAATGCCGTCCGGCTCTTGTGCAATTCTCCATTGGTGCCTACCAACATCTAATTATAATTCCCTGCAACGACAACCATGTGCACGTCAAACGATTCTGACTGGTCAGATCAACAGAAAGAAGTGTGACTTTCTGTGAAAGCAGAAATGAACTTGCTCGGCGTCTCTGACTCAGCGGAGTCATGATCGTTTGCCATGAGCTGATCAAGATGAGATCACTCTGAAGTGAAGTATCAATACTGGGCAGATTTCTGCAAAAAAAACCTGTAACAAATTTAGCCTGAAACAGAACATAGTGTGTTTCTCGTGGTAGGGCAGTAGATTGAACATGATTTGTAATATTTTTACTATTACATGCTTATCTAAAGTGAAATCAGAATCAGAAAGCTGTCTCATTTCGGAGGCCAATATTGGTCGATACTCAAATTTTAGTATCGGAAATGGTATTAGCGCAGAAGTGATGAATTCATGCCATCTCTAATTAACATACTTTCCACTTTTATCTACTTCTGTATATACAGGAAAACGTCTTGCACATCTACACTGACATCTTGTGCCTGCTCTCACGAATTGCCAGGCGAAAGGTTGTGTAAAACAGACATGCCTTTAATATCACAAAATGTTGAATCGAAGCCATGTAATAAGTGGAGAAGCCTGAGGAGCTTTTATGCAGACACAGTGTGGATAACACAGACAGAGGAACTTTAATGTTTTTGCATAACTGACCCCCCCCCCACCCAGGCCTGAAACTCTTCTCCCCTTTCCTTTTAGTCTTATAAATAACTCCTGTGTACAGGAGGCCTCCTGACATTTCAGCTGCACATAGCTATCCCACAATCCCCCGCCCTGTCTCTGGCAGCTGTTAGACCAATATCAAACACATCAAGATTTCAGGGTGGCCTGGACTAAAGGCAGCTTTGACTGCTGCTAACACCATTAGTCAAATTAGTTCGGACTACTGGCCATAAGAGAGCATAGAAATTCAACCGTAAGCTCACGCAATAAACATTCATGTGTCGACTGATCCAAATCCAAATCCACAAGTACAGTTCCACAGGGATGCGCTTTGGTATCCATCAAAACTCCCTGTCTGCTAATAGACAGAGGAAAACTGACCTACAAGTACACACCATGTATAAACAACATCAGCACAATAAAATGTATTAAGTCTACATAATCATTTATACTTCTTACATTAAAAAATCTCTTATTGTAAAACTAACCCCCAATGGAGAGACTGTATTTTAGCCTAGCTGGTTCAGTTGTTCATGTTACCCCTCGTTAGTTTGTGCACCGCCATCCCATAATGCACCAGAGGATCTGAAGACAGAGGCCATGAATGGTCTCTTTTTCAAGAGAGAACGTAAATAACACTGCAAGCTTCACATTCTTATTTTAACCATACAAAGCCAGAATGGTGTTCAAATTGAAATGACATCTGTCGCTTAATCCGTTGATTAAGGTATTAATAGGCCAGAACTTCCACGCTGGCCCCACATCTTTATCCCAGTCCAAAATAGCAAGACACACCACTTCTCCCATTCCATACATCATCAGGAACATTCTAAGAAAGAAGAAACATGAATGTCTTTCGGGTCAGCACTTTGGATCTGTCAAGAAACATTCGCTCTAGCCTCCAGGTCTGGAGGACAACAGCATTTTGACTTTCCCTGCTATGTACCATTTCAATTCCTCATCAGGTTCCTGATGCACTGAACCAGGTGTATTAGGAAAAGCACACATTTGGCATACAGGATTGGAACTGTTCTCCCTCTCTCAGGCCTCCCTCTCTAGCTGTCTCCTGAATGCAATAAGGATCTGACCCTGCCATCAGACTGGTCAAAGTCAGCACAGCACGTGAGTTATTACAGGAAGATCAAGCACGTATTGTATGAGGAAGAGCACAATCCTGGGGCTGGAGTATTTTAGGTAACTGGATCTCCTGTTGCTTGAAAAGCCACGGCTGAGAGCCAAGCAGCCCCAGAGCCAGCTAGGCTTCCGTGACCCTCACCGATGAACAATATTGCCCCTGTGAAGAGTCACCTTGGCTGGGTGAATTTTTTGGAACCAGCAGTGCTTCTGTTGGTCCTAAGTTCACGACCGAAACCATTGCTCTCATTTCTCGCATGACTGACCCACAGTTTGAACCAGATGGGGGGGGCGACCCCTATAAAAGTCTCCTGGGGCCTTCAACTAGTTCTGGAGAGATCACTAGAAGCATTGTCCAAAGAAGCACTGAAAAGAAGTGTTTTTGTCCTCTTCAACATACGACTAAAATGTAAACATAAAATAATTAAAATACACAAATTTAAACTTGTCATGTTTCTTACAAAACCAACAAAACTTCCAGCAGGTACAGGATTGAGAGGGTTGGGGGTGTTTCAGAATGTATCACTCCATGTGCTTGATGATTTATCAAGCTAGAAAGCCAACACAAACATCGTTAGAATGACAGTACTGGCCCTGGACTACATTTTTGAAAATCTACCTTCACTATCCTTGTTTGTCCCTGGTTTTGATTAGCCCTTTTAAATTTGCCAATTCATTAAATGAGTCAAACGTACAACCTTCCACGTATTAAATCAGCTGTGACAGTGGCTGCCATGGTACGATCATGCTGTTTTCAACAAAAATAGTCAAAAGTACAGACAAGCAATATGTATTAAATTTACACGTTGGCCTTATCATCAGGAGATCCAAACCCAGTGATGCCAGACGTGATGGATCGCTCAGAATACCTGTGTTTTCTCTCGGCCGATAGGATTGCCCAGGACAATTTTTTTAGCTGACATAGCAGAATTAGCACTTAATGTTCTCATCCAAGCGTGTTGAGCTGGCTGTTGACAGTCCAAGATGTTTTTGCGCTTCACATGTCTTGGAGCTTCACGTGTATGTGTTATCTGCATTGGCCTCATAGCTCCAGTATAAAACTAAGGAAGCAAACTTCAGACACCAAATTAATTTGAAGTTTCTACATTTGGTGTTAAGTGTAAGGTTTATGTATTGCAGATAAGGCCGAGCCACATAAAAAGGCAAATGTAAAGACACATTTAAAACTGTGGTATAAAGTTGCTAATTTCCACCACTTCAGGAGCTCTGAGACTAATTCAAGCCACGTTACAGTGTAAAGGCATCTGCCTCTCCAAGACACCTTTGACAACTAAAAGCCCTCCCACTGCGGTGTTGTGTGTTATGAAATGGTCAGCAGGTGCGGGCGAAAGGTGTGGACAGGCAGAAGGACAGATGGGCAGATGAGGGTTGTCGCCGTTAGGTGTGAGTGCATTCGCTGAGAGCAGCAATATTGTCAGCAACAGGAAACCCAATGAGGAGGGGACAGTTAATACATGTTCTGGGACGTGCTGTAACAGCGTCATCTCTGGAGCTGTGGCTGCCACAGAGAGCGTTCTCACATGGACACAAGCACCACTCCACATACAAACACCTGTCTCTGTCTTGTCTCGCAGTCTGCTGAGCCAAAGCCCGTCAGCCAGCTTGGAAATACTTCACCTAAAAATGTTAACGCAGGAGTGGCTGTGAGCCAGCATTGAGCTGTTAGCATGATTCATCTGCACAACTATCACTCGTTGTTAGTTATGTTCCTGAAATCATTTATCATTTATGCATCTTGTGCACAATTCGTACATCTTCTTCTTCTTAAGTTCAGAGATGCTACCACTTTACCATCAACAACATTGCACAGAAACACTGTCCCCACGCACTGCTCCCCGGGTGCTGTGTTCGTAGCTGCCCCCTGCTTCACTTGGTGAATGGGTTACATGCAGAGGAAGTATTTCGTGCTGTTCACACTGTGTGCAGTGGTGTGTTCACGTATGACCAGATTGTCACTTTCACTTCACTTAGAAGACATATGCAGGTTCACTGCTGGGTTTGGAAAGTAAATAAAATGGCCATTTTTGTGCTGCAGACATCATGAGTACGGATGCACCGATCGATCGGTCAGTGATCAGAAACGGCCGATTTTTGGCCGATCACTCGCACGTATTGCCGATTTCAAACCAATCGTTTTTTTTGTTTTTTTTTGGGGGGGGGGGGTTAGGGGTTATTTATGTGTTTATGTATTGCATTTTCTTTATTTAAATTTGTAAAATAAATTTGTTGTGAAAAAACAAAATATATTATATATAATATTATATATTATATTAAAGAAGTTTCGATTTTTGTTTGTATTTGCTGTAGAGCTGCCACTATCATATGTCACTATTATAAAAGTAACCAGTAAACGGGGACAGTAACTTTCACGTTACATTAAAAAAGTTGAAACCCATTTTTTGTGTCGTTGTCATCGGCTGCATGCAGCAATTCTAATTTTCTGCTATCTGGGGAAAAAATCGGTATCGGGAAAATCGGTATCGGCCGATCACACTTACAAAAAAATCGGTAATCAGTATCGGCCAAGAAAACTGCAATCGGTGCATCCCTAATCATGAGCCCTAGTTTTATTCATTGCCGCTATAAAAATGGGTTTCTCTACAATTAACAATTTCACACTAAACCCACTCTGAATGACTTGGTCTACAAACACTGAATTAAAGGGTGAATTTGGAAAATTAGGAAGAACTGTGTGGAAAGTGCAGGTTGTAATATCTTATTCCAGATTGGAAGTAGAAGAGGAAAACATTTTATCATGATCTAAATTTGATTTTGTTATTTAATTGTTGCTTGTAGATAAAGAAAACACATAATTGTGCGTTTTATAGTGAAAACTGTCAATATATTACAGACATGTTATTTATCATAGAATTTTGTTTTACATTAGAAATATTTGTTCAACATAAAGTGAATGAAAAACAAAACGACAGGATTCAGACCCCACTTGTGAGTAGGTCTTTTTAAAATGTATTTATATAGACACGCAATCAGTGAGTTTTGTTGCCGTAGTAACGGTGATGGTCGTTAATGAGGAGAACGTCTGTTGAAAGACATCAGAACGCAGCCAAATTAGTTACTGTTTGCAGGAATAACAATGTTTTCATTCCACCAGCGTCCAGAGCAGCTCAGTTGCAGAGGTTCTGAATGCCATCGGCAGCGAGCCCCCAAACACACCCCACCCTCCTCATAGTCCCCCCTCCTCCCCGACGCACTCGATTAATGATGACACCGCTGCTGGAATCGCTTCAGGGATGCGATGGGATGTTAAGAAGGTCGGAGGTCACCCTTGAGCTCCAGAAAACATGAGAAAACCTGCATAGTTGCCCAACTCCTGGAGTTCGATATCAGCTGTCAGAGCTGATTCTGATTTATGCTCCAGCAAGTGCAGAGTGATATTAGAGCTTCAGCACTGCCTGGAGATACCACACTCACTCACACACACATACACACACCACATCACAGCACAGAGTGTGAACTAAACACGCAGAGAGAATGTGTGTGTGTCAGCTCTGTGAAGAAGCAAACTTTAGATTTTGTGGATGTTTTCTCTGATTATTTGCAATGACATACCAAAAACTGACCACATTGAAAAGAAAGCTATTAATGTTCTGCATTATTTATTTGCAAAAAAGTAACCATCACTGAAATACTACCTAAGGCCGTGTATTCTGTTCTTTTGTTGTAATCGGGTTTATAGTCATATTGAACAAAGCAGAAAACGATCCACTGTTGCATTTTACTCCTGGTTAACACTGATACAATTAAAATCCAACCTCAAGATAAAGGTCACGTGGGTAACATGTAAAATTTGGTCCGATTTTATGAAATATTGGAAGATGACAATTGTGATAATATTGGTCAAACATTTATGGTATTTAGAAGACGGTCTTAACCAGAGCAACATACAACAGTTCTTAAGTAACTCTCTGGCCCACACTGCCCTTTGTTCTGTCTGGGTTTGCTGCTTTTGTTTATGCCTTATTCCATCTAATAGGCCAAGATATCCCACATGTTACCTTGATTTCAGAATAACAATCAGAATCAGAGAACTTCACTGATACTTCTCTGTGCATAATTACACTATGCTATATAAACAAAATGGTGGTGTGTAAGTACCATAAATAAATAACTTACTGATAATTAATTTAGCACAAATAAATAGTGGTTAGCAATACAACACCCCTGTTGTCATGTTCCTCAACGTATTCCTGAACTGTTTTTGCACCGTGGCATTGATGAACAAGGCTACTGCCATTAAGGAGTACTGTTGCCAGGGGTGAACTTGGTCTGTAGCAATGTTTAGGTAGGTGTTCCATGTCAAAGTAGCATCCACATGATGGCATTACTCAAGATTTCCCAGCAGAACATTGCTCAGAACATCACATTGCCTCCACTGGCTTGCCTCTTCCCCAAATAAGTGATACACACACACACACACACACACACACACACACACACACACACACACACACACACACACACAGCCATCCATGTGGCATAAAAGAAAACCAGATTGGTCAGCTGGTCAGCTCTTATTAGTCAGAATCTCTCCCTGATTTGTCAGACAGCTGTCCATTATTAGTCAAATTCTCAGATTTGATTGGTCAGAAGCTCTCCCTAACTGGTCAGAAGGCTGCCAATCCCTGTTCAGACACTTATCTGAATCCTCGGCTCATGCTCAGCTCTGATTGGTCGGAAACACAGTCCTGATTGATTGGAAGTTTTAATGTGTGCTTTTGACAACAATGTAGAAAACTGCCCACCAGTTTTCCAATCATCTGCCTCTACACTGATGATCATGAATGTGTTAATAAATAAATGTACCCACAGAATTAATGCACTGCTGCTTCATCAACTCAACCACGACAGGAAGCTTAACTTAATTATTTAGCAACTAACAGCGAATGAAACGGCGGACATTCCAAAAAGAAGACGAACCGTCTCCAAAGGCTGCCCGGTGTATGCACGAAGGTGGGGTTAGAGATTTTACGTAAGATACACCCCCTGGAATGAGGGAGGAGTGGGGTGAGAGCAAAAGAGAGAGTGAGAGAGCAAGCGAGAGGTTATTTATACCTCTTCAGCTGTTGAAGCTTTGAGTCTGTCCAGCAGGGTTCAGTCCAGACGTGCAGCTCTGTGGAACTGAAAGTGTAACAGGTGTGGAAGGTGTAAAAAGGCTGAAAAACCTCCAGCACTGCTGCTCTGCACTTTCACTGATCAACAATAAACATCTCCAGAGCTCTGAAAACGGCAGGAATGTGGCAACCACACAACTCATAAAAGAAAAACGTACACCTGCTGATGGGGCAAGTTCAGAGTCACATTTCCAGCTTCTTCGAAAAGCTCATTTTTTCCTTTAGTTTTAGTTTTGGAGCCACAATGCTAATGTAGCTATGAATTAATAGAAGTTAAATCCGACCAATTAGCATGGCAACTCCTTATTTGAGCTTCATCATCCACTATAAATGGTGCAGCAGTTAATGTTTAAGGTGGAATGAAAAATTTACCAACCTGAGTAGGGCTGGGTGCTTAATCGAAAAGTAATCGAAATCGACATTCAGAACCTATAATCGATCAAAAAAAAAATTTCCAGGTCAATTATTTTGATTACTTTCCCTTTAAAAATATAGATAGTAGATAGTGTGTGTGTGTTTCCTTCAATTATTTTAAAATCAAGTAATGCACCCTTCACTGTACAAAACTAGTCAGTGAACTATGAGGGCGAAAAAAGAAATAAAATAATCGTTCATTAATCGTAATCGAGTTCAAATGCTCAATTAATCGAGATTTTGATTTTAGGCCAAATCGCCCAGACCTACTTATTAGTAAACAATGAACTTGATCTCTTATGAGAGAAAATTAAACCAGACTGTACTGAAGCTTAAGAAGAGATTTTCAATGGCTGGTGACAAAAAAATCAAGTTACTAGTGGCATAATGTGTCTTCACAAATGCCACAGCTGGAATAAATGTGATGTAGTAAGAATCATTAGCGATCCTTAGGAACAGATGAGGATATGCATTTGATCTGCTCTGGGCTTGAGGAATCTGGGGGAGGTTTTTAAAGGCAGGTGGGCTCCCGTTAAAGTGACTTTAACGAGTTGTCCCCAGATGTATATTCTTGTTAATTTAGACTACAAGACTGAGTGACAATCTCTAAACATGTGCTGAAGTTATTCAAACCACTCAAAGACCAACTGGAAGCTTAAATCTCAATTAGACAATTGAGAGACAGGCCAACCAATTGGAAGCCAGCTTATGTAACAGGTGAGATGCGAGTGTGGCATGATGCTAATTGGTGGCGTATAAGCTTACATTATTAGTTAGCTATATTAGCATTGTTGTTCCAGTGCTAAAACCAAGCAAGCTTAGGAAACTTCAGATACTAAGCATGTCTCTGTAACTATATCTGGGGGGGGGTTTGTCAAAGGGGACTGAGTGGCTTCTTCAGTCTGAGATCTGAAATTGAGACATGCTCTAGCTCTTCTGGCAGGTGGAGGCAGCTGCTGATCCTGTGTGTGTGTGTGTGTGTGTGTGTGTGTGTGTGTGTGTGTGTGTGTGTGTGTGTGTGTGTGTGTGTGTG
>JBBPDE010000001.1:14385895-14396616 GCA_037974605.1 Nannopetersius ansorgii
CTGCAAAAACCAATTAATTAAAAAAAACCTTTACATTTGTCCATAATAAGGAAAATAGTTGATACATTAAATACATATTGTCACTGTCGGGCGGAAACCTCATGTGTCCAAAAAGGCTATTTTTCAGGAAACTTAAAAATGATGTATATTCTAAATAAATGAATACTGTGTCATCCAAATTGGTATAACATCTTAAGATATGATTATATAACTGTGTGTAAGGTTTTATTGCCAATATACTTGCAAAATCTTTCTTAAACGGATTTATGAGGATTTTGACCAGCAAATATGGACATAGGACTTCGTGCCATTATTGATTTTAGCGGTCACGTTGCGTCTAGACAGAGCCTCTGTACATTAGTTGACTACCAGTCATTGTATTGAGATCACTCTATTAAAGCCTACAGCTTGCCTAACATGGTTGATTAGCCTTTGTTCACTCAAGACTTGGACCAACTGACATAAAAATAAACATAACAGAAGCCTGATGGTTATAAGAGGGAACAGTTTAACCTGCAAACTAACCCGGTCACTCACACTCCTCTGCATCAACATCTCAGGAACAATTAAGTCAAAATACTTTTCTTTAAAAACCTATTAAATTGTGTTGTCGCTCCACTTTACCTGCAAGGAGATAATTTTGAAATACATGGCATCACTAAATGTCTTCTTCTAGTTACTAAATGGCTCAATAGTGCCATCATCATGAAAACAGCTAGGCTGAATACAACAATGAATTGATTTTTTAAATGAATATTTTTTAAAGTAAATAAAATTATAAATATTAAATTCACTTTATAATACACATCACAAGTGGTGCACAGGTATGAGACTGTACATAAACTCAGGCAAAATAAAGATGTTGTAGCTTTTTGCTCTCTTACAATTTCTGCTGCGCGGCTGCTCTGAGGGTAGAGTTAGAAGGGTTTGGCGACAGCTGTAGTGTAAGAGTAGTGTAGGGTAAGAGATTTAATCCCAAGCTATTTTCAACACTTTTCATTTGTTCATAATTTCTAAATTTTACAGACCCGTGTGGAGACTGACCAATAGTATTGTTTTATGAAAACAAACAACAAAGACAGCGACAATATTTTGGATATTTTGGAGAAAAATGTGCATGGTTTGTTTGTTTGGAATTCCACTAAATCCATTGCAATAGCCACATAGTGCATATGAGGAAGAAAATATGAAATTTCAAGCTAGGACTGCACTTTAATGTGCAGAGTAGTGCAGTTAATTTCAGGAAAATCTTTACATATAACATCAAAGGCCTAATAATTAAAACTAAATCAACCTTCACTAAAACATTAGCAAAAGTAAAGTAGCACAGCAAACTAGCCCCATTTCCAAAGTTACTTTCAGAACTTCCACAGCACCAAATCAAAGTATAGAGAGAACAAATTACACATGTAGGGGCTAAATGGTGTAGAAACCAAAGCGGCTTAAACCATTAGGCCTCCGGTTCCTTAATAAAACACTGTGCTCCGAAGCAAGTAAAAGCCTCTGTCTAGCATTTCCGGAACATTGATTCTAAACACTTTTGTTTTGCTGGATTAGCTCTTTTTAAAAAAGCAACTTGTTGTCGGCTGACATTGAAATCACTATTCAGACTGGAAAGTCTTGTTTTATCTGTAGGGCTGTGGCACGTCACTTTAATTAATCTCTGCAGTTGCAGTCTGAGGGAGGGGTGGGGAGGCATGTTGATGGCCATAATTAAAAATTGATCTGGGACTCCATGGGAATGATGATGAAAACTCTAGGCAAGACAGAGGAACACGAAAGAACAATAGATCGAAACGCAAACAAGACAGCCACAACTTTAGGCAGCATGTATTACACATGATAGAGCTTTGAACAGATGGTTAAACCGGCAATAATGGATAACGTACAGTTTCTGTGCGTGTGCTTTTCTTCCTAATTACTTTTCAAAGAAAAATCATCTGCTGCTTATGCATATTTGATTAGGGCCAGGCCAGGCTTTTGTTGAGAAGCACAATCCAATTAGGTGTCTGATTGAGGATGGTGACCTAATAGCTGAGCTCAGTGCAAACAAACACACACACACACACACACACATACACTCCCAAATGATTAGCAAATCTCTAATCATGTAAGAATGTACACAAAACCAGCGGGATCTGTTTGTACTATGATACAGGGATTTGTTAGTCCATTGATAATCTGGCTTGAAGCCTTTAATTTTTGGTTACAAACAAAATGACAACGACGACAATAATACATCAGTCAGGCATCAAGTTAGTTCAATCAATGTTTTTATATCCATTAATAAGGAATCTACCTATTATTTTATTGAATAACTAATTAGAGTTTGAAAGAAGGCCAAACAATTAAAAAATAACTAAACTGAACAAAAGCAAACTATCCATAGCCTGCCAAGTTTTTTTCTGTTATTGAAAGTAAACTTTTCTAAAGATATGTAAAATAGAATAGAGATTAATGCAATAAAGTATTCATTCAATGTTAAATGGAGCTAGCTTCACCCCTCAGACCATCTGTAGTAGCGAAGACTGAATGTATTATATGTTTTTTTAAATAAAACATATCCTAGTCAGTGCTTCCGCGACGCTGAATAAATAAACAAGCAGCAAACCAACAAAAGCAATTGCAAAAAGGAACGCTACATTTCCTCTTATGAGTTAATGTACACTGTATGAGTTGGAACCACCGACTGCATATACAGCTCTGGGGGGAAAAAATAAGAGACCACTGCAATTTAGTTTTAAATCAGCATCTCTATAAGTGACAACCATTCCTTGCCAGTGTAAAATTCCTACACAAGCACCTCATTCTGCTTACTGAGGTACTGATTAGTGATCACCTGAATCACATCTTATTTAATGAGGAAAAGTATAAAAATTAGGGGTGTAATGGTACACAGAGGTCACAGTTCGGTACGTACCTCGGTTTTGGGGTCACGGATCAGTACGTTTCACAATACAGCAAAGATAAGCAACAAAAATTTCTAAAGAATGAGGCTTGGTTTGCTTTCTTTTATTTTAAATAAACAGCAGTGTATTAACCAGAAAACACACACTTTTGCTTATGTTCTCATGTATGTGTAAGGCAGCAGAAGTGTTTGGCCAGTAGGTGTCACTATTGCACCACACTACGACCCAGGTTTATTATTTATTTGCACTTTTTGGTCCCTCTGTGATTCCATATTACTTCAATCACGTCTTCTCCGTCGTAACGTGTAGTCTTCGAAAGACATCATGTACCGAACCCTGACCGTGTACCATGACGGTTCAGTACAAATACATGTACCGTTACAGCCCTAATAAAAATACTGCTGTAATCAAAACTCTCCTTATGACTTTAGTTTAGCAAAGAAACAGTAATTGTGCATTAAATAGTGTGAAGGTGTCTGTTTCGAATGTGTACTTATTTTTAGTGTTATTTAATTGGGAAAACTCTTTTTTAATTTGGGCACATATGGTAGATTAACACTTGATGAACTGCATAAAATAGAGCAGTAAATCTTTATTAATTATTGCAATTTTTTTTTTTTTAATACACTTTGTGCATATGAAAGAAAAAAAATGGATCTGGAAGGCTAGGCCCAGAACTTCCTTACTTTAAAATATGCATTATTATCATGTAAACTGACAACTAATCATTGCGGACTAATCAAGAATTTCCTTTTTCACTGAGTAACTGTGACAGGCCTACCTTAGTGTGGACCCATCCCACCTTATAATGAAGGACTATGATTACAATACTTTTTATTATCAGTATGTAACGCACCCCTCATCGCCAGAGTCCAAATATGACCTTCCTTAGAGTCATCTTAATCAGCTCATCAGTCATTCATGATGGATGACACATTAGTCATTAGTCCTGCCTTCCAGTTCACACATTAACCATCTGCTAATCAGGCCTGATTGAGCAGGGCCTCTTTCACGCTCAAGAAAGGAAATACGCCTTAGGAATTTCCTTCTTTTTCCAGCACACATTCAGACCCTCCAGAATGCACACATGTTTGTTCACTTCTAGCAGGTGCTGAGAGCAGCTCACTGGTTGCCTTCCTTTAACCGATTTTATTTAAATGCTAAACTATAATTTGTGCTAGATTATGGATTTTGTCCGTAAAATCATAGAAAAACATAGCCGTATAAGAAACAGTTACAAGTGCAGTCAGGAAACAGCGAGCATAAAAACAAAATAAAAGGACAAGAATTATGAATAAATCACTCCTGGAGTAGCTTTTTAATTTTAGACATGTTTAAGGTATATACAATTCAAATGGGCCTCACTGTCACTTAAACGTTTTGGAATTCTTAATGGTTTGGTTGCTTTGAATCCAAGTCAGCATGTAGTAAGCTAGAGTGTGGGGTGCAGTGAGGTTCCTCACAGTGTTCGAGTCCCAGGAGCCCTGGGTCATCTCTCTGTTCTCCCATGTCTGCATGGGTTTCCACCAGATGCTCTGGTTTTCTCCCACAGTGGAAAGACATTTCACCAGGTGAACTGCCTCTAGTTATGAGTGTGTTTGGCTAGGTGTCTGTCCTACAGTAGACTGGGTAATTGTCTTTCTCTCTATGTGCACTGGGAAAGGCCTTTGTGACCCTGGTGGTCAAAAATGAATGAATCTCCAGCGCGAAAATGTCAACATTCACCGCCATTAGCTTGATTCTATTATAACAGAAAACCCCTATTACCAGACTAGCAGTTGGTCCAAAGCAAATTACAAGGTCTTTGCATTAAACACCGCTGTGTAATGACAGGCTTGTCAGGCACATGTGATTTTTGTGTATATATGGTTGTAATTGTAAAGATAAACTTAAAACGACCAATTTGTAGGGTTTCTATATAGTGTGCTCTGTGTCAGCCATTGTGATGTGCTCCCCCACTGCATAAGGACTATACTGTGTATCCATCCACTCAGTTGAAAGCAGTGAAAGCTATAAGAAAATAGCAGTTATTCAGTTTTATTTCAAAATATATTTTTCGAAATAATTAATTAAAACAAATTAAAATGAAAAAATATATGTGTATTCTTCAAAATCGATGTCAGCAGATTGTAGTTTAAATGTAATTGCCAAAACTGGAATATTGTTTTTGTAATAAAAAGTATACCACTAATTTTAATCTATAGGGTTTTGCTGTTTTAATCTGATTATAAACATACACAAGATCACATACTATAGATACTTCATATTACAGCTACATCCAAATTGAAAGACCTGAATATGTTCTCTTATATAGCAAAATGAGGGCGAGTGTGTGTCATTTTTTCAGCATCAAATGGCACACCTGGGTCTGGTCAGGTGTTAGAGAACATAAATTCTAGCACCAGAGTCATTTGGATTTGGAAGATCTCCAGCTTGTCAACTGAATGACAGTCCTGTGAAAAAAAAATCTTACAGTATCTCTCAAACCAAGATGGAGAGATACTGTACATAAGGAGGGGGGTGGGGGTGAGGGTAGGGCAAAGACAAGCAGGTTGCACCAACCATCTGCCCTCTATTTAAAGAATGAGCTTTCCAACTAGTTTACCCAAAGGGCAATTTATAGTTGCAGCTCTGAAGAGATTTTTCACATTCTTTTTGAATTTACAATGATATGATGTTTGCATACAACATATTGCACAGCAACTGCACTGAAAACATGAGCAATAGTGCAGGTTGCAGCCTGGAAAAAGAGGTTTCCTGAAGGAGCTATTTGGTCAAACATGACAAATGGCATCAATTACCCTTAAATACACACAATAAAAAGCTGTTTATATCTAAATCGTCAGTTTGTCTTGTGTCTGTCTCTACTAAGTGAAATTTATTTTTTAATAATGTGTTGAACTCTTTTGGTCTCCATATTGACCAGATCTCTATGCACTAGGCACAGGCAAGTTCATTTGCTCTTTTATCTTTGGAGCAAAGACTAAAACATCCTACCTTCTACCAAAACAAGCTTCAAAAAGGTCTTGTATTTTTAGAAAGATTCTTGCCATACTGTAACATTTTGTATTTTAAATGACTCTGACCTTGTTGTTTGTCCCAAAACGGAGGACAATGTTCTTATACTTTCAAATTTAGATACAGAGCCACTAGATTTCCACCCTTCAGGGCTGATTCATCTCAGCCATATGACTCTCCGTCATCTACTGAGTAAACAAAATGTCAAACAAGGGTAAAGGCAAGTGTCACTGTAAACAGCGGTATGTAAATGTAGAATATTGCCTAGGGCACGCTAATGCTCCTGAGATTCTGTTGGACCCACGGACACGTTTAATTCTACACAGATCCACAAACATACAACTCAGAGCTCAAAGGACAGTTTCACATCCACTTCACATCACAGGACACCATTTCCAAGGAAATTATGTGAGGTGGACGTTGCACAAGGGTTTTTCTTCTCGCTGTATTACAGGAGCAGTCCCATCTGACCATATGATCTTAATACCACCATCAAAAATAGAATCAGTAGAGTCCTGAGTCAAAGATGAGCATTCTGTTCTCAATGTATATTCCCCACCATGAGCAGTGAATAAGTGAAAACTCAATTTTGATGGCTTTCCATACTCCTAGAGACTGGACTGGCTCTATGCATGTGGGAGCTGTTAGGGTTCCGATTGATTTCACACTGCATTCAGCTGCATAAAAAGTGTCACCGGCATCTGAGTCAATAGCTGATCTCCAACACCTGTGTAAATGCAAGGTGTACCCAATGGACTGTGTTAGAGACTATTTTTTACCCTTCACTTGTGGACTTCACCCACAAAATAAGGTAAAAAAATGTTTTAATACATTGGAATGTAAGGGTTTAGTACAAGCTAAAGAAGAAATGGGCATGGAGAAGCAGAACTATTGGCTGGAGTGTCACTGCATTCTCATGCATAAGCAACATGCTTGGCAAGCTTAACTTCTTAACTTTGGTTGACCCAGTTCCTCTGCGAATTAGTCTGATTCACTCTTAATCATATTTGAGCCTCTTCTAGTTTTGTACCAGGGCCTGGTAACGTTTGCTGTGCGAAACACCATTTTCCCACCATTTATTCTACAGCTTGAGGCTATTGGTGTTAATACAACTCATGCATCTTAACAAATGCTTCTCTAATCCACGCTCTTCTCATCCGTCCAAAATGAATGTGAGCATAGGCAGATCATAATACTCTCTTTGACCCAACATGACATCTACATGCAGTCAAACTTAACTCAGCTAAATTGTTTCACCAAACAATGTAATTAGCATTTGGGCTTGTTTTATATTCACGATGGAGATCATTTTGTTCATTTGTACAATCTAATTTATGGTCAGTCCAAAAACCGTACAGAGTACAAAAGACAGCACTTAATTATAGGCTATACAAACACAGCACCACAAACTAATTAACCACACACAAACATACTTCGGATGCCACTTGGAAAGATTCGAATGCAGATTTTCAGTCTGGCACAGAATGCTGGACATTATGCAAATGTAGCAAAGGAACTCAGGTACATGAGATCACCTTTCCAGTAGAGAGTAAATTGAACAAATTTGTCTAGAAAGACGATGCCAATGCACCAGCTTGTTAACATCTTGGTTTCCACCCAATAAAAAGAAAGAAAGAAAATTCCTTAGAAATTAATGAACAATTTTAGAAGACAGCCCAGTTGTCAAATGCATTTCCTTCAGGGGGAATGCAAGCTATAGGGTAACATATGGAATGGAATACAGATCACATATTTATTGTAATAATTCTGCGAATGTCGTCTTAAGTTACATTATTTTGTGAGATTATTGTAAAGGAAAGAATAGTTTGGGCTAAGCAGAGCCTGTCTTATTTGTCTCCACCTCTCCCGAGTCTGTCTTTTATAGAACTTTGAAGTAGCAGCGGTTAGTCAAACCATAGTGAAACAAAAAGCAAATATTTTCTATTATTTATGCTTTTCCTCACTCCTTACCAGGGTGAAAATAAATCTACAGAAAGCCCAGAGCATACAGCCCTTATCTCATGAAAGAAAAGGCAACATTTCTTCCCATCATGACAGAAGCATCCTGCTGATGCACAAAACAGGCATTGCGCTGAAAATTACTGATGATTACGATCAAATCAAAACACTAAGCACAACATTCAGGCCTGGTCAAAGTTGAACAAAGGCGCGAGAGAGAGTATACATCATTATGTCTGCTTTTAACAACATGCAAGAGAGAGAACAAATCCTTGACCAAGGTGAACAAACCTGTAGACCAAGGTGTCATCGGATGAGCTGTTGTACTGGATCTGGTACATCCTGATCCCAGGGAAATGCTGTTGCGAATGCCACCTGATAAGAGCTGAGTTTGCAGTAAGCTCAGCGAGAACTGCTTTCTTCTCTTGAGTCCTTGTGTCATTTGTAGAAGATGAAGTGGACTTGGCTGATGTCAGGATATCAGACGGTCCTGGATCAGGCTCCCGGACTCGGTTAGTACTGTTGGCCAGGTGAGGAAGTGGATTGACAACCAGTTCCACAGTGCCTGTAGACTCTCCAGCAGCATTAGATGCAATACACGTGAATACTCCTGTATCTTTCAAAGAGGTGATATTTATCTCCAGGCTGCCATTGCTGAAGGCAAGAGTGCGGGAAGTGTTGGAGATCAGACGGCCCTCAGGTGAAATCCAGTGGACATCAGGGTCTGGGTCGCCATTAGCCTTGCATTTCAAACTGGCGGGCTGGCCCTCCATAGCAGAAGTCTTTGGGGACCTCCTTGTAATCACAGGTGGATCACAGATGAACTCCTCCTCTGGGATTGTCCAGAAGTATTTAGCAGTAAGATCGGGAGGTGAAGCACAAGTCTCCAGATCGTCTTCTCTTGTAAGCCTCCTCAGCCAGAGCAGTTCACAGTTACAATGGAGTGGATTTCCTCCAAAGCTAAGAACGAGTGAGGACAAGGGGGAGCCCTTAGACTTGGCATAGACGGGTATCCTAAGAAACAAAGGGTCAGGAGGAATTTTTTTCAATTTATTAGATGTCATATCCAGGCGAGCTAGCTTGTGCAGGTTGGAAAAGACTCCTAAGGGAACATGCTCTATGAGGTTGTGGTCCATATTCAGCGTGTTCACGTTGGTGAGCCTCCCAATGGTCTCCCATGGGATGTCAACTAGGTTATTATATGACAGGTCCAGATCTTCGAGGGTCCCTACGAAGTCATCAAAAGCGTGTGGGGAGATGTTATGGAGCTGGTTGTTGGCTAGGATTAGGTGCCTCAGGTTGGTGAGACCTCGGAAGTGATCATCTGTGACCACACTGAGGCGGTTGCTGTCCAGGTGCAGGGCCCGCAGCCGTTTGAGGTCAGCAAAGGTGTAAGGCATGATCTGGCTGATGGTGTTACGTGACAGTGTCAGGTGCAGGAGGCTTGTCATGTTAGCAAAGTCCCTCCTTCTCACTGCTGTGATGAAGTTCTCAGTGAGACGAAGTTCCACTGTCCGTCGGTCAATCACCGTGGGCACAAACAACAGGCCCGTCTTTGCACAGAGGATAGCAAGTGATGGTGACAGGTTTTGGCACATGCAGCGCTTGGGGCAGAGCTGACCTGAGGCAGAGACCGCCAGTACCAGCAGGGAGAAGATGAACCGCTCCATCCCTCAGTGCTCCGGGAAACTGGAACACAAGTAGACAGTCTACTGTAAGAACACATAGCACAAACTCTAATATGTTCAAGTCATTCAACATGTTCTTCCTGTCACTGTCTTTGTGGCTGGGTCTTTCATGAATTCAGATGTCAGCCTTGATCTTTTATGTAACTGCATCCTTTTCATCTGAACTGTGCCACATAGACCTGCTTGGGTCCTTGCTGTAAATAAAACACTCTGACAAAATACTACATGTTTCAACCTGGGAATTACACTCTTTTATCTCAAATTTGGCTCATTGCTTTTTACTTTAAATATGAAAAGCTAATTATCTTCACCCTTCCCAGTGAAATGATCTTAAATATGGGATGAAACAATGCAGTGCCTTAAAATTCAATTCTAATATATTTTTTAAAAGTTTTCTTAGTTAAAAATGCTATTTATTTTTTCATCACTTAATTTTCAAGTTTCTTAGTTTGACATGTGCTGTCAAAACAAAGGCTGCCTAGCAACAAGTTAGAGCAGCCACAGACATTAATGCATTTGTTACCTGTTACCACAAAAATAGTTTGTATCTAGCAGGAGTTTAAGACCATCACTGGTTATGATCTAAATTATCACAATAGTGTTTCCTTTCTTTTTTCCCAAGAGACAATAAAGTATTGCTGCCTGTGAGGGTACATGTACAGGTCAATGCTTTAATTATGTAACCACTTCAGTAAAAGACTCTACCTTGTATGTACAACTGTCCATTTTGACAGCTCTACTTACTGTAATAATTTGAGATTACAATTTCAGACAGCAACACTTGTAAGCCCCCTTTTACTCAAGTCAGGACCCCCACATGGCCACCAGTGAGCAGGTGGTGGATCATTCTCAGCAAAACAATGACACTGACACAGTAGAGGAATGTGTGTTTTTACTTAAAGTTTTTAAGAACTGTGTCCCCTTACTGTCCACTCTGTTAAAGACATGTAAACAGTTCTACATTTCTGGTTATACAGTTCTACAGTTCTACACTGATGACTGGATGTTTTGGTTGGTTGACTCAGCCTAATAGTGACAATGAAGTGTTGAAATGCTCCAGATGACCCTACACACACGCACAAGCACAAACACACACATTCCACTAACATGTCAAAGTCACTGTTGTGCTGAGAATTGTCCTGACCTT
>JBBPDE010000001.1:14423422-14445154 GCA_037974605.1 Nannopetersius ansorgii
GAGAGAGAGAGAGAGAGAGAGAGAGAGAGAGAGAGAATTCTCTTACTCCATCCAGTCATTTAAGAAAAGATTCTGTGCTGTAATTTTGACAAGGCCAGCATGCAAAAGGTACTTAATGCAGGGATGTTTTAAGATATTTTCTTTTCTTTTTATTTTAATTTACTCTCATATTTTCAATGTGAGGACATTATGTGCTATGGGGCAGTCGTTCTAAAGGGTAGTTTTGTGAATATATAGAAAAAAATAGAGGAAAAAAGCTATAGAAAAAATAGACCAAAAAAATGTTGATCATCAGCACATTATGTCTCTTACTCAAGCTTGTTGGAAAAAACTGTGTGGTGTTCATGTCTAAAAATAAAAGGCCACATTATGTTCTGGCCTAAAACAGCAGAAGTTGTCTGCCCTTCCTCTTTCGGATTCCTTTGTGAAACAGTGTGACAGATTTGATCGGCCAGGCATTTTTTGAGCTAATGATGATCACACTTGTTCTTGGAACTATTTTAGTCTACTTTCTGTCTAATAGCTTAAAATGTCTATCTAGTATAGGTTTGCGTTTGTGAATCAGGGTGTGTAAAAATGTGTCAGTTTTGCACTCAGGTCATTTCTTTGAGTCAGTGTTTTAATGCCGAAAATGCAGTCTTTCATGACCAGGCCAGATGGTCAGGCTTCAAATGTGTAATTACAATTCTGTTTTTGTTGAGTCTAAAATAGGTTCCCAATAGTGTATGTTGAAATAGTGCTCACGGGAAGTGTATGGCAAGGAACAATTCCCCTTAAGAGCCCCGCGGTTGAGTTGGATATTTGAACAGGTGTGTGAATTTTGAGAGGGAAGTAGGAGCGCAGTTTGAACAGAGCACTTTATTTTGCAGGCCCCCTTTCCCTGGCATACCACAGCCCTTGCTGGAGCCCTTCTCCTGAGTGCCGAGTGGAAAAAAAATCCATCAGGGAAAATTACATGACAAGAAATGATAGGGTGAACTTGAACTATGTACAATACACCATAAAAAGCACACACCACAACAGGTCAGAAAACTTGAAGCAAGAAAAGACTTCAATTTGTTTTTGAACAAACCTACAGTCGTTCCAACTGCGAGGCCTATTCAGCTCATCGTTTTTGTGTGGGAAGCCATGGCTGTTCAACACAGAGGTCAAATGGACAGAATGAATGTAATAATGAACTTTCATCTAAACATAACTGGACTGTTAGAACTGGACTAAAAGAAACTATTTTAAATGTAACATACAGCTTTTAGTAATTAAACAGTTTGAAGTAGAATGTAAGCGTAAACCATGAAACTGCATGAAACTGTTCTCAAAACAGCATGAAACTGTTCTCAGAATTTAATACATTCATCAAGTAAAGCAGCGGAAAGTCAGGAGCAGATTGTGGGGATGGTATCTAGGTACCTGGGTGGTGCCTATGGCAGTCCTGGGAATCAAACCCACAACTTTCTGCAGCGGGCAGCCAGGAACACAGCACCCTTGCTCAAGGGTACCTCAGTGGTGCCACTAGCAGTCTTAGGATTCAAACCCATGACTTTTGTTGAAAGGCGAATTCACACGCATATCATATAAACAGCCATCTTGGTGCCTGTGACATAAACGATGAAAGCAGTCTATTGAAGCTATTTTAAAACATTATAATTTTTGATTATAAGCCTACTCTATTGCTTTGGGTACAACATTTTCTATCTAAACCACATGGAATCTGAAGAATGGCTTCGGTTCTTTCACTGATGGCTGTCCAACAAATAAATAAATGGCCTTTACATTTGAACTGTAAATAGGTCTTCCTGCTAACTTTAGATCATGTAGTCAGCCTTGTGTGGGACAAAGGAATGCTTTGGTATAAGAAGAGACAGGGGGGGTGGGTAGTCTATTTGAGGAGCTCAGCTTTGAGGTCACTGGAAAATACGGGGTGTTTGGGGTGGGGACATGGTCAGTTCTTCACAAATTCTTAAAAGTTACTGTATTTCTTACCACGCTCTGACTACAATAACACATCTGATTTAAGCAAAACAACACGGTTCCATTATGCCATTCAGAGGTGGCAAGGCTCTAACCACTTCAGTAACCACAGTGCACTGCTTGCCTCATTAGTTTCCGCCTCAGTGTAGCAATATTCTTCCATTCTAGTGCTTACTTCAGAGTTCGACAATGACAAAGGAAGCTCATTTAAAAGAAATTAAATATGCAGGAAACCAATGCAGGAGAAATTTCATGTCTACACACTTCAAAACTAAGGTTCCTAAACACTAATGCATTCAAACTGGTTCAAACTAAACAAAACATGCTGTCACTCCGAAGACACCTTTAAAAAGCAAACAGTGTTTCGAGTGAAAAGCTGTTACTTAAGTAAAGAAGAAAACAGACCAGTGTATGCATGCAAACAGAATGTCAGCGTTGACCTTGTACAGATTTAATAAATGCTCGAACATAACAGCCATGGAGGAACTTTCCCTCTTGTTATGGCTACTTCCTACTTGGGCTTATGAACTTGCATTTAAATCATAAGACAATCGTTATTTATAAAATCGAGAAATCCTTTTGTCATTTTCCAGACACGCATCATGACACTGATGGCTCATTAGGTTAGGGTTTAGAGTTTCCGGCATGATGCATGGGTGGGCAGCAGGGCTCCTGAAGAAGTCTGCATCCAAATGTCTTTCTACTCAGTACTGATGTTCTGCCCTTGAGCAAGGCACTTAACCTTAAGCTGCTCCAGAGTGTTGCAACATGAAGCTGCGGTTGAAGTTATAAGGGCATAAATGACTACCTCTTACCTGTTAATGTTGCACAATTTAACTGTCCACACAAAGCCCAGATGTGACAACATCCAAGTTTTGAAACCATGTTAATGAGTTTAGTTAGCTGCAGATTATATAAGGTTTCTGCACTGATCAGCTTTTTCATTAAAATCACTGACAGGTGAAGTGAATTATCTAACAACAGTGATTATCTAATTACAATGGACCTGTCAAGGAGTGGAATATATTAAGCAGAGAGTGAAGAGTCAGTTGTTGAAGCTGATGAGGGGCTGCTAGTGGCAGCTCTGAGGTACACTTGAGCAAGAGACCGTCCCCGTGAGCTGTGCTCCTGGCTGCCTGCTGCTTCACTTGAGTGAATGGGTTAAGTGCAGAGAAAGAATTCAGTGCTGTGGTGTGTTCAAGTATGACAAATGGGCGTGTTACACTTGGAAGTAGGAGTAATGGGCAAGCTTAAGGATCTGACATAACTGGGTCAGAGCATCTCCAAAACAGCAGGTATTTTGGGATGTCCCTGGTATGCACTGGTCAGTACCTACCAAAAGTGTTCTAAGGAAGCACAACCGGTGTATCTGTTACAGGTTTATGGGCACCAAAGGCTCATAAATATATGTGGGGAGTGAATTCAAGCATGTCTGGTCCAATCACGAATAGAGGAGATACAATAGCACACGTTGGTGAAAAGGTTTAATGATGTCCATCACTAAAAGTTGGCGCATCACGGCTTGCTGTGTATAGGGCTGTGTGACTGAAGACCAGTCAGAGCGCCCACACTGACCCCCGTCCAAAACTGAAAGAGTCCATAACTGGACTATGGAGTGGTGCAAAAGAAAACCAGACCAGGCCTCACAGTGGCATTCACAGTGATGTTACTTGTTTTTCATAACCTTCTAGTAAAACTAAGCTTACATAGCTTCAGTGCTATAGTAACTTGAGATATTAGGGTTACGGTCACTTTTTCAAAATACTAGATAGCAACACTTTATGACAGTGGTCCACAGATTGCATGTCTGTCTTTACAGTGGAAAATCTATTAACACCACCTTAACCATGGATCTATCCCTAAACCTAACATAGCTCCACAAAATAGTTTGAAAATAAAAGTCGTGTCTTGCCTTCAATATACACTATAAATATCAAAACCTCTACAATAATACTAACAGCATCCTAATATCATATGTGAATAGTATATTGTGTATATGCTAAGATAATGATTCATGATTTGTTGGCTGTTCTACATTCAACACAGACATTTCAAGCTTGTAAAAGTTATGCCATATTCCATCTAATGCTTGTAATAGACCTTAAATGTACAGTACGGAGCCCTGGTACTGAGCTACCCTTGTTTAATATTTCTAACAAGCGATTAAAGTCTCGTTTGAAAATCACCCATATTTGCAGTCAGTGACATTTCAAGACTTCAGGAAGGTATAGAGTGATGTTTATCTCTCAATATTGGTCACCCCCACTGTTAATATATATGTGACTGACTGATTCCACTGTAATTTGGTGGTTAATGACGGGGCAGCTGGTAGCCTAGTGGTTAGTGTGTGATCAAAATGTTATGGGTTCCACTCCCAGGACTGCCACTGGCGCCACTGAGGTACCTTTGAATAAAGTTCCGTCCCCATGCATTCCCCGGGTGCTGTGTTCCTGGCTGCCCGTTGCTTTACTTGATTAAAGGTTAAATGTGAACAGCTGTGGTGTGTTCACGTATGACAAATCGTACCTTCACTTAATTTGACGTTAGGCCTTCAGGCCTAGAAGGCCCTGTAATGGACCAAAAATGCAATATAAACTATATAAATGACAGATAGTATTCAGATGGGAAAACTTGTGTGAGAACGTACACATTTGAATGAACTAGGAGGATATTTTTCCCAACTCAGATAATGATGTCTTTTTTGTGACATGCTCACTCTATGTTTATGTTGTTTTTTCAACATCTTCTTGCAAAAGCACAAAAATCAAACTTAAATAACATATGTTTCGGATCACCCTCACCAAGCGGTGGGGCGATGCTACGTCAGCAAAACCCAAATCTGTGCTGACATCAGGCGTGAAGTCACACTTTTGACATCTCTGTGCTTACAGATCTGGGCTCGGCCAAAACAGAGCGTCCACATCGCTACCATTGCTAAGCAGCAAGCTGGTGCATGCATCACACTCTTACGCAATTTCCCTGAAGAACTAGGCCAGCTTTGCAATTCATTCAGTTTAAACACCGCCTTCTGAGAGTCTACCAACATTCCAAGGTTTTGAAACTGTTTGCTTCAGCATTCATAGGTCAACGAGAGGAGGGAGATATTGTTCTTGTTTGAGTTGTGGCACTATCAAAACTTAAAAAGTTGTATTTTTACCTTTAATAAGGCTGAACTTGTGTGGTTACCTCTGCAATAAAAGCTCCTTAATGGTTCTTGTACATAGAATAGAGAAATGGTAGAGCATTCTATATAATGTGGGGTGTCTTTAAAGGTTCTTCCCACTCACACGATGAGTATCTTTCTTTAAAGTGGTTCTAATACAGCTCTGAAAAAGAGACTAATGCAATTTACTTTTAAATCAGCATCTCTGAGTCTGAGCCTGTGTCTGTTAAATTCCTACACAAGCACCTCATTCTGCTTTATGAGGTACTGACCACCTGAATCACATCTTATTTAATGAGGAAAAGTATAAAAACACTGCTGTAATCAACACTCTCCTCTCACAATGAGACCAGTTGGATGGCAAAACACTATTAGAAGTACATCAAAGGTAATTATGGCCATTTTGTTTAAGAGTGAACAAGAGATTTGTTCACTCAAGTTCTGTAAACACTGCATCATTTCTCTTATTTGGATGTTTTGTCATTTCCTTTCAAATGCTTAAAGAACAATATTTGTATTTGGAAATCAGGAGAAATACAGTCAGCAGTTCGTAAAACTAAGGCAAAGCTGTTCAGTTCAATACTTGCACCTATAAAAGATAAAACCTCAGAAACTGACCATTTTTGCAGTGGTCTCTTTTGTCCAGAGCTTCAAGTGAACCATTTTGGTATTTTAAAGAGTGCATGTAAAGATCTGGACTTCACTACCAAATATGCATTTCAAGCCAGCGCTCCAGCATGAAACTTGAGAAAATTCATTTTGTGTATACTCTTGTTGCTAAGGAGGTCTCTGCGCCCTGTACTACAAACTCGCTGAATGAATATACTAACGTCAGCTAATCCACTCATAAACACACAACCCATTATCTTCCCTGCAAGCCCTGACAGCTTTGCACATTCTGACAGATGGAATGAAGGTGTGAAATGAATAGTGAACAATGATGAGAAATGATCGTTTACAGCAGTCATTCGGTGGACACCCTTTGGGTTAAACACTGTTTTTCAGTCTCCGGCTGCTCACTCAGCAAAACAGAGAAGATATTCAGATATTCAATTTACTCTGCGTAGTAAAAATGCTCTCTGGCATTTGATATTCAGCCTATCTTGATCTTATCAAACCTTGATCTTTTTTTCCCCCTGTATACATGTTTAATACCCTGACAGCTTTGACACATCTCTGAAAAAGCTGAAGTGAGCACATTTTTCAACATCACAAACCCCTGCCAGTGGCATTCCACAAATTAGTATCATAGTATAGTATGTTGTACAAAAAAGAGGGTTTCTTCAAGGAAACGCATGGAGATTCTATAAAAAAGTGCTTCACCCTCACAACTCCCATTTACAAAAGCTGACAGGAAGGTTTGGACCATAAAATGGTGAAAATACCTGAAACTATTAATGTAGACTACATGGATACAAATATTGGGAAAACCCCCTACTTCCAGTGACGGGCGATCTTAATACTTCAGCATGCCAAGACATTTTGGACTATGCCAAATTTGTGGACACAGTTTGGAGAAGAATCTTTTCTGTTCCAGCATGACTGTGCCCCAGTGCACAAAGCAAGCTCCATAAATACATGGCAGGATGAGTTCAGTGTGGAAGAACTTGGCCCCCACAGAGCCCTGACCTCAACCCCATCCAACACCTTTGGGATAAATTAAAACAGAGATTGAGAGCCAGGCCTTCACATCCAACATCAGTGCCTGACCTCAGAAATGCTCTACATCAGCGGCTCCCAGACTTTTTTGCCCAACAGACTGATTTCATGTAAAACAATATTTTCATGAACCAATATAATAACAACCAACAACAAAATGCGCATCTGAATGCAATGCCATTAAAGTCCCAGTTGGCGTAATGGTCAGGCGTCCCACTACACTGTCTACTGTATATAGCGTATGTTAAAAACAAACAATACTAGAAGAACACCCTGTTGTTTATAGATTGTTGTTTTGTGAGGTTTTGGGATGCCATGTGGTTTACTGGAATCCACCCTCAATGTTAAGCACAAAGCAAGTACTGGCTCACTTCAGTTTTTTCTGTTCATTTTGAGCCACAGTGAGACATTACCCAAGGGAACACACACTGATGTCAGCCATATTGGCTATCTGCAAATAGATCTAGTCAAATGAATAAATATTATGAACTAAACCAGTCATGAAGTGAGTGGGACAAAATGAATGGTGTCTGCAAAGGGACCGCTTGCCTGCTAACAGAGAGAGTACATGTTTTAAAAAGCTCCACTATCATTCTTTTTGAAACACTTGTGCATCAGTGTTTATCTCAGGCATTTCATGTGGGCTGGAAGCTGAAGGAGCTTGTGTGGTCTCTTTCAAACAGTACAACAGCTCAGTGTTCAAATATAGTGTAAAAAAAAAAACCCTTAATTTGCTATCCACAGCTGGTTCTGCTGGCGAATAAGGTCATTCCAATTTCATGTACTATTCCACCACAAGAAAAGTAGTGAGCAGCTGTGAGTACCTACAAGTTAGTCCAGCGACCCTCAAGCTTTATTGCACCAATTTCATGTAAAACAACATTTTCCCGGACTGGTATAGATACAACTAAAAACACTGTGTTTGTTTTTTAGTCATCATATCACATGACATGACTGAGAAAAACGTTTTGGGTTTTTTTTCATACTATGATAAACAATGAAATATTTTTATTCTGTCTTTCTGTGTGGCCCAGTACCATGTTTTCCATGTTCACACAGGAAACTCAAATAGCTGGTTCAGGCCTGATTAACATGTGGCTCAACAGGTGAGGTCAAATTTAGGAATGGAGGCTTTGTTCAGCCATTTAGACTGTCCTGATTTAAATCACACTCTCTTTTAAATGAAAACTAAACACCAAAATCACTGCATTCATTTTTAACCATTAAACCACATCTACCCAGCATCCATTGTGTGTCTAAACCAATGGCATCAGAAATCTCAAAATAAAGACTCACAATTTCGCTACTGAGTTCTACTTGTCTTTCTATAGGGGGGTTCTTTTAGAGGCCATGGACTAAAAGGTTGCTTCGGGAGCTGAATTTTTTTCATCTGTGGAATCACGCGAAAGACCCTTTCTGACACATCTATGTAGTAGGGCTGGGCGATTTGGCCTAAAATCAATTTTCAAATTATCAAATCAAATTAATTGAACATTTTAACTCGATTACGATTAATGAACGATTATTTTATTTGTTTGGGGTTTTTTTGCCCTCATAGTTCAGTGACAAGTTTTGTACAGTAAATATGCTCACATATTACAAGTGAGAGATTTTTGAATGAAGGGTGCATTACTTGATTTTAAATGTAGTAACTAATTCAGAGTAGTTCCTCAGTGGCAGTGATGAATTTGTACTTTCCTGAGTATTTGCAATTTTAACGCTTTCGCTAATCATTAATATTTTGTTACAAATGTGCCCTGTGGTGGGCTGGCGCCCAACCCAGGGTGAGTCCCTGCCGTGTGCCCAGTGGCCCTGGGATAGGCTTTGTGTACCCACAACCCTAGTGAGGAATAAGCGGTAACAGTAATGGAGTAAGTGAGTCCTGCTTTGTGATTGGTCGCGCCTTATTTCACACCATAATGTCGCGCCTTATTTCACACCATAAGTAGATCTTCCAAACTTCACTTTCTATGCTCTGAGTTGCAGAAGGTATTAAGGAGTTCCACTGAAGTTCAGGCATTTACTGGAGTCGCTCTGTCTCAGAAGTAATGACACCTTTTACTTAAGTTTGAGTTTCGACTGCTCTACCCTTTGCTGAGCAGTAAGACTGAAGATTAATGGCTAACAAATAAAATGGGATAAACTGTACCGTTACGGTTGATCTTTTGCTGAACTTCAATAAGAGGCCACTGCGCTCAGATTGTGAAAGCCTTGTGTTTTCCCCTCG
The DNA here is from genome assembly GCA_037974605.1 of Nannopetersius ansorgii. NCBI lineage: Eukaryota > Metazoa > Chordata > Actinopteri > Characiformes > Alestidae > Nannopetersius > Nannopetersius ansorgii. The sequence continues at coordinate 14,432,440 of JBBPDE010000001.1, forward strand.
GCACGCATGAAATAATGTTGTGCAATTCAATCGTGTACTTTTATGAACGCTCCAGGCATCGGGACAAATCCACACATGCAGTCAGAAGAGGGCCCTGAAAAACAGGACTGAGTGGAAGAGTGGAACCGCCATCTGCCCGACACGCCCTCTTTCCTAAAGGGGGGTGGGGGTGGGGGGGGGGGAGATGGGGGGTTGTTGGTTCTGAGGCACATGTGGGAAGTGGAGGTGCTGTGTGAGAATCACAAAGACGACCATTCAGCTCTGAGAGGATTTGAAACCAGTTGCAGCCTAGCTCACCCAAACCGCCCCCCACCCAAACGCCTGCCTCCAACTTCCTGTTCTGTCCATCTGTAGGCTCACTTCCTCTCAGCCTGCGCCACCACCCCAAAACTTCTTGCCATCTGACAGACTCAGAACAGCTCTCGGCTCAGCACTCGCCTTGTATGTTCTAAACTCCAGTGTGTGTTCGCTTGTCATATAGTATGAATATATACATATACATAATATATGTTTATGGACAGGGTTTTATGCAGAGCCTCATTAAATGTTCACACAACGTAGAGAAGCTGGTGTTTTCAAATAGAAAAAAAACTATAAAAACCATTTTTTTTAAGACAGCAATGTTCTCAGTATGTTCTAGCTATTCTGGCATGTACGTTATTGTCACTCCTTCATGACAATACAGGAGAAGGAGAAATGTTCATAACTTCTAATGTAAATGAATGTAACGAGATTTCATCCCAAGTACAGCCTATTGGCACCCTTGGCAGCAAAAAGAAAAAAAAAACGTCACGGAAAGAAACATCTTTGTGGTTTACCGGTTCAATCTCACGCTGAAAATATGAGAGAACGTTTATTTCAAGTTCATTTTTTCCTAACAAAACCTCATCCGTCTGTCTCAGATACTTTGTGCAACATCCATTTGCCAACAAAACAGCAATTAGTCTCTTACAAGGCTTGAGGAGATTGAAGAGCAATTCTCTAGTGTGCTGGGTCTCTTAGGAGCCTCCCCAGCTCTGCCCAGAGGTTTTTTTTTATAACGTTTAGGTCAGGAGACAGGAATGACCATGTCAAAAGCTTGCACCATTTTTGTATGGATTTGAACATGTGTTTTGGATCATTGTCCTGCTGGAAGATCCAACCATGACCCAGTTTTAGTTGTCTGGCACACATGATAACATTTGTTTTGCTTAGACTAAATATTTATGTATTTTCCCCAGTGACCTGTTTATTGATCACAGTTTATGTGTAAGAGAGCAAGAGAGAGTGTATTGAGTCGGGGGGGCACAGAGGATTTGGACTTTTTAGAAATGTCTATGTCTACCATTCATTCTAAGCACCAAGAGGGGAGGAGATGTACAGACTGGCTCGTAAAGTACACAGAGAGACGTCATGAGGAGGCATTGCGCAGTCGAGCCGGCCTAATAGACCAAACAGACCAAACTCCATGGAAACACCCCTCTTCATTCCAACGGAATCGGCTAATCAGCACTATTTTCTAGGAACTATTTAATGGCCCTTTTTTTAAGAATAAGCCTCCGTCGTTTTTTTTCTTTATTGTAACTGTCCTGGAGATTTTGGAGGGCAGCTATAAAGATTGAATGAATTGTGTCTCCTGCTTTATGAAATTATTCTTGAGACTCGAGGCAGAAGACGCAAAGCTTTTTAACCTCTTGTACCCAAGACGTTTCATCAAGTTAATTATTGAAAGACTTATTCAGCAACTACTGTGAAGTGTTCAGTAACTCCAGTGGCTTATGTAGTTATGGGAATATGGTACAAGAGTGTGGTCAACCATATGGGGCCTTAAAGAAGGCCACTCTGTTGTGATGACACTCCATTGCCAGTTATCTATGGTCACTCTGACCTCCCAGCACACCCATGTTTCCCTTAATTACGGGAACATGTTTCAACATACATGTACGTGCTTGGAAGCAAGCCTTACTGTAGCTCCCAACTCCATGCAAGAAGGAAATGAATAAGCATGAGCAGTGTCTACAGTAATGACCTCTAGCCATATGAGTAGTATGACAGTATGAGGAGTAAAGTGTACAACCCAGAGGATGACCTTTTACAAAACTCAGCTTTAACGTCCGCCACGAATGACATAAAAACCCATTTGGAATTCTATCCGAGTAACTAAAGGGCAACGCTCATGTGAGCATTCGTGTGTCAGTGTAGATGTGTATGTGTTAGACAGGCTAGGCTTCCTCTTTCAAGGGCTATTGGCATGTACGCTCTTACGGGAGGAAATGAAGCAAGCGGGAAAGGAAGTGAAACTCAGTCGCATGTTCACAGCTGCTATTCTGGCCAGACAGGCACTAATGTGAGAATTTTTACTGAGGCAGAGATGGAGTGCTGACGTTTGTCGCATGACCACAAGGCAACGTCCCTTTAAACTCTATGAAAGACCATGTCTGAATACAAATCTCACTTGATGTTCATATGGCACTACAGCAGTTAGTCACGGAACCCATGTTTCATTATGCAACCCAGTCATAAGTCATTTAAAGTCAGTGCAATGTCTGTGAAAAGTCTGAATGTGCTTGCTAGAAACTTGTGTAATAACTCAAAACATCAAACAGCACAAAGTAAAGAATCAAGCATAAGGGACTGAGTTTCCTGACTTAGATTAAGGCAGAGACTAGATAAAGTAAAAGTTTTCTCCACTGACACCAAAATTTAAACCAAGGTCTGGTTTAATCCATGCCTGGGAAACCAACACAAAGAGTATAAAAAAAAACAAGTCAAAGCAAGCTGCAACTGCTTCTAAATCTTCTTCCTAAAGTTCCCCTTTGCTTTATACTAGCTAAAAAAACAAGAGGTAAACAACTGGTACCTGGTAAACAAGCCCCAGTGTGTATTCCCAGATTCATTACTCAGTTTAAATCACCAACAATCATGGAAAGTTCCCTTCCCTTCCCTTACTAGCATTCCAGTACTAGTCTGGCTCAAAATGTGTTTCCTCCTTCACATAAAAAAAAGTTACAATTCACACAATATGTCACAAAAGCAGGATATTTTAACTGGGTCCTACCTCTGGTTTCCGAAGGTCATTGGCTTTTGGTCTTTTGCTCATGATCCTACTGCCCTCTAGTGGTAAATCCACGGCACTGCCTCTTACCAGAGCATTCCTCAAATTAGAAAAAGAAGCAAGACCACAGAGTCACTAGAGCTCATAGTGGGATTTATGGCGTCCTAAGAGTGTTAATGAGGAGGTTTTAAAAATATTTTATGGGAATCAGAATAATGTACTTAAATGTACACAATTAACTTAAAATGTGCCTAACCTGACCTTAACTTACCCCAGAAAACACATCAAACACCGTAATTTGAATTAAGCAGCACATCTCTTGTGAACCGACTCCTTAACTTTACCTTGAAATTAAATTTAAGGCATTAATTCAGGTTTTATTATTTAAGGGGCAAATTTACTAAAAGAATTAAGAGGAAAAGTCAATAGTTTTACACCTTAATCAGTCCACATTTCCCTCTAATTTTCCTTAATTTCCTGTATGGACTATTAAGGTTAAATTAAAGGTAATTTTAAGGGGTAAAATTAAAGGAGTTTCATAGTGGCTCTTACATATTCCAAAATATTACATATTTTACAGAACCTATATACTTTTTCTTGGTGTGTCTTCTATTTATTCCTTGGATCAGTCGTTTTGGTACAGTACCAAAGTTCAAGGTCCTCATGTTGGCCTCCATTCCCCAACTCCCTCTCTGAGGGATTCCATTGTATGTGAGAGGCAGGAGAGCATATGTTTGACCCACAGTGCCGGTGAATGTGGCCATCTGCTCAGGATTCCACATGATCCGGGCCCTGTGTGAGAATGTGCCTGCCTTTGTACAAGCTCACTAGGCGATGTGGGAGAATCTTCCTTGCACACAATGGAGAACAGTAAGGCACTTTAACCCTTTCCATGGCCCCATTTCTCAAAGGACAAGTCCCACAGGATTCTCATACAAAAAAAAAACACTAAATGACAATACACTCACTCTCCATATATGCTGTGTATTTGTAACACTGGGCTTGTAAATAGTTATACACATTTTAAAATTAATTGGATTTGGAGATTTTACAAAATGTTCATATTTGCAAATATACACTACATGGACAAAAGTATTGGGACACATGACCATTACACCAATTGTGACTTTAACGACGCTGCTTTCAAATACATAGACTTCAGTATGGCGTTACCCCCACCCTTTGCAGCTATAAGAGGTTCCCCTCTTAAATGTTGGAGTGTTTCTGTGGAACATTGGACGAGAATGCCTCTCTCAATCTCAGTTCCAGTTCATCCCAAAGGTGTTTGTTGTGGGCGAGGTCAGGGCCCTGTGTCCTAATACTATTGTCCACATAGTGTATAATGTAAATCTGTCAATTAGAGGAACATGTACATCAGTTGCAATTAATCAAACTGTGATCACTAGACAGCTGGGTCAGAGCAGAACAGTGCTGGCTGTTACCTAGCAAAAGTGGTCAATGGAAAAACAACCAGTGCACCAGCAACAGGATCGTGGTCACAAGTTTGTTGATGCATATGGGGAGGAAAGGCTAGCAGTCTGGTCTGATCAGTTAAAACGTTACTGTAGCACAATTTGCAGAAAAAGTTAATACTGGCTGTAATAGGTCAGAAGTTTGTCCCCCATGCAGATCAGTCGGAATGCCCATGCTGATCCTTGACCACCTTCAAAAAGCATCTACAACTGGAGCATCCGAACTGGGCTGTTTTTTGAGATTCAGGAAACTCCAGTAGTCTTTCACGTCCCAGTTGTGCCTTTCAGTAGAGAAATATGTAAATGCCCTGCAGTTAGGCCATGCATCAGCAAACACTTAATGCAGTGAAGAGAGGTGGGAGGGAAAGCAAACTTCAATGAAACAAAAGCTCCATCATTTCCATACCAGATTAGATCAGCCAACCCTGCAACCCTCCCCCCACCTTGCTCAAGAATAACAAAAGGCGTCCACTGTCGACCTCACAGAAGGGTGTCATGCGGCCTCCGAGCCATACCAACAGTGGGTTATGTCCATGAATCAACGAATCATGAATCAGACTCGGAGATGCAACAAGACACCAAAACTGACAATGCAACAATTCAATTACAGCACAAAGCTCAAATATTTAAAATTTTACAGCCCATCCCCTAGTTTTAAGTTAAGAAAGCAAATGTGCATACTGAAGTGATTTACAACAAGGAACAGACTTTATTTTACAGCAGAGCAAAAGCTATCGGTCTCAATTAAGGCACAAATCTCTAGACTGTTTTAAAAAAAAAAGTTTATTTTCAGTACAAAAAAATGTAGAGGAAAAAAAATCAATATATTAAACTTAATACAAAAACGTTATGAAACTTGTTTTCTATAAATACAATAAAATAAATAAAAAAGTCACATTGCTAGATTCTCCAACACTATCATGTAACATAGAAGCCTTGAAGGGCATCAGAACCATCTAGGCTATGAAATGATCATTGGGGGGAGGGGGCAGGAATTAAAGTCTCAGACAAAACAGCCTAATAATGTTACAAGACAAGATCTAAGAGGCCAAGAAAATCTCTAGAATACCCAAATATCTAGATGGAAATTGCTGGAAGCCTGCTAATGAATGATCACCAAGCCTGGAAACAAACCAAACAAACATAAAATGAGGGAACAACTTTTAGGTCCAATAATATTCTGTTGCTTAACAGTACTTGGAACTTTTGTGAACATTTAATTTTCTAAACCCAGCAGCCTGTAGAAGAAACCTCTCTGAAACTGGCTGTGCACGGACTTTAAGAGATTGATCCCTGTCTCGATACATAAGATGCTGACATCATAGAACATGGTGTGAAAGCTCTGTATTGGTCATAACTTCTTTGGTTTCTTTTTTTTAAATAATTCTTTTGAAAGATGACTGCTTAAATACTGCATCACTCCAAAAATCTACATAAGCTTCATTTTTTTCCACCCACCAAAAACCCAGGCTGGGCCCAACTAGCCAATTCACTCCTCCTTCGTAAGTCACTTAAGGAATATCACACGGATCTGTTTGCTTAAAAGCATAACCAAAACAATTCCTCTTTGCTTCATAGTTAATACTTTCAATCTTTGCAGCCGATTGTTTAAGAAAGAGCTTTCACTGGGAAGTTAGCCACAAATGTCAAGTATTTGCCCATATAGTATACAACAGTATACAGTTCAGTCCTCAGGGTACTTGGAACCTAGAGGAAGAAGCTTGCACTGCTGCCGCTGCCCTCGCTGCAGAAGCCGTCATCAGGCACCGAGAGCTGGCTGAAGATGGGAAGCCTCTTGCCCGCGCCTTCAAAAGCGGAAGAGGACTCCGAGCCACTCAGGCTGCTGGCTGAACTGCTGCAACCACCTTCGTGGTCAGAAAGCGAGGTGAGGGACAGGCTCCTGGAGCCCAGGGAGACCCCACTGGTCAAACTCTGCCTGGGACACCCCTCTGGCTGACTGGGTGCCATCTGAGTGGGTGACAAGGTGGGGGTCAGTTCTCCATGGGAGCACCCAGAGTCAGGAGAAGGCAAAAACTGAGGCATGGACTCCCAAGCTTGGTCTATGCTAGAACTCGGGCTCAACTCAGGGAAGGCCAGGTTCAGAAGGTCAGAAATTGTGGTTGATGCTGGGGGCGAAGCCAAGGATGCTGAAGGCACACAGAGAAACGAGGACTCGCCAAGTGGAGGCTCCAAGGGCCGGAATGTAGATGGAAAGCCAGGGCAGCTGAAGCTCTGTTTAAGCGGGGGTGGTCGTTGGGCACCCTGGACTGAAGCCTGAGGCCGGGCGTGCACGTTGTCGTCCTCATTGTTGTGCACAAAGTGGCAGCGGATGCCGTAAGGGCAGAAGCCGATGGAGTGGAAGGTGCGGCACGGCTCGGTTTTATATTTGGGATGTCGACTGATGCCCCGTAGCTCTTCTGGGCCATGGGCGAACTGGCACTTGCTGCCGTACTTGCACACACCCCTTTCAGTGAAGGTGCGACACAGTTCAGTCTTGTATCGGGAAGAGGTGCAGGCAGCAGCAGAAAGTGATGCCGTGGAGGGGAGGGACAGTGTGCTCGGTGTAGCATTTTCAAGACAGGGCTCAGGGGATGCCCAACCTAGCCGTCCTGTGTCTCCTTCCACCATGCTGATGGCCCGCTCAGACCAGAAACCAATCTTGTTCCATCTGGACGGCAGCGTTGTTTCTTTGTGCTGTGCCCAGTTATGGGACGCTGCCGATCTAGACTCTGTCCCAGATGATGAAAAGCAGGGGAATACATGCTTTTTGTATCCAGCTGCCGGAGCACAGAACGCAGAGGACTTTGGTTGCTCCCTCATATCGAGACCCAAAAGTTGCTGCATGCAAGCAGAAAATAAAAAGACAGTTAGACTGAGAACATGAATGACAGATGGGTTTTATAAAGACTGAAACCACTAAAGGGGATTCCTTCACTTTGTGCATAAATTAAAGTCAGGAAGGAGAGTGTTATTAAAAGTTCTATTGTAAAAGGCTATTCTTTGGGGACTGGGAGTCCTATTTTTCTGGGGTGGTGATACCCAACAAAGTCTCAAAGCTAAGCCGTTAAAAACAGTGCACGATGCTAAAATATGATTGGAATTACCTTTAATTCCAGCACTAACGAGCAATATGGTAAAACCATGCTACTACAGTTTGGAAGATTGGACCATCGGTTCCCACGAACCACAGCACTCTTAGCACATTTTCGATTTCTGACCATTTCTCACAAACAGTCTTTACTATTTAATATGACTACTTACACTACCCACACTTGTGAACGGATGTGGAACGAACCGTATAAATTTAGTTCCCATCAAATAATACCGTTGAGTGCAAGTTGTTTACTTTCAAACCGTGACAGGCGATCAAATATTGACACTCTTTTCGTAGCAAACGAAGCCAAATCTTCCACTTTTCACATGTTCGGCTATTCCTCACGACTTGAGAAGCCACTAGAGATCTCTGCTGGTCAGTTTACAACTTTTTATACCCCAAACAGAGCCATGATATTACTCGTGGCCCACTGCGCACCGAGTTGCGCCCTGTAGCCAGAGCAGCGCCGCTGGCTGTACTGAAATTAGCTTACTTGCTAGCGAGGATGTTTGGTCCCAATTTTTGGAGCCTTCGGAAGTTACACGACACCAAAAACATAACATTAAGACAATAAATAAGTGTGCTACACAGTTAAGATTATCCGTATAATTATATTTTTAGCTAAAATCGTTTGCGAAGAGCGTACGAGTTACAGCGCTAAAATCAACAACTGTTTGGTTTTTTTGTTTTCTATACCTTGCATAAAGCGTCGTCAACATCCATGAACTGGTTAAGAGCGTACGACGGCATGCTGAACCGCACCAGAAGACGCCAGCTCAGAGCTCAGTAGGCTTCTTCCAAAACTTCCCTCCTGAACTGGAAAAGTTGCTGGCTGAGCCACGTGTGGTTTTTGAAGCGGCCATACAGTCACACCCCCACCCACTCTTTGCATCCACGCCCACCGGTCATGACGTCCCACACTCTCTGGAGTATGCCGGAGTGTGCTAAGCTGAACAAAAGTATTGGGACAACTCTTAATTGTTTAATTCAAGTGGCTCCTAACTTGCCCAGACAACACCATACTTTGGGGGAAGGCCCTTTTCTATTACAGAGACATGGTTGCATAAGTTTCAGTGTGGAAGAACTTGACTGGCGTGCACAGATCCCTGAACTCAACCCCATCCAACACCTTTGGGATGAGCTGGAACAGAGGCTGCGAGCCAGGCCGCCTTCTATCCAACCTCAGAAATGCTCTACAGGATGAATGAATCGACACAAATTCCCACAGAAAGACTTCTATTAAAGTCCATATTAAAATTGAATGCAATGTCATTGAAGTCCCTGTTCATGTAATGGTCAGGCGTCCCAATACTTCTGTTCATTTAGCCAGGTTTTTGAGCAAAATCAACTGAGAGAAGGTTAGTGATGGATGTAGCAGTTTTTGGAGTCATACAGCATCAGTATATCATGCATTGCTGCAAGGCTGGCTAACTTACTGAGCATTTAAAATAACTTCAAAATGGTAGATTCAGAAGTTGTGGTAGTTCCAGAGCAAATGCTTTGACTGACAAAGGCATTCTTTTATTCTGTTTGCCCAGACAAATGACTTGAAAAATTAGTTCTTCTTTTGAAGGATGCTTCTAACAAGCATTATTTGTAACAGAAATACACCAGTGTTTCTTTTATACGGGGTCAGCTGTTGGTTAGGGAGCTGCTCCTGTGATTAGAAGGTTATGGGTTTGAATCATAGGACTGCTAGTGGCACCACAGCAGTACCCTTGAGCAAGGAACTGTACCCACACACTGCTCCCTGGTGCCGCATCATGGGCTGCCCACTGCTTCACTTGGTAAATGGATTGAATACAGAGAAATAATTTCACATTGTTCACACTGTTTGCTGTGGTTTGGCGTGTTTATGTGTGACCATAAGGCCCGCTTTACTCACCTGGAATGGGTGAATCCACCTAATGCCTTCTGACTTTGTATGCTGGGAGGACTTTTGATACTGCACTGGTTGATATTGCATTGCTTTTTTGCCTCACCTTATCATGTTCCCTTTAAAACATTACACCCAGGGAGCAGGAGCTTCGCTGAGCTGTCTTTGGAATCAAAGAATTCCCTTAAGGTGCCTTACCACCTCGGTGTTGTCTAAACCAGAGCCGACAAACCCCAGAGGGCCTTTGATATGACCCAGAGAAGGTGTTGAAAGTTGCACCAACAGGTTAAGGTGCTGACATTAAAGGCGTTTTATATGCCCTGTCAAGACAAGGACAATGTAATCCCACTGTGATAAGAGACAGAGCTGGTTGTCAGCCAGGCTAGAGGAGACATGACGGTGTAACAGTCTGTAGCATCGCAGTCCTTCCTTAAGCGGTGTGTTTCTGCTGCCAACAACCGAGGCTATTTTTTCATATGTAGGTCCTGCAAAACACAACAGCAATCAAGTAAAGAAAACCGGTCCAGTGCTGGCTGAAAGACGAGCTGCAACTGAATTCTTCCCCTCCCATTCTCTGTTTACTGGTTTTCCCTCCAAAGGGATTGAAGTACTTTGTGTAGAGGAACACACACACAAGATGCATATTGGAGACTGTAATTTTACTCTCTTTACCTTGAAGTGCTCTACACTAACAAAGTTTCCTGCACTGTTCACGAAAACAGACAAAAGAATGAGGCTCAGACCAGGCCAAGACGTCAACTTACCAAAGACTTGTTGAAACATAAGAGTTCTTTTATTAGGAGCCGGCTTAACTTACTCTCGTCCACTTCCAAACCTTCAGTAACTTGATCTCAGCTGTGGACACAACTGAAATAGCCTGCATTTACACTTGCAAGAAACCAGATTAAACCTTTTAGAATTGGCAAATATATTTGTTCTGAATGTCAAAATGTGACTAACAACTTCATGAAATACCGCTGGGTGCACTAAACAGTCTCAAATCTTGGATTTGACTTTCATAAATGAATTGCTTAATGCTATACAGCAAGTCAAAACATAAGTTAAAAATCTCAGCTGTATCAATACTCGATTAGGGATTACAGTGTTCCCAGTGGAAATGTATCTAACATGGATAACTGACACGAATATTCCAAAAAGTAAATACAAATTGAAAGGTTTTTTAAGTTTATTCAAAAGGCACTTTATGGACAATGCCTAGCAGGCCACTAATTGTGCTATAAGAAGAGGGTATATGAGGGGGTATATGGGTATATGAGCAACAGTTGACTGTTAGATGCAGTTTTGTTGTTAATCAGGCAGTCGAAGACAGGGTGTGTGGTTAGGGGAGGTACAGTGGGACTTTGGGATTTGTGTGTGTGGACCTCCTTCTCCGCTGATTGAGCAAAAGGGTTTTAAAGCATAATGAGTAAAAAGTTCTTGGGCTAACAATGCTCTCGACCCCCCTTAAGGGGGAGAGTGCAGGGGTTATGGTTAGAGGGGGGGAAGGGTGATTGTTTAGGGAAAGAGGGAAGATGGCTGAAGGCCCTCTCTGCTCTAATCCTTAATCACAACAGTGTCATGGGGCAAAGAGGAATGCCGCCCTAAAATACAACCCCTCACCTCCTCCCCCCAAAAATCACTCATCCCAAATGACCGCACAGACAAACCCCAGAGCCCCTGTCACACTGTGGGTGTGGGTGTAAGTACCATTCCAAAAAGCACAGATCATTGTCTTATTACAAGCTGTATCATAAAACTTACACCTCATAGAAATTGTGATCTTTTAAGTCCTCTTCTTCAGAATGAGGTCTTATGCTCAGCAAGTACATTTACAGCCATCTGTACCCATTTGAGGACTCTGCATTGGGACATTCCAGGGCCAGTGGTCTGCTAATGTTCAGAGAATGGTCGTGCCAGGCCAAAAACGTGCAATAAAGTGTTTTATGATAGTGTTTCCAACAAAGCAAACTTCTATGATTTGTTTGGAATCCATTAAAGGAAAGATTCACCAAATGTGTTTGTCTGGACATGTTTGACGCCCCTTTAAATCTGTGCTGGAGCTGTAATGCCAATGTTATAGAAGTCTCCCAAATAAAAGATTTTTGCTAGCATAGATTTTCATTACTTGTTCATTATATTAGCTTTGTCCATTACATTTGGGTTGAATGCAATGAAATCCATTCTTTAAAATCATAGATCATTGACTTGACATTAATCATACATGATTTTCTAGTTTGCTTTTAGATTGAGGTCAAATCTTATAAAGCACATTGGCTTTCCATCTTAATCCATTCATGAGCAACATTCCTTTGCCAATAGAGATCTGATGATGTCATCTGCCAGGGCGAAAGCCCTAACCTAAACAGGGTTCCAAAAATTCCTGGATAGTTGCACTTTCATCTTTCATCTTTTATCATAAACGTCCATTATAATTCCGTCACATCATTTTTCAATTAACAATCTTGATGCATTTTACATCAGAATGAGCTCATGCACTCAACAATGTCTTCGCACATCTTTAGAATCCATTCATGTATTCCACATGATGATATTCCATCCCTTAATGAGTGTTCCTATGAGCACATGAAACTACTGAATATAAAAATAGGCTTTCAAAACTTGTACTGACTTTGTTTTGTTTTAACACAAAGCAAAGTCAGTACAACATTGTTTTGCCGCCTTCAGCTCTCTCTATCCCATAACAGAACATGAAAAGTATATTTCACACCCACTGTTCTTATGCTAATGAGAGAAAAAAGGCAGGAGAATTGCATGAGAAAAGCACATGGGTGAAATGACAAAGGATTTTCAGGAGGTTTTCAATGCACTCCACACAAGACTTGAGAATAGGATTCATGTCTCTGGTAACTTTTGGTGACCTGTATTGTCATAGGATCTCTTTGCATTCATACTTGGAATGTGTTCCTAAATGTTCATTAAACTGTGATAGCAATTACGACCTTATTGCCCTATTCATTTTCTCATTCACGCATTTTCAGCACATTAACACTTCAGGTTTCACAGCATGGTGATCCCACAGTGAGAAAGATGGCCCCAAAATAACACTTAATCCTCTTCCCATAGCCTTTTACACACACTACCGGTCAAAAGTTTTAGAACACCCCATTTTTTCTGTTTTTTTTTAATTGAAATTTAAAAAGCGGTTCAGTGTCTCAATGTTCATTCGGCAGAAAGTTCTCCCCAACTCTGCAGCAGGAGTTCCCATAAGTGTGCAGCTC
>JBBPDE010000001.1:14456945-14476410 GCA_037974605.1 Nannopetersius ansorgii
CTTTATGAGCTGCCTCATAAAATGTGCCATAATGACAAAAACTGAGTAAAGTTATTTTTGTTGAAAGTTTTACGTCTACTATCAAAGACTCAAAATAAGCTTTCCTTGTAATAGAGTTGCAGATACACATTCAAGAGCGTTTTTTTCACTCCAGTGTCTTTCCAGTACCTTTCTGGAACATCCAGAAATTTATGGGAAACTGTGGCAAGCGTCAGTGCTGTGTAATTATTTCAGCAAAATCAACATGGATATCAGTACATCAAATTTAATTAAGTATTTTGACCCTAACCTAAGGAGCACAAGTAGAATTGTAAGGTTATAGTTAGGTTAGAAATATCAGTCATCTGGATCGGCTGATATTTGAGAATCAGATATCTGTAACCGAAGGGAATAACAGGTCATTTGCAACAGAACATGCAGATGGTCAGTGTGAGTACTGAAAATATTATGAAATCATGATACTGCTTTAATTATTAATAATATTAAAATGTCATATTACCCACTTCTACGTGACACTTATCTTAGAATGTAAGAGTATAAACCCACCGTGTATCTTAGGTGTCATCATATGTATCAGACCGAACTAGAGAATGATGATGGCATCTTTTATTTCCTGTGTTCTTCAAAATGTGGGAAATGAAAAAGGACAAAAGGGAGAAATCAGTAGCTTCACTGCTAGTCAGGCTACGCAGCGTCATTCATTTCATTTCCAGCACATTTTCAGCAAAGAAAGAAACAAATATGAGTCAGTCTGGGCTTGAGCACATTCCTTTTTCCCATAGTTTTGTTTTATTTCATTTTTTTTGTTTTTGTTTTTTGTTTTTTATTTTATGGACATTTACATGAAAGAAATTCACTCACACTCTCCGGCACAGGACCATCTCCGTGTGGCAAAAGAAAGAAAATAAAGGAAAGATGCAAGCAGAGATCACAACACAATGATGAATGGGAAACAGAGACTGTCTCTGTCTTTGACCGGCCACACCTGGTGTCTATTCCCATAGAAAAAAACAGGCAGAGAGAGAAAGTGAAGGGGGAGGGAATTAACATTAGGGAGGCTGTAAAAAATCTCACTCTTAAGCAAGCTCCTTCAAATGGAAATACTGCGATTCACCATTAAAAAATAGGTTCTTTGCTCCTTTTTTAATGTGGAAAAAACAACAAACAAGAAAATATCGTCCAGGCTGTGATGCATGACATCCACTTTGGAGTATTTCTCTTCTTTTGCTTGGAGCCGTTGTGGAACGTTTAAAATTTGTCTCTTTGGACACAACCACAGTAAAAGGGCAAGTTACGGCCAACGTACACACTTCTACTGTACATTTACTTGCCTTGTACACAAACATTACATCATTCAAGATAAGAATACAATCAGATCACATACTCAACACTCACCCCCCTACCCTTAATAAAGGCCAATGTACTAACAAACGCCATTCACACCGGGCACAGGTCCCCTCTGGAGAAGGCATCAGCCATACAGCAACAGCGGCTTCACGGTAATTTCACCAACATAGGCAATAAAGAACAAGTCTTCCCTTAGTTAAGCAAAACTTTTAGGAATGTCCCGATCTAGATATTTTGTCCACAATTCAGTCCTTGAATCCAGAGGCCTTGCGATCTGATCTGATATTTGTACTTTAGTGGATAACACAGCTGCACTTTCCACTAAACAACCGAATTCAAGAAGGTAGTCTAGACCATCAATGACTTTGAGTAGAATAACTTGGGCATAATGTGACACTGGTTGACTGCAAACAACTTAGCAAGTGAAATGATCTTATATCTAGTCTGTATATTTCTCTTATAATGTAGTGAAGATATTTTAAGATTGCTTAAGTTACTTCTCTTTATCATTTTATTTAGAGAAATTGCCTTATTCCACTGGAATATGACTGAAACTTTATATTATCTTGGTTAATGTCCTTAAAACGGTATTGGAATAGTCATAGTTCAGTTTTCTCCAACTTGTAGATTAGCTTCTTCATCTGTATTTGGATAATGTGGGTTCAACCATGTTTGGATAAAAGGCAGCTGGTTTAATAGCATTATTAAAGGTGGAACATCAGCACAATAAGATGCATCAATAATAGAAATGGCTTTGTTGGTTAATTACAGTGGGAGCATTTTGATTTTCTTATGTCTCTTGTTACAACAAGATGTTATTCATTATAGTTATTTTCAGCAGGCTTATCTTTTATAATTGTTATGTGCATTTATGTATTTTAGTAGTATTTGAGGTTACAGTTGAGTAACCTAACCTATTCAAGAGACACTGGTACTCATAGAATGCCCCTCAGTCAGCAATAACTATAAATATAAATAATTGTGTCAGCAATAACTTTAATATTTTTATTAATACGTTTATTTGTATTATTTTAAAAGCCAAAAAAGCAAATCAATCAGATGATCAAGGTACTGATCCATTTAAAAATCAGATTTTGTGTCAGGTCGGCTCTATAATATGTTGGCAGAGACAAACCCCCTTTAAAATGTGTGTCAGAGAGTCAGGGGTAAGGATGCCGGAAAGTGAAAAAAAAACCCATAAATACGAAATAGCAAATGTATAGTAAGCCCAGCAGACACGTAAACTTCAAGACACTAAAACTCAGGTTAGTTATATAAAAAAGATGTGTGCCAGTTTGCTGTATTGTATTTAAAAATAATCAGCCCATGAATGCTGCTATGCACTGGGCTGTCTTTACCCATAAATGGCTTGATAAGAGCCAGTGAATAACACCCAGTAATGCAGAGCTAAAGCACCCAAATCAGATGAATGTGGTTCTATGTGCAACGCGATTTTTGCCCATAAAACCAATGTCTGGGCGTCTCCAAACACTGGTTTTACAGCAACCATGCAATCATCACAGTTTCTTGCTGGAATACATCTAATTTTTTAAATGTATCTTATAATGAGACGATTCTGACACATTAACTAGATTTAAGATGATCTCACTTGCCACAATTTTTAGCAGTGTAAGGATTGTTAAACTCACTGTTACTGCTAAAACAAATTATATGAATATAATACATGTACTTTCCAAATTTGACATTAGGCCAGTTTAACCACATTTTAACTAAAGGTTTAAACACAGTTGAGACACTGACACTGCGGATTCTACTTTAAAAACTGTAAACATTTAAACCACACTTCACTGCCTCACATTGTCGATTGTGGCTGGTTATGGCAAAACAATGGCCTAAATAGGGAGTCAAAATTGTCTCTACTAAACCAAAACTGGCTTATTATAGCAATAGTCAATCCATGAAACTATCAGCTTCCAACTAACACCATTAGAAACCTTCCAATCAGAACAGGACATCCCTAAACTTTTAGCAGAGAATGTTGTTCAGGTCCTTTTTTTGCTCTACTTACTGAGCCCGAAGTATGACTTAAGCAAGAAGGAACCACTACATTCTGCTTGTTCCTCTGTTGCCTGAGACGTCACACAACATGCAAAAAAAGGTGTCCAAAATTTTGGCTATATTTTCATTGCTTCCGTTATCGAAAATGGTTTAGTGCCTTATAGTCACACTCAGACTGTGCAAAATAGTCACAAAAGTACTAAAAAGATTGTAAAAGTATTAAAAATGGAACTGTAAAAGTAATAATCACTGACAAGGAAATACCAAATGAATATGTGAAATCAAAGCCTATTTCTGCTTTTACTGAAACAATTGGATGCTCTCCTACATCATACAAATTGTGGTGCAATGAGTAAATAAGTAAGTTCTGTAGTACTTCAGTATAAGTACTCTAGTATAAGTACTATATAGCAAGTACTAGGTAAAACCACAGTTTTGGAGATACAAAAATAGAAATGATCCGTCAGATTTATTTTCCAGGAATGTTGGCAGAAATAGTTTGGTTTTCACATTTTAATGCGTAAGACATTCCGAACACCTTCCAGGAGTCACATGGCATGTATGTTCCATTCCGAAATGACAGAGCTACAATCTATGTACAGCAAGTGTCTCCCAACGTAAAGCTCATGGGCTGGAAAAACAAAACAAAACAAAACAAAGTCAGACAGTCCTTTCAGGTAGGCCACAGACGGACTTTGGGTTCGAAATAGTCTCCTCAGCACAAGGTCACATATGCATGCTGGCACCCCAGTATAACTCTTCATTCTTGTCTTTCACCTTGACCTTTTTTTCCTTCTTCTTTTTTGTTTGAAGCACACTGCAAATTACAATGTCCTATAACACAAAGCAGTCTTGCAGATAGGAAAGAGCTTGTTGTACAAAATAAGAGGCGCGTCACAAGCAAAGTCTCGAGACTGGCTTCCAGTTTTTGACAAGAAACAGGGAAAAAAAATGAAAAAAGAGGAGGAAAAAAGACGTGGTGGCGTCAGGAAGAAGCCGAATTACCAGAGCCGTGCCCCCTTCCAGTTTGCCACCCAACGGTTTGACAGCGTCGCACGTACGGACACACACAGATGTGGATGCCCCCGAGAGTCACAAACACATTATTGCGAATTAAGTGTGCTTTTGTCAATTTTTTTTTTTTTACATTTCTCCCATTCTTAAAAGGTTTATTCCAAAACAATATTACAACATGCATCCAAAGTAATCATATAAAAAGGAAACAATCAAACATGAGAGCCCTGTTTTTAAAACAAGGCCAGACATTTTTAATTTATATACACCCTGGCAAACACACCTGGACGAAGAAAGAATCTTATGTTGGCTTTTCAAGAAGAAAAGTGAGGGGGAGGGGGTTAGAATGTACAGTAGGAGGTTGGTATAAAGTTTGTCGTGGTTTTTTTTGTTTGTTTTTTATTTCAAGTACCACCCAAGCTTTGAACAGCATGCACCTCTGACCTCCTCGAGCTTAAAGGGGTATCCATTCATAGAACTGGCTTGGGACACCAAGCTTTCTATGTGAGAGAGAAGTTAGAGCCTTACATGTGGATGCAGTCCCCAGCAAACAAACAAAAACAAAAGCAAAAAACAATCCCAATTGGTGGAGGGTCTTTTAGGCCTGCAGGTTGTGAATTCTGCACCTGTCAAAGTTCGCAGCTGAGGGTGATGTGTCAGACTGTATGGCACAAAGTTGTACCTTAAAAGGAGCTGAATTATGGATGGACTCATTTATCTCTCAGTGCTTTAATGAGCTCTCCTCTAATTATAGTCTGAATAAGACCGATTCTGGTGGCTAAATATGGTCACGTTGCTGGTGTCTAGCTCCTCACAGTGAGCTGCAGAGAGTGGGTGGTGTGACAGCTGGAAAAAAATCCCGTTACTGGGTCACTGGCGACCGAATGCCACTGTGGAAACCAAGAGATCTTACGCCGATTTCCTCATCAACAGGCGATGCATTTCCCCGTGGGACACTTAGGGAGTCTCTTGCCATTCAAGTGTCCTTATGAGCAAAACATGAACCACCTCTTTAGTGGCAAGTAATTCACTGCAGCTTGGGTAAGCACCACCGAATAAACACGTGCATCAAATGAAGATGCTCCCTAGTCCATAACCCTTTGGACCGGCTGGAGAACGAGGAGATGTGGAGATTCAAGCCCTGCAGACCAAACTGACCATGAGAGCAAGAGATGAGAGTCTACCTTGCTTCAGAGTCTGTGGGTAGACGTGCAAGAGTAACCTGTCCTTGCTGTGCCAGATGGAACAGTATGTGTATTAATGTGTCTAGTTCAGGTTGAGATGGGTGGATTTTAGAGGGGTTAGGGGTTTCTTTGGATCTGCCATGTTGGTGTTGATGGGCTCATGGAGGCAGAGGCTGGGTGGGTGTGACAGAAGAGGGCACAGAGCTTAAGTTAGCGTGATATAGGCAGATGCTTTCTCCTTCAGCTGCCGCAGACACAGGTGACAACTCCAACTCCCTGCAAAGAAAAGCCACCACCATTGACATTAGTCAACATTCACAAATATTCACTCACAGTGTCTGCTGACAACTGCTGAGCATCAGATATTAAATATGTTGGCTCACATTTTTCAAATACAATAGCAACAACCTTTTGTTCCACACCACTGTAAAGAAAGTCAGGATGTTCTCTACAGTGTACCGTTTCACATCAAGCTCTCAATGACTGAATTACGCAGAAATGTAAAAACGGAAGAAGAATCAGTTTATATTTCCTTTCATAGAAAAAGACCATTGAAAGAGACAGCAAGCTCTAACTTTTCACCAGCATGTAATATAAATGCCTAAGAAAGTGAAAAAATGCATACCCTCTGGAGGTTCTGCCATAGGCGGGCTTAGACAGTACATGTGGTACCCTCGATCACAATCATCACAGAATAAAAGTTGATCCTGTAGGAATTGTACACACACACACAGACAGAGAAAAATAAATATCTCAAAAGCTAAGACACAAGTAAATAAACAAAGTCAAGGCCAGGGGTCATCAGTTCTGTTCCGGGTGGATTGATGTCCAGAGTTCGCTGATTTCACTCCTCATGAGTTAATTAGCAGGTTTAGTGAACGTGTTTATGGAGGGAAATGATGACCCCTGATTTTGGCTGTTAAACAGTTCAGAGTAGTGAACAGTACTAACATCATTCTCGGAGGTGCCACAGAGGCTGCAGGACTTGCACTCGATGCATTGCCAGCGGTAGGTTCTCACTGCCGCGGTCATGTTGACTGTGAACTGCAGGCAGGATGGGTGGCCTAAAATAATCAAAATACTGATTTTAAAGGGCCCATGTCCTACATTTTTCTTGTATTGTATTTTTCCCTGAGGTCCTCTTACAGCATTAGTGTAGGTTTACATACCAAAATAGATCATTTTTACAGTTTTCCAAACCACTGCATGACTGACCGCCTGGGTGGGGCTAAACTGTTGTAGGATTAATATATGGACACCAATCAGCCACAATGTTAAAACCACTGACAGGTGAAAGGAATAACATTGATTATCTTGTTACAATGGCACATGTCAATGGGAGGGATCAATCAGACAGTAAATGAGCTGTCAGTTCTCAAAGTAGATGTTTTGCAAGCAGGAAAAATAGACAAGCAGGAAGACGAGTGATTTTGACAAAGGCTCAGATTGTGGTGGACAGAAGATCTCCAAAACGTCAGGTCTTGTGGAGTATTTCCGCAATGCACTGGTTACTACATACCAAAAGTGGTAGCCGTGATAGGGTCATGGGTGCCCAAGGTGCACTAAAGCGCACAGGAAGCAAAGGAAACCCATTTGTTTTTTTCCCACTGTATGCTGGGTATGACAGAAAGGTTTCAGAACTCACAGCGCATTGCAGTTTGCTGCATAGCTGCAGACCAGTCGGAGTGCCCATGCCACTTAGGCCATAGAGCAATGGTCTGATGAATGAGGTTCACATGATGTGGACAGTTGGGTGTGTGTGTGTGTCCACACCAGGATGCACTGTGGGAAGAAGGTGTTTTGCTCCAGGCAACATTCTGCTGGGAAACCTTGGGTCCTGGGCTTCATGTGGATGTTTGACATGTACCACCTGCCTAAACATTGTTGCAGACTAAGTACACCCCTGCAAGGCAACAGTTTTCCTAATGGCAGTGGCTTCGTTCGGCAGGATGATGCGCCCTACCTCGCTGCAATTGTTGTTCAAGAAAGGTTTGAGGAACAAAAGAGTTTAAGGTGTTGTCTTGGCCTCCAAATTCCCCAGATCTCAATCCTCTCAAGCATCTTGGCATGAAATGGAGAAACTGGTCTAATCCATCAAGGCCCCACCTCTGAACTTACAGGGCCTACAAGATCTGCAGCTAATGACTTGGTGCAGACACCAAAGCACAATACGAGGGAAACCTACACATTAGGCAGGTGGTTTTAACGTTATGGCTGATTGGGGTATTTCAATGGGCTGGTTTTTGTGCCATCATAAAGAAATCCAGACTGGCAGTTTTTGCAGCTTAGTTTCAAAATATGAACTGAATGGATTGGAAGAAAATGCTACGTCTAGAAAGACTATTTCAAAACTATATCAAAAAATCAGTTTCTAAAAGGCAAGGGAATTTTGCTATTGCATGATATGAAGCCAATCCATTTAAAGTCAATCCAGAATTGCTCTTCATTAAGGCAGTTGTCTAAGGCCGAAGAGAGCATGCACTGCTATGGCCGCACCTGATCGGCCACAGTCTGCGCAGGAGATGAGGTCTTCCGGGCAGCCAGTCTTCTTGGAGCCTCCCAGACAGAAATCACAGTAGCCATTGGGGATGACAGAGCCATCTGCTGCTTTTTTGGCTGCAATGCAAGAGAGAAAGTGTGTGTGGAGGGGATGAATCCACTAGAGTTCACACTATTTCTAATGTGATTTTTTTTTTTTTTTAAAGAAAGGAAATGAAGGAAAATGTGAAGTAAAAGAAAAGAACAAGGAAGAGAAAGAAAAGGGAAATCATAAGAAAGGCAAAAATGTCAAATTAATGAATTGATAATGAAAGGAAATGACAAGAAATTAATTAAAGTGAAAGAAAAAGTAAAAGGTGAAAGAAAGGAAAATGATAGGACAGAAATACAACTGAACATGGAAAGAAAAATAGGATGAAAGCAAAGAAAAGTATTTGGAAATAGTAGGAAATTATTTCCTAGGAAAGGAAAAAAAAAAACAAACTGAAACACAGCAAAGGAAGGGATAAGAAGCAGCGCCAGTGTGTGTGTTTTTTCTCTCCATATGTTAGTTTTCATTTGGGTGCATGGGCCCACTGATGCTTGGGCCTTTCCAGCTCAGCCACTGTAACAGTGTGTGGGTGGGGGAGGGGTGGGGAGAGGAGGGTCTATTCTCCGGCGGGAGGCCCCGGGCTCTGTTAAATATTGTCACAGAAACAGAGGGAGGGCTGGCCGCAGAGAGACAGGTACGCTGCAGGAGGCCAGTGGGTTATATCATTAACAAGGGAGACAAGACAGACTGCATGCTTCCACACCTTAGCCACTTACACGCCGGCATCGGGAGACACGCGTTCACGGCTGAGAGCGCCTGTCTCTCCGATGGGAGAATTAAAGAGTGACGCAGGACTGTCTTTAGGAAAGCAAATATGAGTACAAAAACATTGTTTAGGTGAGCTAATAGATAAGATGTTTGGGCTCCTCCAGAGAATAGCAAATCTTCACACGCACTTCAGCTCACTTCAGCTCTGCAGCACACACACACACACACACACACACACACACACACACACACACACACACACACACACATACACATTCAGAGTAATCGCAACCACAGTGTGTTGCTGCTGGATGATTTGGAGAGAGAGAGAGAGAGAGGTCATTAATCCACTCCCCTCTCCAGAGATTCTATCAGTGGGGGGAAGGGTGTGTGTGTGTGTGTGTGTGTGTGTGTGAATGGTGGGTTTGGGGGGGCTGTTGTGGCTTTTTTTTATTCTGTGGGGTTGTTCTGTTCTCTAATCCCCAGAGAGTGAGAGAGAAAAAGCCTCTGATCAGGATGAGAGGAAGAGAGGACTAGTCCGTGCAGTATTAAAAAACTGTGATCCATACAGGCTGCACCGAACACACACTGGAAAAAAAAACACAGTTCAAAAGCAACGGTGTGCTTTATCACAAAACAGAATAAAGCACAAAAGCATACAATGAGATACAATGGCACTGTCCATGGTGCTGAAATAGCACAGGGCTCTGCTATTTCTTGGCATGGACTTCTTGCAAAGGGGTCCACCGAGAAGTAAAAAATCTACACCCATCAGCAAGCTGCTGCTGTTAATACAGTATTTTAGCCAAAAGTACTTTTTCTAAAACTCTACCCTGTGATGCTGGATGGAGGATGCTCATCAGCTCCTCTTCCTCTTAAGGAGTTTTTCCTGCCACTGTCATCCCATTGGCTCATTAGGGGCCTGGACCTAGATTTCTGTAAAGCTGCTTAGCGGACCATGTTTGTTCCAAATCTGCTATGCAAGTTCAATGGGTTTGAACAAAACTGCACAGCTAAAGACAAGAAGTCAGTACACGTACTATATGGACAAAAGTATTGGGACACAGAACCATTACACCACAGGGACTTTAATGACATTGCTCTCAAAATATAGACTTTAATCTGGAGTAGATCCCTCTTTTGCAGTTATAACAGCTTCCACTCTTCTTGGAAGATTTTCCACAGAATTTTGGAGTGTTTTTGAGGGAATTTGTGTCCATTCACTCTGTAGAGCATTTATAAGGTCAGGCACTGATGTTGGACAAGACAACCTCACTTGCAGTCTCCATTCCAGTTCATCCCAAAGGTATTGAACATGTTAATCATGTCTTTACGGAACTTGCTTTATGATGAAATATATAAGGTTATCCCCCAAACTGTGTCCACAAAGTTGGAAGTATGGCATTGTCCATAATGTTTTGAAAAACAGGTTTGTCCCAATACTTTTGTCCATATAGTGTACAAAATCATTGCTAGCTGGTTGTGAGCTGGTCAAGACACTATGCAACAAAGTGCATGGAACAGATTGTGCTATCAATCAGGCTTAAATGGTCTATATTAGGAGCAAAAGAGCATTTTCTGTCTCACAGTGCAGAACATGTGCCACTGTCCATGGTCCTGATTGACATTCTGACTGCAAAGCTGCTAAACAGTCCATGAAGAAAAGCTTCTAATGGAATAACATTAGAATGATGTAGGGCCGAGACAACTGTCATGATTGACAGTATAAAAAAAACAAAAAAAACAGGAGACAGTTATAAGTGTGACTGCAGAAGCACTATTTTTAATAGCAAGTTTTATTATTATTATATTTATTACACCTGGTTTTTGACAAAACTTGCAACATCAAAAGCAGCTGAGTTTTGTTCATTTAAAAATCATAGTTTTTGTCTGTGATGTCACAGCTAACATGACCAGAAAGGGACAAAACAAAGAGAAACATAAAGAAACAAACAGAGCAAAACACATAGTAGACTCATAAACAGACATTAAAGATCTGTGTCACTGTTTGTTGTGGTTTAATTAAAACTAATGACCACATAATTGCTGGTACACATTCAGCAGTCCTTAACCATTAATAACTTAGTGAGAGCTACTGCATTAACACCTCCTCTGTGGTTTAGCAGTAGAGTGCCAGTCACTGAATGAAGAAAATCAGAAGAGTGCGGCTTAGAATCTACGTTGTGAAAATGTGTAAACTTTTTTGGCCATTAAACCAAAACTGGTTTTATAGCAATCACACAGTAACACTTCACAATTTCTCACAGAAATGCTACTAGTTGATGTTTCATTTACATTTTCTTTATTACTTTATTTTGGATTTTCGCAAGCAAAGGCTAGGGCATGCTTCCGCTGAATCACGTAAAACAGCATCACATCACAAGTGCTGCTAACTTAACAATACTAAGCAGCTCAACATGTGTCTACTACAAATAATAATAAATACTGTCATGTTCCGTCAGCGGCTGCTAGTTTATTTAGATTTTGAACTCTTATTGTGAAATCCTGAGCACACCGGGCTTGAGTTTTAGTCCACCGTCAACCTGGCTATTGTAAATGTTTCTCCAGTCTCTTTTTGTTTTGAGGTTTGTTTCATTTACTTTGTGTTCAACAAAATACTATTGAAATGGAAGTCTGCAAATGTGCCTGCCTTCAATGCCTGGGAGATAAGAGGGGGAAATGTGACAATATATAAAAAAAATATTGATAAAATAGTAAATCTTCTTATTATTATTATTTTATTATTATAAATAATAAATATATAACATAATAGTAATAATAGTAAATAATAATAAATATTGTCATGTTCCATCAGCAGCTGCTAATTTATTTAGATTTTGAACTCTTATTGTGAAATCCTGAGCACACCGGGCTTGAGTTTTGGTCCAACGTCAGCTTGGCTATTGTTGATGTAAAATGTGACAATATATAAAATAATCTTCTTATTATTATTATTTTATTATCATAAATAATAAATATATAACATAATAGTAATTATTATTATTATTATTATTAGTAGTAGTAGTAGTAGTAGTAGTAGTAGTAGTGGTAGTACTATTATTATGATTACTACTACTACTACTAATAATAATAATAATAATCATCATCGTTTTTTTTTGCAATATTATATGGTTACTGTCTGGTTAGTGTATAATATCACAATGGTAAAGTTAGTTCGCATTTGCCCACCCTTTGCAGAAATTCTATGTTAACAAAACAAGCCTTTAAATCTGCACTGAAAGCAGGATGATTCATCCAGGACAAGGCAGTGGTGTGGAGGATCAGGTGAGTGTGCAGGCAGCAGTGGAGCGAGCAGGGCTGCGGCACACTGTAAATAAAAAGAAGTGAGCAACTCTCTCTGGTATTCAGACAGAGAGTGTGGCTCCTAATCTCTATAATTAGTGCACGAATGAAGGTGGAGCGCTCACACGCTCAGAGTCTGCTGAACTACAGCACACCTATAGACCATGATTTTTAACATTCCTCTAAAAATGGCATCTCTCTCCCTGTCTCTTTTTCTCTCTCTCCCTTTCATTCTTTCCTTCCTCCCATTCTTCCTTTCGCTCCCATCCAGTGGCGAACGCTGAAATAATTGAAAGAACACCTCCAGTATTGTATGGCGTCTGATCCACATTAAAATGCCATGGCAACGACGTTCAAAGTGACAAATTGGCACAATGAAACTTAAACAAAAGGAGCGAGCGCTACACGGGTGCGACAAGAGTCTTGAGTAAACATTATTGGAAGGCGAGGAAATGAGGGAATGCGATAAAGCACACAAGAGGAATTCTCTGGATTATTGAGCGAATGTGCTAAGACGCTTCAAAGGCCACCGGAAAAAAAAAAAATCTTCTTTATGCCTAGTCCTGACTGCCTTTTCATGGAGGAGGGAAGAAGGCAGGCACGCTAGTGGAAATCTGTTCTTTTGTCCTTCTGTCTTTTATTTCATCTCTCAACTGCAAACACCGCGAGAATCCCCATGGAGAAACAGCCAACGTGTTAACACTCGTGTGCACACACACACACACACACACACACACACACACACACACTTGTGCTCAGATGCCCATGTACTTGCTTAAACATGTAATGCTGAAATGTTTTTCATTCTGACTGTCTATTTCTTTATGCTCGCTCGTACTAAACACACAGAGAAAATACACAACCTCGGACAATGACTCAGCGGTTCTTGTCATACAAAGCATGTTGGGCTGCCCTCTGGCCTGCCTGAACTAAAAAAAAACAGAAAAGAAAGAAAAGAAAACACAGCAACAGTTAAATTCCTCGAGGTGTGTGTAAAGTCTGCCGGCTACAGGCGCTGTCAGCAGCGTTTTTAAAGTGAGAGAAAGAAAGAGAAAGGGATGGGGTGAAAGAGAAAGAGGAGAGAGAGTGTGGGAGAGAGCAGGAGAGAGGATAAAAAGAAGAAAGACACACCAGGAAAGAAAAGAGAAGAGCACAAGAGCATGAAAGAGAGAAAAAGGGAAGACGGAATGAAAAACAGAAATAACTAGAGAAAGAAGGGAAGTAGGAAGAGACACAGCAGGGCTGAGAAAAGAGAACAAGAGCAAAAAAGAAAAAGGAAAGAAAGAATGGAGAGGAAGAGAGAGCAACAGAGAGATGAGACAGCATAGGAGAGAGAAGGAGAGAGAGAGGAGAGGGGCTCACCATTAGAGGGTAACAAAGAGCAAGAGTGAAAGAGAAAAACCAATAGAAGATGGAGAGAAAAGCTGAAATAAGGGGAGAAAGAAGGGAGGGAGAGAAAGAGACAAAGAGAGAAAGAGCATAAGAGAGGAGGGGAGAGAGAGAGAGAAGGGAGAAAGAAAATGAGGTAAAGAAAGAGAAGACAAAGAATGAGAGACGGAGAGCGAGAGACAACATGAGAGAGTGAGAGAGAGAGAGCATGCGAGAAAGAGACAGATTCAGACAGATTCCATGTGTTTGGGTAGTAGGTGACACACCTCCTTCCTCTCTCTCCATTGCGCTCCCATTCTCCGTGCAGCACTCGTCCAATTACAGAGAGAATACAGGCAGAACAGCACACTTCACAGCTTTCAAGTGTGTGTGCGAGCCCATGGGAATTGCACACAGAAAAGATAGAGACAAGGACAGACATCCTCAGATATCCCTTATTCTCTCAATTCCCCTCCGTCCGTCTGTCTCTCTCCCTCTCCCTCTCTTTTTTCACATCATTCCAGAGAAACATAATCTGATTCTGGTCAGACCACAGTCTTATTCAATTAACACTTCCACAGGAATCACCCCAAACCACCTGTTGTCCGATACTTAACCCCCCTGCACTGCATACACTCAATATAAACACACACACACACACACACACACACACACACACACACTCACACAGTCTCACTGTGGCCATCAACCAAGCCAGCCCAACAAAACAATTCACCAAATCACACTGTTCTCCATCTGCAATGCGCCACGAGGCCCATAATCATATGTCACAGCTGTAACAACAATAAAACCACCTGAAGAGTGTAAAATGAGCCACAAAACAATACTAGTCTGACATTTTTGTACATGTGCAGATTTTAATTATCTATGCGTCAGTTTGTATACAACCCCAAGCTGATGAGGGATAAAATAGAACAGATTTTTATGAAACAATTTTAAGCCTCATATTACTTTAGCAACCTCACATGCAATTTTGTACAGCAATCAGACATTTTCAAGACCTCCAGAAAATTTGGCTGGCACAGCATGCAACACAACACTTTTGCAACCCAGAGGTATTTTGGAATTAGGTGCTAGTGTCTGATGAAGTAGTTAAACTGGCTACAATCATCAAATGTAGACTTTATGGACAAAAGTATTAGGACATACCTCTTAATTATTGAATTCTGGTGCCCCCTTAGATCCAGTGAAGGACAAGCTTAAAGCTTCACAAGACCAAGACATTTAGGACAAAGCCATGCTTACAACTTTATGGACACAGTTTGGGGAAGAACCTTTCCTACACCAGCAGGACTGACCCGCAGTGAACCACACAAGCTCCATAAATACATGGCTGGATGAGTTCAGTGTGGAAGAACTTGACTGGCCCCCACAAAGCCCTGACCTCAACCCCATCCAACACCTTTAGGATGAACTGGAATGGAGATTGCGAGACAGGCCTTCTTGTCCAACATATGTGCCTGACCTCATACAGGCATACAAATATTGTCTGTGATCCACTAGTTTTTTAGGCTTATTTGACTTGTTAGGTGCTATTACTGAAACAGATAACTGCTACAGAATGAAAGGGGCACAAATTCTCACAGAAAAAAAAAATGTGGAAAACCGTTCAAGAAGAGTGGAAGCTGTTATAGCTGCAAAGGGGGCAAACTCTATATTAAGGTCTATGTATTTGAATGCAATGTCATTAAAGTTCCTGTTGGTGCAATGGTCATGCATCCCAATACTTTTGTATATTTGGAATAAAAGTAGTAATAAAAACAACAACTCGCCAACTAAGGGTGGATCTATTGTGCATTGGGGGTTGATGGCATCCAGTGGCACTGCAACTGATGTGAGAATAGAAGGAAAAAGGATAGAAATTACGTTTTTCTTATAACCAGGAAAGCCATCAGCAGTGTTTCTTAATTACATTGTGGCTATAAGTCACAGAATTCACTCTTACAATATCTGAATCACCCTCGCGGTGCCTATAATGCAGCACTGTTTTGGAGCATATAAATAACTCACAGCAAGAGCTAGTACAGCCCCACATGGTGGGGTTTTATGCAACTTGGTATAACTAAGCCTCCCAAAGTAAAAAAGTAAACAATGAGAGCAGCTGATTTCCCCATATGTCATATTCTCAAACATTTTATTCAGTTTCACTTAAGGTCTATAGTAGAAATCCTGTAAATATTACATTTTAATTTCATTGAGATTGTATTAAGCATGTAGAAAAAAATCGGTTCTTTCTCGGTTACTTCAACTCTGCACATGCATTGCTTCAACATGGACACAGAGATGCATCGATTTGGTTGTGTTTGCCTTACTTTACAACCAATTACAATTAAACCCGCTTGTAGGGTAAGCTGTAACATTCCCACTTGAGCTGCTTTCAGCTGAATTGTTCCCATTATGGCAGGTGCTGGAGGCAAAGTTCACAGTTTAATGTGCAAATTTCATGAATAAAAATATGAATATAGTACAAATCAAACAAAAACTAAAATGCTATGTTGTGTCCCCGTCCCTTCCTTATATACACTATGTGGAAAAAAGTATTGGGACACACCTGTTTAAACAGGGTTTGGGCTAGGCCCCTTACTTCCGGTAAAGGGCAATCTTAATGCTTCAGACATTTCGGACAACACCATGCCTACAATTTTGTGGACACAGTTTGTGGAAGACTCTTTTGTATTCCAGCATGACTGTGTCCCAGTGCCCAAAGCAAGTTCCATAAAGACATGGTTGGTTGGATGAGTTCAGTGTGGAAGAACTTGACTGGCCCTCACAGAGTTCTGACCTCAACCCCATCCAACACCTTCGGGATGAACTGGAAAAGAGATTGTGAGCCAGGACTTCTCATCCAACATCAGTGAGTGACCTCATAAATGCTCAACAGAATTCCCACAGAAAGTCTTGTGAAAAGCCTTAGAAACAGTAGAAACTGTTATAGCTACAAGGGGGGACCAACTCCATATTAAAGTCTATGTATTTAAATTAAATGTGAGTCAGGTCACTGTTGGTGCAATGGTCAGGCGTCCCATTACTTTTCTCCATATAGTTTAGTTGTTTCAGACTATACAGTTGTATGCAAAAAGTTTTGGCACTCTGCTTTGTCAATTTGTGCAATGTAAAAAAAATTATACACGACTAAACAAACTAAGAAAAAATGCTGATAAACTGGCCACATTACTTTGCTCACAATAATCAATAATCTTTCATTATGAAAACACAAAAAAAAACAACACTTTGCCAACTGTTCAGCCTGAGGGTGTATCTATTATACTTTGAGGGGGTCTGGCAACCTGTTCCACAAGAAATACATGAACACACCACAGCACAACAATGTGAAATTCATTTTCTGCAGGAACACAATGCTCGGTTCCTTTCTCAAGTGTACTTCTGTGATGCCACTAGCAGTTTTGGGATTCGAACCCACAACTTTCTGATCGCAGGGGCGACGCCCTAAACACTAGCCCACCAGCTGATGATGTGGGGAATGAGGGAAGAAGAGATTCCATTAAGCATCAACTTATCCTAGAAGCTAATATCCCATAACCAGTGAGGATGAGAAGAGTTGGAATATTACAACAAGACAATGACCCAGAGCACACATCAAAGTCAACCTTTAACTATTTTAAAAATTGAAAGATTCAAGTTGTGAAATAGCCTCCTCTGCCCCCAGACTTAAATATTATTATAAATCTGGGGGTAGGGTTTGAACATGCTGTGCATGCAAGATGACCTATGAATATTTATGAATCAGAACTCTTCTGCAAAGAAAAGTGGGTAAAAGTCATGAAGGGAAAGACTGTTAGCTGACTACAAGAAAAAAGCCAAAGGGGAGCTTACTAAGTGCAGACTGAACATCTCACATTTTTTTTAATTCAGCAAAACAATTATAATTGTGCATTAGAATTTGATCCATGCGGATATGCTGTTGACGTCTTTTCATTTAGAACTAAATGTCCTTTGACCAGGGGTGCCAAGATATTTACATACAAATGTATGATGGCTTGTGCGTGTGTCAATGTACGTTTCTGATTACAATGGGAATTTCAAAGAAAAGCCTTCATTTGAAGAAGCAAGAGTTGGGTTTGATAAAAGCTCAGGAAGACATGAGGTGATTATTCTACTGTAACAAGTTAATGAAACATTTTTTAATGTTAAGGAATGAGGAGATGATTAGGAACTAATGGCGTCGATGCATGTTTGTTCACATAATTCCATTGTCTTTTTCATTATTTTCTTGAGTGTCATACTACAGATATTTATATTTTATTCATTTATTTATCTGTTGATAATTGTAAATTATGACTATGTATCCATGACAGTCACACTTATTAATCCACTATATATGTCTTAGGGTAATATAAGGGTATGGAACAGAGGTGTTAGACAGAGCAGGACTATGAGGAGGAGCTGAGCAGTGTGTGAGTCAGAGGATGAGGGGAAAAAATAAATAAAAACACTCCAGGTCTGTCAGTGGCTTGTCTGCTAAAGCAAGTGCCACTCACATATACAGCCTTGTGTTCGCATGAAGCATCACTGCAGTCTAAAGAAAGCCTCCCACAGAACTGCGTATAGAGCATATTGGCATTGAAACAGGGCACACACTGCAACACATTAGCAGATGCAGCCGTGCAGATTAGTGTGGATGAAAATGCATACAGATATACACACACTGACACACACATCCTCACCACAGAGAGCACAGATTTATTGCCAGTACGTTTTTGCATAATAACTTTTTCTGGCTTGCTGCATTCCCTGGTTTTTAACATGACAAATGAGATTGCGTCTGTCCTGATTTCTAATATTCTGCATGCCTGCACACTCATACCAACACACAAATACGCACACACACACACACACACACACACACATATCTCATATTTCTCAAACCGAGTTTATAGGAGAAACAAAAGATTTTTAACTTTGGATTAATTCTGGTTACATTAGCATTGGTTCAAGTAGTTTACAAGGTTTTCACATGACAGCGATGATGCATTTCAATTATGAACTGCATTGTACACAAAAACACTGGCCTGAAAAGCATTTACAGACTTTGAATATTCCATGGTATTTCAGAATGTATAGTCAATCAATAATCATTGTCAAAATCACCTTTGAAGGTAATTTTATACTTCAAAGTGAACTATAATTTAAAGAATGTTCATTATTGCAGGTCAAAATATATCCAGTAGGTGGCAACAATGTATTAAGAGTCTGCTACAGCCCAGCTGCTTGTGCGCTATATGTTGCTATAGAAGAAAAGATTGTAGCCTCTTGTTCAATACAGCTTTTATATCACATAGTTTGTAAGGGTGTA
This sequence comes from Nannopetersius ansorgii, assembly GCA_037974605.1. Taxonomy (NCBI): domain Eukaryota; kingdom Metazoa; phylum Chordata; class Actinopteri; order Characiformes; family Alestidae; genus Nannopetersius; species Nannopetersius ansorgii. The sequence goes on from JBBPDE010000001.1 coordinate 14,475,814, forward strand.
ATGCATGAGTTACAAATACAGAGATTTGAATGGAGGATTGAGGGTTTTTTGGAGTTACAGGCCTGACTAAACATTCTCCTACATTTCTTCTTTATTGTCTTCATATTTATCATTTGCTTTTTATTTACATGTTTAATTTATTCCTATCTAAATCTTTCATGTTTTTCATTTCTGCTGCAGTAGAGTGGTCCCAGAATATAAATATAAAGTGATGTATAAAGACTTGCCTTTTCTTGCCTAAATATAGAATCAAATGCCAACATACGCATTTCAAAATGTAGCCATGACATTTCAGTCTAGAGTCTCTCATTCCATATACATCTCCCATGCCCTCTAGTTCGATAAAAAAACAACAAAATTTGTTGCAGTGCATCTTGTGCACACATGTGTTTTTTTCTCTTGTCCAGTCAGCAGGTCAGGTTGCATATCACAGAGAGCCTTAAGCACAATGACATTGCACAGAGAGGGAACAGAGAGCTTTTGGTGCATAATAAAACCTGATCTATGGTGCAATCAGTCTTACCCATACACACACACACACACACACACACACACACACACACACACACACACACACACACACACACACACACACAC
>JBBPDE010000001.1:14502993-14514148 GCA_037974605.1 Nannopetersius ansorgii
GCGATAGAACTCCTCACCCAGGCTGAAGAGAGAGATTCAGAGATGGTTTTAAGGTTTAAATTCATTTTTCAATTATTAAAATAAAGTTTCTCATCCACATTCATAATACAAGCAGAAACTGAACACGGCCATTTCTTTGTGGATCTTAAAGCTATGGTGCACCATAAATTCAAAGATTTAAACTGAATTTACAGTTTTTTCCTTACAATAACTGTAACTGGTCGGCTCAGACGTGAGGTCTCTAAAGTCTGCTTCGTTAGTTTTCTATTGGAGCTGCAAAGCTAATGTGGCCAACAAGTAACGGAAGTGGTTAAGTCAAATAAAGATGCTCATTTAGTTTGTGACATTGAGGCTCTTGGCATATAAAATATTTAATCTTGTTATATATTGAATATTTTGAGACTGTTGTAGCAATAAATTAAGCTTATTTAATTTATTTCTAACTTTTAGGCCATTTAATCACATTTTATCTGCTCTAATTCTATTTGCAGACTATTTGGCTTCTTTCAAGCATTGTTTCTTGAGAAAGTTTACCTGCGTAGTGTCATAAAACAACCAAAACAATCTGCGAACAGCTTTTCTAGTTAAGAATCGTATAATTTAATAATACATCTTATTCAATATTCAAAATGAGAAATATTGGATATACCAAATTGACTTAATATGTTTAGACTCTCCAAAACAACATGAAATTGGGCCAATCACAATGTTAATAAAACTGAGAGGTAAATGTATCAGGCAGCAAGTAAGCAGTCAGTTTTTGAAGCTGTTGTGTTGAAAGCAGGAAAAATGGACAAGCATAAGGATTTAATTTTATCAACATATTTTCTCCTGTTTTTGTGGATGGCATTTTTGCATTGAATGTAACACATGGCAAAAAAAAAATAAATCACAGTAAGTGAAGTTGTCAAGTCAATCAATTTTATATCTTTTCTATAAGAAGATGACTTGTCTTAAGCTCTGAGTGTAAAATTATTGTGTTTATTTTATTAATAATGATTTTAATGAGTTCAGCTTGGACTTGTTATTTTAAGTTATTTATGACACAATTTAGAGTGACTGATCAGGTTATTGTAGGAGGTAGGATTTTAAATGTTCACTAGTTTCAAGACATTTTTTCCTCCTGTGATGTTTCACTTCAAAATCTGTAGATGCTGAAATTAACTGCAGAAAAAGCATCCAATCATTAAACTAGAAAAAGCAAAATGAGATGCAAATAATGACACCAACGAAGTAAGCAACATTCAAAACGTAGCCCCTGACATGTCAAAATATCATAAAACTACTCAGAAAATGTATAAGCATAGCATTTAAAATATGATAAAATATCTAATATTGTTTCCATACACAATAATACATTTCAGACAATTCAGGATAGTCTGTTTCTCTCAGGCCAGTCTCTTGGTATGACCATTTTGCTATAATCTGAGAATAAAGTGTGGGTATTTTTACACACCTTTTAAGATATTTAAGATTTTAAGGCATCGTCAGTTGCTGGTTGCTGTTTTACCATTTTAAGAAGGTATGCATGAATTGGGTTTAATCCACAGTTATTATACAGGAGTAAATGGAATTTCTAATTTAGCTGATCTTATGGTTCAGGCAGATTGGCCTGACAGAGGGCTGGAGTTCCAGTTATTTGGTGCCAGTACCATGTTCAGCCATGTGCAAACAGTTGTAATTTCAAGCTGAAAACCTCTGGCTTTTCAGATTTCAGAACCTCTTCTACCTTCCACTCCTCATACCTTGCCTTTTTTTTTGCCCCACAGACCTCAATCCATATTTAAAATCTCTCAAGCTCTTGCGGTTTTCAAGCCTGGACCACTAAGCTTGGTATAGAGAGTAAAGCTGCAGCAAAACTTATTACCACTACTGTAACTACTGTTACAACTTCACGTTACACTTAACAAACCCAGTGTCTCTTTTATGGCCAGTCTAGTTTTCTTTTCACGGCTTTCTAAATTTGTCGTGCACCACTGCCTTTCTACGGGGATGCATTTCCAGTTTATTCACAACTCGGATTATTTAGTCATAATAAATCTCACATTTCATGGTCCGACAGCATGAATGTAAAAATGTAACATCAGCACACTTGTCTGGACAAGGTGGTGGGCATGCAAGAGCTCACATGTAAAAGAAAATGCCCAGTCGACATTTTAATTTTCTCCACCAGAGTGTGCAACGGGGGAAATGGATGTGAGCAAAGATGCTGAGGTGCATAGTATAAACACTGAGATTTTTACTGCAGGGTATGCAACTAGACAACCCCCTCTGACTGCAAATAGAGGCCTGGAGTTACTTACCTTTCGGTATTAAAGTTTTCAATATAGACCTCCAGGTTTCTTTATTTTTTCTGCTACAATTCTATATTTCAACTAAAATTTAGGAACACTTTATTCATCACTCTAATGAAACATTGTCACTTACACCACCTAATTCTAAATAATTTCTATTCATTTCAACTAAACTGTAGGACAAATTATTTTGGTGCACATGTATATAAACTTAATAAACTTAAGTTTTTAATCAAAAAAATTTTCTATTATGTTTCACATTGAGAAAAGGTAAAATATACCTTTAATGTGCATTAATAGTATACCATTATGTACTTTAGTAGTACCATGTTTTACTTTTTAGTACCATGTTGCACTTTTTGAACTTTTCAGAACTCAATTTTACCTGTACCATAGCTTTTTCTGTAGTATATAGCCTTGCTTTGCAGTAAAATTCATTTGTTTCTGTTTTTATATATCGTTGTTTTACTTTAAAATAACTGGAAACAGTCCGGAGTGCAGCTAGTACATGGAAATCGGCCTAGGTTTACTGGATGTTGCTTTACAATACTAATGCTCAAATACTGAAAATATAAAAATTTATAGATAATTATCAATTCTGTTATCCAGATTTACTGATTTTTCAAAGTTGCTTGTTGTTCTTGCCCCATGTATGTATTTACTAGTGATGTGCAGATTAACCTATTATCCATTGGAAGGGGTCAGGTTATTAGAAAATTTGCCTGGTTCAAGTCAAGAAGTGACAAAGCAGCAATTCAATTAAGTTTGTAGCTACTTCCATTGCTCCATTTTCAGTTCTGATGTTTACACATCCATTATAGGCACTTTCAGCAGTGGACAGGATCAGAGTGGCTGCCCTGACCAGTTTGTTTCTATCTCATAAGCCAAAATGTGTTCTGGCACTTTCTTGTCATAGAAAGCATCAACTTACCAACAGTTTGTGTTAGAGTAGCTCTATGATAGGATCGGAATAATCTTTGCTCTGATACAGTCACCTAGCCATCACAATTTGGCCCATGTTAAAGTTGCTTAGACACTTATACTTGCCCATTTTTCCTGCTTTCTACATACCAACTTCCAGAACTGACTGTTAACTTGCTACTTAACTTATCTCTAGCCTCGACAAGAGCCATTATTATTAGATAATCAATGTCATTCACCTCACCCATCAGTGGTTGTAATGGTGTCAAACTGGTAGACTTGATTAGAATTTAGACTTCTTTCCAGCCCTTAGACATACAACAGTGTTCTTGTGTGGTAGTAGCCTAGTGGATGATACACTTGCCTGTGAACCCAAAGTCGCAAGTTCAAACCCCCACTTTCTACCATTGTGTCCTTGAGCAAGACACCAACCCTTAGTTGTTGCAAGGGGACTGTCTCTGTAACGAATTGATTGTAAGTCGCTCTGGATAAGAGTGTCTGGCAAATGCCCTTAAATTGAGACATATGATACAAAATGATGCTCTCTAATTAAAGATACTGAAGACATACCACCCCAGTGGCATGAAAGGTACCACCTCAGTGACACTTCAGTACCTTCTGTCTGAGTGTGCGTGCAATGGAATGTAAATCACAACAACACTAAGTCTAGACATCAAAGGGTTACAGATATGACCTAGATTTGATATTTTCTTGGTTTGTACATTACTTCAACAAGAGCTGAGACTGTCAACACTTTCCTGCCAAGAAGAAACCATGAAAAAGATGGCAGGGTTTAAAAAAAGAAATCGAGAGCTATTGATCATGTAGAAAAGGCCGGATCTAACCGTCTCAATACAAACATATAGCAAAAGCACACTGAGCTTTGGTGATACATCACAGCTTGCTTGAAAACAATAGGACGCACTACTAAGGCTGGAACCAGGGTGAAGAATGAAGCCAAATTGCATCATGCACCGATGAATACATGGCTAAACCAGCCCCTGGGATGGAAGCTGACACTAGCTTGAGGTGATGATGATGTAACTGTGAATGTAGTGGACACCATGATTGGGGGACTGATCCGTTTTTGCCAGTGGGGCCCTGGAGGACAGCCTTTGGGATCAGTGCTGACTCATCGTGACTTACATATCCACCCCAGCTCTAACCAAGTTTGGCCAAGCCAACGTAAAATGTGTCATGAGTATAAAACTTTCTCTCTTTGTTTTACTTTGTTGGTTACTTGATCAGTTTGGATCAAAACATCTAGAGTTCAAAAATGTGTTTAAAAAGTTATAGGAGTGCAAAAACAAAACAAAAACAGAGTAAGTTATCATGAAGGCTTATTCTCCAGCTGCTCAGATGCTGTTGGTGTGCTTTGATCTGTAAAAAAAACCCCTGAAACTCATTATACACTGTCTTTACCATTCAACTGTTTTGACCTATCTGCCTTGAGCATCAAGCTAAACGTCAGGCTTATACAAAATCTTTTCAACTAAAGGTTGCTGTTATAATGAGAAGCCAGTGTCAAAGCTAATAAAGTACATATTCTGCATCAACAGAACCCTCTTACATTGTCTGTAAAAAGTTCTGTACCACCATAAACTCCTATAGAGATTCTTCACTTCTTTCTGTTCAAAGCCTACTGTATAATTTAGTAGGATGCAAAATTTAACTTCTGCTTTTGGGTCTGACTGTTCTTTCACTGTATGAAAGTGAGCTGAATAAATGCAATTAGCGCCCAAAAAAAGCTTCAAAGAAAGGGGCCACGTGTAGGACTAATATCCACGTCCAAAATTAACTAATATGAACTTCTGCAATATCGGCTAGAGGTGCTTGGTATTCCGGAGTGAAGCAGACTGTACAGCAGCTACCGGGAGGCAGATATGTGCAGGCATTTTTGTCATGAGCGTACCTGTTCTTTATGACGGTTCCACTCGACTGCCTAGAAAGAGAACCAGAGAGAGAAGTTCAGATGATAAAGAGGGACAAATTGCTCATTAAAGCCTGTGTCCTGACTCTCAATGTTATAGTCAAACATATCGGGCCTGTTACAGACATCGTTAATTATATTACACCGCAGAGAAATACATCTGTTCAGTCTAGCTTTAAAGCATTTTATAGGTAATGCAGACATTGGAACTGAGGTGTGAAGCACACTCAACAACAGGAAGAAGATGGAGTATGCATATGCTGTTTGTGAGTGTGAGTGTGAGTGTGAGTGTGAGTGTGAGTGTGAGTGTGAGTGTGAGTGTGAGTGTGAGTGTGTGTGTGTGTGTGTGTATACATACATATATTGATATTTGCTGAGCAGATCACACAGTTCCCTACAGGAAATTTGTAGATGCTCATATCATTTTAAATTCTTTTAGATCATTAAGCCCTTTACACAGCATCTCAACATACAATCATAGATAGATAGGTAGATATATGATGAACAGAACAAAGTCAAAGTCATCTCAACCATATACATGTATACCTATAGGAAATACCTGCAATAATCACTGTATCTTTGACACAGTGAAATTAGAGTTGCCCTATCCATGTGTTTGTGTGCCCTATCACACAAACACATAACAAAGACAAGCATCAACATATGAAACAGTGAGACTTATGACAACATTGATGGAAACTAACAACATTGACGGAAACCAAAAAAGGTGCTATATCATACATTTATAGTATATTTCAGTACTGATACCCTCTTAAGATGTTTGTGTGGATTTCTGCTCCACAAACAGATTTAATATTTGAGTATTTAAATATTTGCATGAATGGGAGGGGCTAAACAGCTGTAGGATGAATATGTGGATATAAGCAAATGTATTGATTCTTGACATCACAAAAACTGTTAGTGTGAATCCAAAACAGCTTAGTTTCCATAAATTAGCTTTTTGCACTTGGGAGTGAAAGGTACATTTTGGAACAGTGCTATGGCCCAGCAAGTTATGGTCCACTTAATGCACTATTTACATACATTTACACACACCTTTCTTACAACTGGACAGTTTTGGAGATGGGAGATTTGTTGCAAAATATTTGGTGTTTTGCAGGCAATTCGGTGCTGTGGAAAGGAGAGCGAGGCTGCTGGCAATAAAGGGAAAATCAATATGAAAAAGCAGAAGCCTGGAGCAAAACCAGCCAGAGTTTAACTCGTTGTTCGCGGCAAGGAGGGCATGAACAGAGCCCACCGGGAAAAGAGTGCATGCAGGCATATTTAGCATGTGGAAGTGATTCTCCCTCTTTGTATTTATGAGCGTGCTCGGAATAGTGAGGGTGAAAGAGCAGTTGGAGTGTGTTCATGTGCATGTGTGCATGAGTGTGTTGGCTTTGGTTTTTAGCCGTGGACCAACGGGACAAAAATTTATGATTACCAACACACACACACACAAACACACACACACACACACACACAGAGCCTCATCTCAGGCCCTGTTGTTCTAAAAGCAAATAAAATATGTGTTGAAAGCAATGCAAGGCATTTTCACTTCATTTCATTGTTCAGAACATGGCAATATATTGCACATTTGCACACATACTGTATTCATTCACAATAGCCCTCGGATGTTGTGTGTCATTCTGCAGCTAGTCATCATGCTAAGGCATTCCAGGTAGTCACTGTGGTAAACAAAAAGATAACATGCTTTTGTCCTGTGTACATTTTTCTTCAACAGTTCTCACTGGATGAATTATGAGGCCATAGTTGTATTTAAAATCCAAATACCCTCACATCCATAACACAACACCGCCACTAAAACTCTTGTGAACTTTAATCCTATGCTTCAGCTGAATTCTATAACAGCGGCTCCTAAACCTGGCATCTACTGCAACGTACACTATATTGCCAAAAGTATTCACTCACCCACCGAAATAAAAGAATGGGTCACTCTCAGGAGCTCAGTGAATTCCAGCATGGTACCGTGATCGGATGCCACCTGTGCAACAAGTCCAGTCATGAAATTTCCTCACTATTAAATATTCCGCTGTCAACTGTCAGTGGTATTTTTAACAAAGTGGAAGCGATTGGGAATGACAGCAGCTCAGTCACAAAGTGGTGCCACGTAAAGTAACGGGGCGTGGTCAGCGGATGGTGAGGCGCATAGTACGCAGAGGTCACCGACTTTCTGCAGAGTCAATTGCAACAGACCTCCAAACTACATGTGGCCTTCAGATTAACTCAAGAACAGCGTAGAGAGATTCATGGAATAGGTTTCCATGGCCAAGCAGCTGCATCCAAGCCAAACATCATCAAGCGCAATACAAAGCTTTGGATGCAGTGGTGTCAATCATGCCGCCACTGGGCTCTAGAGCAGTGGAGACACATTCTCTGGAGTGTTGAATCGCTCTTCTCTATCTGGCAATCTGACAGACGAATCTGGGTTTGCCTGTATTGTGCCTTGTGTGAAGTTTGGTGGAGGGAGCATTATGGTATGGGTTGATTTTCAGGAGCTGGGCTTGGCCCCTTAGTTCCAGTGAAAGGAACTCTTCAGCATACCAAGAGATTTTGGACAATTTCATGCCAACATCAGTTCCTGACCTCATTAATGCTATTCAGAAAGAATGGACACAAAATCCCACAGAAACTCCAAAATCCAAGAATACAAATCTGCATCTCAAAACCACTGTTCACATTTTGTATGTCTATTCCAGCAATACTGACACATACATATGTAAACTATGTGAAGACCATACATTTAAACAAAAGCATTGCAATGTATGGGTCCGTGCTATAAGTTGATCTGATGTCATGCGGAATAAGACCCCCAGTTTTGTAACCACCTCCATCTAACTGGAAAACAATGGAGGACAATTGACATACATTTCCAGAAAAAACTTCTGCAACTAGAACATGCAGATCTATGTCACACTCCACAAACTAGGTCTCAGCAAATTGGGATAAAAATGTTCTTCTGTCTAAAAAGACCCCCAAACCCAAAAGTATTGTGTCCCAATACTTTTGTCCATATACAGTACATAACACATAAGAACATTTTCTTTTGTACAGGGCACAACAGAAGTGCTATTCATGAGCACCACCTCAGTGTCGTGATTGCTTGTGGGAAACTATTTGCACACCAGTGACTATTTTGGTTCAGTTACATTACAGATGAAAATATTGAATAATTGTGCTTTACAGGAATGGAATTAAAATAAAATAATAAAAGTAACTTTAAAAAAAGCACTTTAGCACTTTTTTAAAGCTACAGGTACAGATCTGATATTGATGGGCAGTTTGTTTCAGCAGCAGGCAGCACAGAACTTTGTGAATTGTTAATCATTCTACAATAATGAATACACACTTACACAAACCAGTGATGGGAAATACCATTAATAACATAGCCAATATCCTGACATCAATACTTTTATGAATATTACAATTTTGCTTAAAGAAAACTCTGTGTTTTCATTGAAAAAAGTAATTCTACAAAATATTAGTCAATTTTAGTTTTGATATTTAGGTATCAATCTGTCCACCCCTAAAATATGAACATACATACTGTACATACATACAAACTGTCACACTCCCACAGTGCCACCTGTAAAGGGTTGGGATATTCTAGGCAGCAAGTGAACGATCAGTTCTTGATGTTTGACACAGCAAAACTAGGTTGGCATATCTGGGCCACTCAAGTATCTGAGCAATTTTTACCTACAAAGGCAGGTTATGCTCCCAGGTCTTGCAGTGGTCAGAACCTACCCAAAGTGGTTCACAGGAGGATAACTAGAGAACTAGATGCATTTCCACAAGTATCAACCACACAAGTGCTATTGTGTGGTTGATATAAAACCAGTGTTTGGTGAAAAAAAGTTTAAGTGCAGTGCAGATTCAAACCAGCACCTTAATTCAGGGTGGGCATCAACTCACTGTCCCTTTCGATCAGTAAAAGCAATTGTAATGGGTATGTGAGCTTCAGTGCTGTACAATGGAGCAGTGGAAGAAGGAAGATGGAAGATGCATTATGGTAAGAAGGCAGCGCGGTAGAGGCAGTGTGATGCTCTGGGCAATGGCAAACCAAATGGGATCTGCTAGGAAATGTTGGGGCCTGGGATTCATGTGGATGTTAATTTGAGTACACCTTTACATGGCAACAGTATTGCCCAATAGCTGTGTCTTCTTTCAGCAGAGTAATGAGCTTTGCCACACTGCAAACATTGTTCAGGAGTGGTTTGAGGAACGTGTTGACTTGGCCTCCAAATTCACTCAGATCAAACATCTGTGGAATGTGATTGATGAACTAGTCTGATTAATGGAGGGCCCTCCTCACAACATACAGGACATAGAGGATCTACTGATCTATTGGTGATAAATACCATAGCACCCCTTCAGAGGTCTTGTGGAGTACATGTATTCTCAGAGCTGTCAGCCTGTGAGGGCCTACACAATGTTAGGAAGGTGTTCTAATGTACACACACACACACACACACACACACACACACACATAGGTACATATATTTATATACAGTATGTAAATGTCAGTCCACTATACCATTATTTTCTTTACTCATTTTACTAATTACTAGTTTTGCTCCTGTTCCTTCTTAAAAAGTGGATATTGGCAAATGGACAAGAGAGTCATTTGTGCTGTTTTCATGCCCATTTTAAATGTAGCACCACTGTTCTGCTGTTGCATTCTTCCCATTCCAGCTTTGCAAGCCACAGAATGCATTTGCACCAGTCCTCAGTATCAGTCAACAGTTTAAAGTGCTTGTTATCAGAATCAGAAAAAAAACCCTCCATCTCTGAACCCATAACACACTCATACATACGCATGCACAAGCCTTTTAAATATTGAGTGTGTGATGTGGAAAAGGCATGGACTTAAAAGCAGCCCCAATAATTCTCAAAAAAGGCTCAGATACAGAGCTGCTGGTCTCAAGGTCCCTCCTGAAGCCCCTCCTCATGCTAGCTAAAACCAATCAGAATGCAGAGCCCTCCTTCTATCCCTCCTACAGCCACCCCCCCCCCCCCCCCCACTCGCTCTGTTCCTGAAGCTCTCTGAATAACTCAGCCCTTCAATAATAAGTTGACAGCTGTAGAAAATGGCCGCTCTCGATTTGGTTGCTTCTGCACACAATCTCATTACATTACGCTGCGCTTGTGTGCCCTTGAAAGCTCAGTAAAGTGTTTTTGCTGGAGGATGCCTGGGAACTGACTATATGAGGAAATGCACCGAAAATAGGCCACAGCAGCTAGAAGCATCAGGACACACACTCTAAGCTACCTGACGGATGCTGCTTTCATTGCTGATTTAAACATACCCTCCAGAATTAAAGCAATAGTTTGAAAAATGTACATAAATTGAATTTTCATTTAACTTCAAATGCAGTCAGGACAGTTAAGATGCTGTTTTCTTCTTTAATTTTGCTAAAATGAACTGTTGTCCATCTGTTTCCATCCATCATTTGCTATCCCCCTTTACCCTTTTCATCAATGGGCAGGACCCCCAAAGGACCACAAGTGAGCAGGGGCTATTTGGGAGGCAGGTCATTCTCAGCACAGCAGTGACAGTGACATGGTTGTGGAAAGTTAGTGTGTGTGTACAAAAGGGCTGCTGGACTGACAATGGGCTGCCAACCAAAATATCTAGCCAATGGTGTCCTGTGGCCAGAAACTGATTGCTGATAAAGGGCTAGATGGTGAGGCAAACTGTGCAGTATTGAATTATCATCAATACATTGACACCTGCAAGGTGGACCAACAGTCAGGGTGGACAACAGTAAGTGGACATAGACAGGATGGTATCATTAGGATTTTGCTGATACTGATATCAACACTGATACCAATACTTATCAATACTCTTTGATACTACTCTCCATAATTTGGTATAAAAAAATAAAGCCACCACAGGAAAAGATGTGGAAAGACGCAGAGTACAGTTCACCTCTCCCAAATGAAGCGGACAAGGAGGTGGGCTAAACCATGTCAGTGACTTTATTACAAA
>JBBPDE010000001.1:14517038-14529118 GCA_037974605.1 Nannopetersius ansorgii
ACCATCACAGAAATTCTAATGGTTTCTATTAAATAGCATTATGAACCATTAACTTTTTCCAGTGAAACTATTACAAACTTCCTTATTGTAGTGTGTTTGACACTTTTCCAGTAGGATTTATATTAATCTTAATCATGTAAAATATTTTTCTTAAATAATATTTGTTTGTACACAGTATATTCATTTAAGTTATGAGCAGTTTTTTTTTTTTTTTGCAAAAATTGCCGGGAGGGAGTCTCGCCCGGGGAGCAATTCAGTGTAGAACCGCCACTGTCTACGAGGCAGACTAGAACCCAGAGTGTAGAACCCAGGTAGGTGTGCTTAATGAAGTGTCTGGTTGTGGTATTGTGCATTTTTGTAGATAGCAGTAAGTCACATCAGACCATGTCATTAACCACATCCCCAAGTAAAGGATGTGGTTGATTTAGAGCATTATAAGTTCAATCAGAAACCCAGTAACTCACCTGGAGCTGTGATTGGTTAGAGACTCATTTGTGTGGGTGGAGGTAGCAGAGTGGGTAGGATGCTTGCCTCCAGAACAAGGGGTCATGGGTTCGAATCCTACCTTACCACCACTGGGTCCCTGAGCAAGACCCTTAACCCCAAGTTGCTCCAGTAAGACTGTCCCCTGTAGTTAGGGAATGGAAGTCGCTTTAAATATTGTAAATAAGTTTGGCTTGTTAGCCTCATTACTGCAGTGCAAAGCTAAAGAAGCAAACTTCATACACTAAACATGACTTAACTGATTTTTCACCAAATGATTGCTCTGAAACGTTTTCTGCAAGGGACCCCATCCAGTGTAAAAATAATTCCATGGACCCCAACACTCCAACTCCTCAAATATAATACACATTAGGCATTGGATACACTAGTCAAGTCAAGTACATTTACTGTATACAAGCAGATATACACATATAAGCAGATGAAGTAGTGTTTAAGGTAGGGGATGGAAAATATTACGATTTATTATTATCATAATCGATAATCTGTCCCCATATTGTTGCCTAAGCATACTGTGAACATTGCCTGTTCTGTAAAAACACTGGCCTAGTGCAGGCTTCACTATAAAGACACCACAAAAAGTCTGATTAAAATAGATTGAAGTTTGCAGTAGATATGAAATAAGCTATCATAATGAAAATAATAATTATTTAATGTATAAACTAGGGATGCACCGATTGATCGGCCAGTGATCGGAAATGGCCGATTTTTGGCCTGATCACTCACACGTATTGCCGATATCTTTTTTGAGGAGGTTTATTTATTTGTTTATGTATTACATTTTATTTATTTAAATTTGTAAAAAAAATGTATGAAAAAAAAATCTTTATATTAAAGAAAATTTGATTTTTGTTTGTATTTGCTGTAGAGCTGCCACTATCATATGTCACTATTATAAAAGTAAACAGGGAAAATAACTACCGCGTTACATTAAAAAAGCTTTTTTGTTTTGTTGTCGTCGACCACATGCAGCAGCTGTAATTTTCTGCTATCTGGGGAAAAAATCGGTATCAGAAAAATCGGTATCGGTCAATCATACTTACAAAAAAAACGGTAATCAGAATCGGCCAAGAAAACTGCAATCCGTGCATCCCTAGTATAACCTGATTAAAAATCATTGTGTTCAGTTTAGGTACTTTGACGGTACTGTGGAACTGCTTGGACTTATCAATCCTCAGGAAAACATGATACTCATTGTGTGCTGAGAAAATGTCTCTAAATGTCCCATTTTTGCAACACTCCCCAGACCAAATTAAAATGTTGGTCAATGATGACTAGGGACGCACCGATTGCAATTTTCTTGGGCGATTCTGATTACCGATTTTTTTTGTAAATGTGATCAGCCGATACCGATTTTTCCGATACCAATTTTTTCCCCAGATAACAGAAAATTAGAGCTGCTGCATGTAGTTGACTGCAACAAAAAAAATGGGTTTCAACTTTTTTAATGTAACATGGTAGTTACTTTCCATGTTTACTTTTATAATAGTGACATATGATAGTGGCAGCTCTACAGCAAATACAAACAAAAATCTAATTTTCTTTAATATAAAGATTTTTTAAATAAATAAAATGTAATACATAAACAAATAAATAAACCCCCCTAAAAAGGATCAGCTTGAAATGGGCAATACGTGTGAGTGACGATCAGCCCAAAAATCACCCGTTTCCGATCACTGGCCAATCAATTGGTGCATCCCTAATGATGACAGGAGGGTATTGGCTCATATAGACTATTAGCTCATAAAAAACTGTGATTGATAGGCAATGTTTCTTTTGGATGTAATTTGTTTCTACCCATGTCACATCAGAACATAATAAATCAGTGCTATACATCATGGACCACCATGAGTGGTTTCTAGGGTTACAAGCCAGCACATCTGAAGGCTGAGCCTGTGTGGGAAAATCCAGACGCCAACTTTCAAGGTAGACTTTTGCCAGCAATGGGTGACGCAGATGAAATCAGCAAGCATCTTCAGCAATTACTCCTGCGCTTTGATTACATTTGAGTTCATTAGATGCTATAATTCAAAGCCGCTGCCGAGTGACAAGTGGCAGTTGTTGCCACACTGGCAGCATGTAAAGTCAGCTTGGTGCAAAGAAAAAGCCTCTGAATTCTAATTCACTGCTCTTGTGAACTCGCACAGCTATTTTGGGCCACGTCTACATCCTTTGGAGGGGTGGCTCATTCTAAGTCACAAAAATCACATATAACAACATGTAACAGCTAAAATGATCATGGTGTGTTCATGCTTAAGAGACAGGCTAGTGAACATTATGTCTAACAAGACAAAAGAATGAGCAACTGGAGCCTGGAGTATGAGGGTATCATTTTTTGCCCAAGTCTTTTAAACAGGCACGAAAGAAAAAAGAAGAAAAAAACACACCATCTCAAGCAAAGGGGGGTGATTGGGTAAAATCAAAAGCAGGGAGTGGTGGGTAGCAAATAGCTAGAAGCATCTGAGCCCTAGTGCCAGGCAGAGGCAGAGGCACGACCCTCTAAGGTAGCAACTCACTCACTCACTCATACACACACACACACACACAAAGACACCTTCTCCTCTAACCCATTGTAATCTGGGCCAGTAAAGAGGACAGTGGAATGCAAGGACCATAAATACACAGCTTGTAACTTGCTGACCACATCATCCCACATCTGACTAGCAGGACACCAATTAGTCTCAATTAACATGATTTTCCCTTTAACAGAATTGGAGGGCTCCCTCTAGAGGAGACAGTTTGTTAGTAGAGGCAAAACTTAATTCTGGTGAAGTGCTGGGGGGCTTTTCTGCTACAAAATCACAGAAAAGGGAACACAGCCTTCAACAGCTACAAATAAGAGAGTGGCTCTATTATATACATAATTAATCAACTGTTATCTAAACATCCCTTTCACCCAAAACAGTAAAATCGCTTGCAGATACATTAAAACAACTGTGTTGTTATTTCAATTAAAATTTGAACAATTAGAAAATTGAAAGTTGACCTAATTTAGTATCTGCAACACTTTTTTTTCTCAGCAGTCATGATGGTTGCAACCAAATGAGACAACAAGTGACATCTGCTGTGGATGCACTTGTAGCCCTGTAAAGAATCTGCTTTGTTATCTGTAAACAAATGATCATATTAACCTACACCAGAGCCTATCAAATGTTTAATGCTACAGATGCTCACAAAATGCTTTATGTTATTTATTTATTCGGTGTGTATTTATTCATTAATTGTAATGCAATTATTGTGCAGTCAAAGGCAAATTGTCAGAAATGGACGAGTTATCTTTCTGCCTGTCTGCTAGTCTGTCCGTCTATCCTGACATGCCAGACACTCAACACCTCAGATGAGAAGAGTCTGAAAATACAGAGGTGAGTGTTGAGTCCTGATGCTGGATGTTTCTGGTCTTTCTATTACTGTTTGGAGGGACAATCTAAGCACCCTCACACACACACACACACACACACACACACACACACACACACACACACACACCCATCCCCCCATCGCTGCTGGAATTACACTATGCAATTCTCGAACACTCCTCCTTTTCCATCACCCACCACCTCCACCTCCCTCACTACACTACCAGTCAAATGATTTATCTTGTTCCCTTTCTCTCTCTCTCTCTCTCTCTCTCACACACTCTCTCACACACACACACACACACGCGCACACACACACAGATGTGCTGAAGCACTAAACCAGCATTCCGAAGATAACCAGTTTACTGTGGTCCTAAAGACTGAGAAATACAGAGACAGCGTTATAGAACCTCTTGACAAAAATGATAGAATCAGCACCCAGCTTTTTCACTTCTTAACAAAGACAAAACCCACAGAAATGACAAAATTTTTGGTTCGTCGCTGAACATTCTGGCTTTGTGCCACATACCTGAAGCAAAATAAATGAACTCAATTCAATAAGTGGCATCCTTTTTCACAATCAGTACTGTGTCGCACCTCCTTGGGCCAGAATTCTTTGAGGCCTGGCCTTCACAATATTCTCTGTCAAGCCAGTTGCTACTTCCTTGAACAGCAGTAAACAGACCAGCTTCACAGGGTGGATAATTTTTCAGATTTCCAGCATAAATAGGGACTGAGATCCAGATGGATTGGTGGCCTTGCCAATGAGTTGATTTGCCCTTCTAGAAGAAAAGCTTCAGCATTCTTTGCTTTGTGGTAAAATGCATCATCATCCAGAAAAATGACTACATCATCAGAGCTGTGTTCTACTGATGGAATGAGAAAAGCATCCTGTTTCAGTGTCCCTGTGGTTTGACTGTTTGCCAATGCTAGTAGAGTCAACAGGGTTAACTGAGGCTTTCCAAATGGACACAATTTACAAGTTGCCATTCAGAAATACAGTTTTGTCCAAAATCCATCAGTTTTACAGCTGAAAAAAGGAACAAGGGAGGATGTATTATTTTTATTTTGTTTATTTTGACCTGTACCATACTTGTGAAATAGGTTTGATGTACTGCATGTCTATTGTTTGGTTATAATTATGGCCTGAGATGGTCTGTATATTCAGTGAAATAAAAAAAGAATGGAAAGGAATAAAAAAGGAATGTCCCGGTGGTTTGACTGTTGAGTTAATGATGGCCATCTCCACTAGTCCTCTTCAAGCAGTTGTCATTACGTACATTAGAACGACACCAGACAAAAGTTCCAGCATCATCGTTTTAATCAATGCAGGTTGTGATTCATCCAGTCATCCACATTCCATGACTGCCTTAGGTTTAAGTGCTGGTTTTCCTTTGACTTTTCTGGATGTAAATATCTTTCATTTCCTACAGATCTGTCGCAATCTCCTGACTGCCTTCAACACATTTGTATTTCCTTTGTTTTGTTGCGCACTTTCTATATCCAAGACTTCGATATTGCTTTGAGTTCTTAATTCTGACTATTTGATATTTTCTTTGACAAAAAATTTTCATACAATTGACTGCTAACAACCAAATCTTTTGCCACCATAAGCATTTGTTTTCTTCTCCTTTTAGGACTTTTATCATCCGTTCCATTGTTTCAATTGACACACTTTCAATTAGCCGAGTCCAAAGACTTGTTAAGGTCTGCAAGCTCTCTCTTTTAACTGCAAACTCATTTGCATTTGTAGACTGGTAGTTTTTGTTTCAGAAATGCAAATTGCAGTGTGACTCCATGCATTTTTACTACATGCTGAGTTTATCCATCCTTTTTTTCCCTCTACTGGACCATGTTTCTTACTGTCAAACTACAATGTACATTCTAAATGTGTCTGAACAATCTTTTTGGAAAGAATATAATGTACAAATATTAACAAATCTTTTGCTACTGTAAA
Source organism: Nannopetersius ansorgii (assembly GCA_037974605.1). NCBI lineage: Eukaryota > Metazoa > Chordata > Actinopteri > Characiformes > Alestidae > Nannopetersius > Nannopetersius ansorgii. Next base: position 14,522,853 of record JBBPDE010000001.1, read on the forward strand.
ACAAGTTAAGGGTATTAAACGCACTCTGCCTTTTTTTGTATGTTTTGTCATAAATCCTGTTCAGTACAGTAGCTGTAAGTGGATAGGAAGGTCTGTATTAACAGCCATGGAGCAGATTTGCCCAGCTGTACACCTTCCAGCACACAATGAATGTACATACGCAGCACAGAGCATCGTTGCAAGAGCATTTGTTCTTGGATGTGACGTCAATTGGCCAATACGCAGAATTCATATCTGTTGCTTAAAATCCTCTGAAACATTTGCCCATTACACTGAATTACGACCGCACTTTCGCTGGCACGGCTCTCTTGCAGCCATAAATCAAGGCCAGCGTTGGGACATGTTCCTGATGTCCAGCCTTGCTCTCAATCAGTGACCTGCAGCGGTACAAGCAAAGACCAGCCGTTATCCCACCTCGAGCATGCTGCTGGACATGATTCCCATGCCATCTGAGGCAATATGCATCTATTACTATTCATCTACACTATTACAACACATTAAAATTAAAACATTCCTGGGGTTTTGGGGGGGTTCCAGTTTCCAAACAATCCTGATTTAAGTGACCAACCAGTTATCAATCTGATGTAGTATAGTAGAAATGCACAAATCCGCAAAGCATAAGGTCCCAACACTGGGAATGGATATGTTCTAATCTATTGTTTAATATATATATAAAAAAACATCCTGTATCTCAAATACCGCTTGCTTTGCATTTGCTATTACCCTAATCGAACAGGATGTGTTCTAGCAGGCAAAATGCAAATATATGCAGCGTGGACCAGATCAGTGGACCCTAGCCTTGATCCCGGAGCCCCTGTTTTTTCCTGCTTACACACAAACCTCAATCCAGGAAAGGCTTGTTAATAAATGTATTGTAATCAAGTGAGGAAGCTTGGAAAACTGTGTACAGCGCAGGAGAGGCCTCAGACTCATTGGTGGAAACCACTGGACTAGATCAATTTCTAAGGGATCCTCTAATCAAACAGATTTAACTCACTGTCATTCATCAGGTGAATAATACCACAAAATATAAAACAGGGTTGTCAAAATATCAGGTTTGTTTAGCTTAATTAGAGGCAAAGACACTTATTATAGGCAGATCTAAATGACGCCCCTTGACTAAATACTGTGTCACTGTGCACATCACAAAGCACAAACCAAACAACAAAACTTTCCTTCGCCCAGCTAAGTGAAAATTTACATTTGAAAAAATGCACTGTTGATAGGAACACTGATCAGAATTCTACCACCTAGTATAGCTTCTAATGCCCCCGTAAGCAACACAAGACACAATCGTATAGCCATTCAGAGTCTATCTGTGACAGACTAACCAACTCAGCAGCTAAATGGATTGCAATGGACAACAGGCCAATGTTAGTAGAGTCAATAAGGTTAACAGAAGCTTTATAAACTAGCGTACAAGCCGTCATAAAGAAATACGATTCTGTCCAAAATCCATCAGCTTCACAATTGAAAAAAGGAACAAGGAAGGATGTATTGGGAGGAGTCAATACAGTAAACGCTTGTTTGTGTTTATTTTGACCTGTACCATTCTGGTGAAATAGGTCAAATGTACTGCAAGCCTATTGTTTGGCTATATTTATGGCCTGAGATGGTCTGTATGTTCACTGAAATAAAAAAGGAATGGAAAATGGAATGGAAAGGCCCCTTTTGTCTTAAACTGCACTATTTATTACTGCTGGACTATTACAATGTCATAGACAAATGAGGAATGAATGGTCTTATTTCCATTGTCATTCTTGCTAAAACATTTCTGATTTTCTCAACCCATGAGATCATATTCTTGATCGCTACGGACATTAGTGCAAATGAGATGTTGACCTTTAAAGTTTATGCCATCAATTACCATATGCAGTTATCTACCAAAGTCCACTTGAATATTTATATATTTTCTCAGGGCAAATATTGATATATGCAAGTCATTTTTTATTCAATTCAACTATTTTTTAATTGCTTGACAGGCCTAATATAAAATATGGAATCTGTGCGGCAGTGATTCTGTTTGTATAGTCCTTATACACATTATGTTTAATGTTTGCACTATCTTCTCTGTCTCTCTGCTTTCTGACTCAGAGGCACCTGTTCACAGGTCTCTTTTGTGACGACATGATTCTGCCTCTCAACAAGCATTCACACTTGGTTTGTGTTTTTTGGTGACGTCTTCACTTCTGTCAATTCAGGCCAATATCGTGCCATCTCTGGATTCCTATAAGGAGCAGCTCTTATGGATCCTCCAATGAAAATGGCTAAGAGAGGACTGTTTGTCCAGTGCAAGGATATTTTTTTCTTCCTTCAGCACTTTAATAATGTCTGAGAGTCTGTGTAGAGGATCCATCCATGTAATAACAGCCAATGTGGAAGACCTATAAATCTCATCTGATTGAATGGCGTTCCAGCGGCTGGACTGGGCTGTGCATTGCTGTACAACTCAAAACTGCACAGGCTGATTCACACCGACACACACACACACACACGCACACACACACACATACACACACATACATACACACACTGCACAACAACTCTCAGCAACACACTCCAACACAGGGAAGAGAAGAGGTAACAGAAGATTCACGTGTAAGGGGCACGCCAATGCGGACATTAGATTCTTGCTATTTGTCTGCCTGAAAAACAAGCACAGACAGAGAAAAATACAGACAGTGAACACGCGACACACCCAAGGACACACACTCTCTCTCTGTAATGGACCACTACATGGAAAATTACCCACACACTGAAAGTAATTACACACGCGATACACTAACAGATATCAAAAGTACTCTGGGAACACAGAATCCTGAAAAAAAGGAGTATGAACCTTATTCCTTACTGCGTTGGAATTGAAACAATTTAAAGAACATTTGTTTAAAAGCAGGCCCCATAGACATTCTATGCGGAGGCCAGAATAACGTTGCATTACAGCATGGAAGACCCCTTTCAATCAAACTGCCCAGCTCAGTTTAGTGCAAAAAGCATAAGTGGACTAAATCTTGTGAGATTCTCAACCAAGGGGTCCAAGTACCACAAAAGAGGTGTCCCCAATGTGGCTTCCACAAGTCCCCGAAACAAACAAAGGCCAGAGAAAGTGCCAGCTTAGATCATGATTCATGTTTCAAAGCGGCGTATCTCCAGGATTCACTCTAAACGGTGTGGGCGTGATCATGCTGACTATGCTGAATCACCAGGAACTGACACCCTCCCTCTATCTTCTTTTTTTATTTGTTCACAAGGCATGAACTAATAAGTTCATCAGCTGTTCGTTTTCTGATCTTCTCACCAGTAGTTCAACCTGCCTACAGTTCTGCAAACTTCTAGCAAGGTCCACACGCTTGTCTGCCACTCTGCTAGATCTCGCCCCCCTACAGAGGTGGAACTCGGTACCGCGCATGTGGCCCACTGACGGCGGCTGTTCGCCATGAGGTCCCTGAGCTCCAGTGCAATGACTGACAGTCAGTTAGGTAGCTTTGGAGAAATAGGTCATAGAGCTAAAAATACCTTTCTCTCTCTCTCTCACTCTCTCTCTCTCTCCTCATGGTGAAGACAAAGAATATCTCTAGAAAATAAAAAAAGGATGGAGAGAACAGCCCACCAGCCTCCGAAAGAGAGAAAATGCCCCTACAGGATTCTAGTTCATGTTATGCAAACAAATAAAAGTGGGGGTGGGGTGGTGGTGGAGGGGGCGGCGACAGAAGTAGGAGAATGGTAAAAAAAGATAGAGCCACGATGAGGGCTACACTCATAGGCTTCAGTGCACTTGATGCTGGGCCTTCTTCAGGCACAGGATCATATAGAATTCATTTTCCTCAAATCAGTGAAGCAAAGCGGAATAACTATCAGAACTGTCAGCAGACGGCATCCTGCCTCGGACGAAGCAACTGGGAGAGACTGGGACCTTCATCCACCACAATAGGTGGGCTGAGATAGGAAGGAACTGGAAAAGTGAGCAAGAGAAAGAAACATGAATCTTGAGAGGAAACTGAATGAAACACCAATGCATCCCGCAAAACCACGCAGTGCAAGACTGGACCAATCAGGTCAGAGAAAATAAGAGAGATTAAAAGATGACTAACCCAGTTTCATGGGTACACAAGATTGTCACTGAAGCACTGTCAGTGCCAGTTAATGTATAGTTAACTAGAAGAAACATTGTATGAAGGTATGAAATACCCAAAAGTCCAATTTGCAACCTAAGTTATTGTTCCAAAACTATACTGCATTTTAACTAGGTCCTTGGAATACGGTCACTGAAGGTCGACATGTCAGAGTAAATCAGCTACTGTGCACCCATAACAGCCCTTCCCATTGTCCTATTTTGGATTTCTGTGGATTTCTTTTTTTTTTTTCTTTTTATGCGCATTCATAAATAAGCAGAGACATAACCTTTATATATAAGAGCCAGGCCTAAAGGAGACTTAATGACTAGAAAGTCTGTTCCAAAAACTGACCAGTGAAATCAGCCCCCTGGGTTTCACCTGCTCCCTCACAGATCTCCAAAAGCAAGAGCAAAACAGGGAAGGTCAGTTTTCTTGTTATCTTTCATTCCAAGAGGTGAGCTAGGACTACCCTTTACTGTACTAGAGACAAATATAATATACCTGAGTAATATGGGCCAGCAGTCTACTTTATTGACCAGAATATCCACCTCCACAGTCAGGTAACGACGTGGCCGCCATGAGTCAAAGTCCCTCAGCATAAGAGCCCTGCGCCTTGCACTTCTCCATGCGAGGCACGTAGGGAAAAATAAGGTGCTCAGTTTTTGTCAGGATTTTTATCAAATGTCACTGTGCTCTGGTTCCACTTTAGAGATGCTGCTGGTGCTGAGGCTGCCTCACATCCTCACCCTCACCACAGGACCAGGTACATAGCATGTGCTGGTTTAATTGTAGAGATACTGATACACAGCCTAGAGGTCCCTGTCCTCCAGACCTGCTGAAAGCACAGCCACTGCCTGTTCCTCCTGTCACTCCACACAAAGGAATCTAATGGAAACTTGACAGACCGTCCACTGCTGCATCTTCCTCAGTTTTTTTTTTTTTTTTTTGCTGCCTTTTCATTGCCATGCATGCCGGAACAGAGAGGAGGAAAATTAAAGCGACTCTAGCCCAAATATCGCCCAGTTGTCAGCATCTTGCGTTTGTTTTTTTATTTGTTTATTTCTTCGTTTATTTTAAGCTTTGCTATATTTTCCCTTACATTTTAACACAGGAAAGGAAAGACGTGTGGAGCTGGATTCCCACAGTTACCCAGCCACAGTCAGCATACCAACGAACAGTGTGGCTTCACACATACACACACACACACACACATCTATCCACATCCACACACACACACACACACACACACACACACACACACAATGCACACAGGTGAAATCCCCCCAGCTGCAAAACGAGGGTAAAACTGTCGTTTCTGTTCGAGACACGACTAAAACTCGCCGGGTCCTCATGCAAGTTCAGCCCGATCGATGTATTGAACAGAGGGACGCCCGGACGCATTAAAAGCCACTTTAACATTCCTCCATATCGGCCGTGTGCAAAAAATAAATAAATACAGAATGGGAAATTAAAAAAAAATCTCCCCTGCGCTCCGGGTCACAGCCCCGTCTGGCGAGGATACTAAAACATCAGCATCCTCCGTTCCTGCCTTTTCAGCACCTAAAATCCCACAACCTCCAAAACCCTTACCGGCAACACTGACTTTTCTCTCTGTTTTAGCAATTCCCTGTCATTCTGATCATTCCCGCCGCCAGCTCTCCCTCTCACTCTGAAAGAAAATAACAGCTGTAAATGTGTCTACTTACGATTTCAGAGGGTTTTGGACCGCTGTGGCCATTTTGATATAGAATGATACAATGTAAGGCTGCAGATCCCCGGTATTGTACATCAAGTGTCCTAATATACCAGCAATTTCAATTTCATTCATTCTCAGGGGCTGCGGCTGGATGAGCCAGCCAATCAGAGAGGGTCCCGTGAAATGAGGCTCATGGGAAATGTAGTTTTAAACATCGGGCAGTATTAAAGAGGGGGGCGGGTCCATACTACAACAACCAGAATGTAGCACGACTTAAGTGTCCATCAGTCCCGCCTCAAAGCCAAAACACAGGCTGTAAAGTCAAGGTCTGCTTCTGTCTGGCTATTGTATATGGCTATTGTGTGATGTATATTGTATTGTGTATATATATATATATATATATATATATATGTGTGTGTGTGTGTGTGTGTGTGTGTGTGTGTGTGTGTGTGTGT
>JBBPDE010000001.1:14529218-14551281 GCA_037974605.1 Nannopetersius ansorgii
TAACTCCGCTCGAGTCCGCGCTTGTGGCTGTAGTGGTGTAATCTTCCAGTGGATGCGCATGTATAAACGTAATTTACTGCGGTTGGTAGGTGCTGGAAAAGCATAAAAATGCACTTTGAAAGTGCTTGAAAAGTGCTGGCATTTGAAGTTGGAAAACGTGTAACAACCCTGGACTGGGCTTCAGAGGATCTGCAGGGAAGAAAGGGAGAAAATCCCCCAAAACAGGTTTGCCAAAGTTGTAGATGCATATCCAAGAAGGCTTGAGACTGTGATTGCTGCTTCAATAAATTATCAAGCCAGTGAATACTATGAAACTTTATTAAATATTAAGTGTGAATACTTGGAAACACTGGAATAACAAGTTTTTGGCAAACCTTGCCATCATACTTTGTGTAACTATTGTCCGATCTATTTTAGAAAAAGTCTGTAATGTAGCAAAATATGGAAGTAGTGAAGGGGCATGAATACTTTCTGGTAGTAGTGTAATTTTTTTTTAGGAGTTGACATGAGTATGTAAGAAGCTGGAAATACCCATTTTAGCAGTTCTGTCTGCAAAGATGGGTATTGACTGTCGTGGCTTAAAGTGTATGAAGTTCAGGGCTTTTCTGTTGTATATTTCCTGCCTTTGGCTGTAATATTCTTTTAAATGTGTTGTCAAATGTGTGAGATGGATTGTGGAAAATCAAAAGGGGTGCAGCTGATCCTCACTTGTAAAACTCCCCTTGTGAAGGAGTGTCATTTCTGTAAGAGAGCATTTGAGGAGGTGGAGAGGAAGCACCACTGTCGTTCATGTGGAGAGGGTTTCTGCCAGGCCTGCTCTACCCACAGCATGCCTGTTCCAGAGAAAGGCTGGGGTAGCAGCCCAGTAAGGGTGTGCGATGCCTGCTACCACCAAGGGGGAGCTCCACAAACTATCCAAGGTGAGAATGCAAGGCTCAGTGAAGAAATAAAATGCTGCGTCGAAAGACATTTACTGCTGAAACATTGCTTGGTGGTATACTGTAGTGGCATTGTTTACTGTTCAGATAGCATGAAAGCAGCAAAATAAACAGCTTTCAGAATGAAGAGGTTTATCTTCATTATTCTTCTTCTGAGCAGGACAGACCTCTTATGTTTAATATTTTATGTTTATGCTGCTCTTGCTTCCTGAAGTGTCTCAAACAGAGCCTCGGACACTGGTGGCACGCAGGGTGACGGAGATGGCCCAGTCCACGCTACACTTGGTCTCCAATGCAGTAGACTACCCTCTTTGTAAGTATGCCGACCATAGAAAATAAACATTCGCCTCATTCGCATCACATGGCAAGCTGTGAATCCCCTTCCCTTCTAATCAGCGATATTGCTGTTCGTTTAACACACTAACCCATTGTTTTCCTCTTACATAACCTTTACAGTGTTTGTCTTGCAGTTACAAAGATTATTATGACGTATATCTTCTACTGGTTCCAAGCAATTTGGAGTAATGGCAGATATAAAATAAAATGAAAGTCCAGTAATAGAGTGCGTGTAAAACCAAAACAACAATGAATTACATAAGAATGTCATCAAAACATTGTTTGGTATGAAGGTCAAGGACAAACGCGACAAAGCTTTTTACAATGCAGGGTGCACATTTCCACATTACAAAACATTTACATAACTACAGTGTATAAAAGAGATTCCATAGAGTACATGTAAAAAACAGCTTTGTGTTATAGAATTTTATTGAACTGGTCTTCCTGGTGAATTACAAAGTAAAATATGTAACACATATCAAGAGCTGTTGGGGTATCTGTGTAAACATGCTCACTCATAACCTTACTCATAAAGCGAGTCTTGAATAAGATCAGATATTGGCTGCTTTTAATCAAGGGAAGCCTCCTGTTGATGGTTTATTTTTGAAGTCGTGTAGGACCTTTACAGGGATGTTCTGTTTTTTTTTTTTGTTAGATTGTAAAGTAGAAAAGATCGTTAATAATACTGATGATGTCTGTCTTATTGTTTCTAATGTCATATAATTGTCTAAACCATATTGAGTGGAGAGAAGGTATTACTCAAATGACATAAAAGACTCGTCATGTAGGAAGTACAGGAGTTAATAACTAATGGGGTCCATTTTGTGCTAAATAAAGACAGAATTGCTGTTTATATTCAGTGTTGTTTAATGCCCAAAGTCACACTTATGCTAGCTTAATTGTATTTATTGACCTGTAGATCAGGCTCACAGTCAAGTTTAGTTGACACAAACTGAGGCAGAGAGATGTTTAAGTACAGAACACTGCATAACATATATTTAAATACTCCAAATGAATTTAAAATCACTGCATAGTGTTTACACCAAGTTATCATAGACCTATTATTGACTTATGTGCTCTTAATCTGTCCGTATCTGCAGGCTTCGTAAAGGATGTGGCCCGGCCTGACTACTGGGTGCCAGACCACGAGATCACTCAGTGCCACGAATGCTCCAAGGATTTCACACCCAGTGTGCCCAAGCATCATTGCCGTGCATGCGGCCAAGGTGTGTGCGGAGGATGCTCGACCCAGACTCGGCCTGTGCCCACCCGCGGCTGGGACCACCCGGTGCGGGTCTGTGATGCCTGCGTCACACGCCTGGACACCCAGTGACCGCCAGAATATCTGCCGAGACTCAAAAAAATCTCAAAGTGCCGTAACCAGGAGGCAGGTTGTTTTCTCATTATGCTATGGGGCATGTAGCGTGCCGAGTTTGTCTCATTTGCAGGCACTAAACCGCAAAGGTTAGTAGGAACAGTGTGAGAACCTTTAGACTGAGGAGCTGGAGTAGATTAAGAATGCCTTTACTTAGACAGAGAACGAAAGGGAAAATACTTTGATTCTATATTTTAAAGATCTTTTTGTGCTGGCCCTTAGAAAACTGATCTGCTTTCCTCTCTGTTAACACTAAGGGTTTACTGGTCATAAAGAAAATGTACAAGGGATCAAACGTTCAGAGTGAAACCTGGTTTCATTTGCCTGATGGAACTATCGATAAGAATATTTTACTTTAATTTTTTCTCTTTAAGGATTGTTGTTAATGTATACATTTGAACCAAGATTTGCATTGAGCGGGTCACTTTGCACATTTAGTTCAGTCTGCTTGATCAGTGTAAGAAAGAATTGGCGTATAATGATACCTTTTTATAGACGTGATCTTGTGCCGCAGCAGTGCTGTTACCAGGGTCGTATATAGTACAGCTACAAATTATGCAAGTCAACGAATAGACCTGGAGTTAATAGAATTTTGAAATTTTGAAAGACCTTTGCATAATTTGATCATTAAGACCATTAAATGAACAGTCTCATTCGGAGTGGTTTGAAATGAACAGCTTAGTTGTAGAAAAACTTAATGACACAGATGTATTTAAAGTGCCGGTCATCGAACCAGGTGTCACGATGTCTATAATACAAATTAAGCCATTTTATTTACTGCTTCAAATGACTGCTGCAGTGAATCCTAAGAGTTTTTGTAAATGCAAAAATAAAAAAAAATGACATTTTATTCTGTTCAGTACCTGGAGGCCCAAGAGGTTTTATTTTTAAAAAACATTTTTGAACAAACCTCAAACGTATCATAAAACAATATCTCGGGCCCCAGGCAACATACTTTGTCTATTAACCTTTTACAAGGCTGTTTTAGAAGCATTAATCACGTGAGACATCTGATTTCCATCACCACCCCTGTGAACTGTTTTGACTCTGTTTTCTCCAGAGTGCCACATTTCAGATCTAACCACTGAATGACCGTTTATATATTGCAGTTAGGCAGAAACATTTTCAGGAATTCAACTTTAATAGAGCCGCCTTACTCCTACGCAAGCACACGTGCCTATGAGTTCAGGGCTTCTCCATAAAACATTGTGCTCCATTTTTCTTTGGCACCCAACCTCATAAACATATAACAGTCTTAAGCACTGACCTGTGCCAGCTGGTTTCTCTTAACCAGGTCACCATAAGGCCCATCTAAAAATAGCCAAAATATAAGGTTTGAGGAAATAGAGTCGGTAACAATAAGCATTTGTGGTAAAGCTATACTAACTTTATAGAATATTGATAGCAGCCAGGATATGTACGTTTGTCTATACGACAACTCTCTACAGCATCTCGTGATTGGTGGGCGTCTTCACAACTGGAATTCAAATCTCCTTGGTGAACTCATGTATGAATGCAAATTCTTCAGGCATAAATAGAAAGGTGTGAAGATGGCAGGTTGTTCAGGCATTTTACTGGAGCTATTCCCAATCAACATAAAAAAACACATCAGCTCCTAACTTCAGGCCAGGCACAAACTACATACATCCACAATTTACAGTATCGTATGATCTCAGCTCTTCAATTTGACCAATTTTTGCACTTTATTGAGCTTTTTCAGCTATTATTATCCTTTAGAGCCATATCAGCAGTAATGAGTATAGTGCCATTGTACAGCATAGAAAAGGACATTTTGGGTGCTAAGGACTTGAATCAAGCCAATCATACACTCAGAAAAGTAAAGACTGTTTTCTGTCTATAGCATATCCTGCTTTGTACATCAACTGCTTGTAGTTAGAGAGTACGGCACCAAAGTGATAGGAATCTTTAAGCAAAACATTCATATTTACTAGATGTATGCTAATTATTTCTGAAAGACAGGGCAGGGAGAAAGTGCCTGAATTAGTGACTTTTCCTGACTTGATGTTTTATGATGCTGAAATACTCCATATGGCTTCTTACAGCACTTTAAGAGCAAGGCTTTTGGACGTGGATTAAGATTAGTCTTGGACTTAATCACCATTCCAGTGGTTTTCGACCATTCGGTCTAGTCCTAGGAATGGTCTTTTTCTGGAAAACTAGCCTAGTTCAAGGGAGGGAATCATTAGGGAACATTCTGAACTGTGGACTATTAACTTTTTCAAACTAACCTGTGGACTGGACAGATCACTCTGGCCTTATGTGAGGTGATTGAACCAAAGCAATTATTTTAATTGCACATTAAATATAATCCTGGTTTATAGGCTTTTCTGAATAATAAAGGTGTTTAAACCCTGCTTGACTTCATTCATTTGAAACAGAAACACTGTGTAAAACATTCTTGTTACATGAGGGGAAAGAGCTGGGTTTCTGTTGATCAGGACTGGATAGTGGAATGCAATGCATTTTGGTACGTCCAACCATGTACCATACTGTTAAATCATTTACAATTTACAATTTTAGACAATAGGTCAATCTGCACCCATTCTTTCTGGACTTGTTTAGCGCCCTCTTGTGTGCAGTCAACCCAAAGACTTCGTTAAGTGGTGGTACTCTTCACTGCAAGTTCTCTCAGGTTGGCATGTTTTTGTACAGTTTACCATCTGCCATTTTGGACACAGATGCTAGAGGGGCTATAGTGTGGAACACAAAATGCAGCAGTAGATGGGTTATGGTGGAGACGCAGGTCAGGTGTGTCTAATAAAGTGGCCAGTGAGTGCATTATGTGGTGCACAAAATATTGTGATGCCTTTCTATTACACCAACAGAAACTTGAATTACATTGTATTCATATACATAAACTGTAATATGGAGTTGAATCCCCTTTGCAGATATAACTGTTTCTTCCACTCTTCTTGAAAGGTTTTCAGAAGATTTTGGAGTATTTCTATGGGAATTTGTTCCCATTCATTCTGTAGAGCATTTATGAGGCCAGGCGCTGGTGGTGGATGAGTCTGGCTCTTATTTTCCATCCCAGGTCATCTCAAAGGTGTAGGATAGAGTCGAGGTCAGGGTTCTGTGTGGGCCAGTCAAGTTGTTCCACAACAAACTTATCCAACCATGTCTTTATGGGCCTTGCTGTGTGTATTGGGACACAGCCATGCTAGAATAGAAAATAGCCTTCAACAAACTGTCCTCAAATTTGGAAGCATAGCATTATGTCTTAGAATGCTGAAGCATTAAGATTGTCCTTCACTGGAAGGAATCCCAATCGCTAAACAACTGATGTGTCCCAACACTTTTGTCCATATAGTGTCCCTTTCTCCATGAAAAAAGTTATAACCCGCTACAAAAACAAAGTAAACGTCACTGTTTCCTGTGTGGCATTAGATGAAGATTCATTGGAGGGTTCTCAGCAGCATATTAATGACAGATTATTGTTGTGATAGTTTAATGATCAATAAATCAAAGACTATTGAGTTTGGTGGAGTAAAGGAGGTGGGTGGTGGTACAGATGTCTTATTATTAGCTCAAATTCTGATTAAAATCACAGGAGACCTGCATACATTTCCTCCGCGTCTGGATAACTGAGTTTCCTACTGCCTTCACTCAATTAGAAATCAACACGTGCCTCCCAGGCACATGGCTCACACACCTAAAGAGTGTTTACAGGGGTCATAGTAAATTTTAGAGGCATCATTTCAAGACTTACTGGAGCCAAAATGCAGCTATTTCAATATAAAAGCCAGAACACACTTAGATTTTTTGCTCCATTGAGAATCCATTGAAGTGACCAGGTGTTCCCAGAGTTACCAGCAGAGAGCAGAAGCACTTAAATGGCTCCTTAATCTCTACATAGTGCACTATGTAAGCATTAAACAGGCCCTAGTATCCAGGTGCACAACTAGTCATTTGGTTGTTAGCAGGGTGTGCATAACTTAATGCTGGACATACACATTTATGGCATTTATCAAACGCTTTTATCCAAAGCGACTTCCAATCCCTATCTACAGGGAACAGTATCCCTGGAGCAACTTGGGGTTAAGGGTCTTGCTCAGGGACCCCAGTGGTGGTGCTGAAGGTAGGATTCGAACCCATAACCTCTTGGTCTAGAGGCATGTATCCTACCCACTACGCCGCCACCACCACCCCTATATATAAACTTTTGTTTATACACTATATAAACAAAAGTTTTGGGACATCTGATCAACACACCAACAGGGACTTTGATGACATTGCATTTAAAAACATAGACTTGAATATGGAGTTGGTCCCCCCTTTGCAGCTTCCACTCTTCTTGGAAGGCCTTCCACAAGATTTCAGGCTTTCTGTGGAAATTTGCATCCATTCATTCTGTAGAGCATTTATGAGAACAGGCACTGATGTTAGATGAGAAGGCCTGACTCACACACACACTGTTCCAGTTCATCCTAAAAGTGTTGGATGGGGTTGAGGTCAGGGCTCTGTCCTGGTCAGGGAAATTTTTCAGCACCGAACCCATCCAACCGTCTTTGTGGATCCTGCTTTGTGTGCTGTGCACAGTCATGCTGGAACTGAAAAGGTTCTTCCCCAAACTGTGTCTGTGGAAGCATGCCGTTGTCCAAAATGTCTTGATATGCTGAAGCATTAACTGAAATTAAGGGGCCTTTCCCAAACCCTGAAAAACAGTTGTGTCCCAATACTTTTATCCAGAAAGTGCATGGTTCACTGTTTGTGTCTCTACAGCTCTCCATGGTTCTGTGCGACACTGCCTCACAGAATTGTTTAACTCATATTGTCCTACTTGTATTCTCGTCTGGTAGTGGTTTGCTTAAAGTCCCCCAATTTTGATTATAATGAGTGGTAGATCTTTTAGTGTTGCGGCTCCCAAATGGAACGCCCTCCCTCAGAATCTTCAAATTTCACACAGCACACAATATAGGGTTGCTGGGAGCCATTTGGGATTTAGCCTCAGGCTTGGGCGCTGAACATGCAACAATTTAAGTGTGTCTTCTTTGGTTTTGGTTGCAAATAAAGTCTATTCTGTTATCAGTGTTTATTCTGTTAAAAAAAGGAAGACATTCTCCATAACTTATCTTTAGGGAAGCATTTTGTATACTGTATTGCTCTAGGGGACAGTTGGAGCTCCAAGGCACCACTAGATGTCCTCACTCTACAATCACATTCAGTTCTCACATCTGGACCACGCCGGCCACATGTATGACCCCTGCCTTCTAAGATTATAAATATACATCTTGTGAAAAGCTTGACCCCGTGTGTTAATGGTTGCTCTTTCATAGTTACATAATAAAAGCCTCTTTCGTTTGCCTTCTCATGGAATATGGACAAAAGTATTGGGACACATCTGTTTATCAAGGTTTGGCCATTTTTGGAAAACGCTGTGCTTCCAATTTTTGCATTATGTAAATTTTGGAGTTTTCATTAAGGAACCTACACAGATTGTACATGTTATGTAAGATATTCATTTATGCAATGTAGATTTAAATATCACTAGGTTTAACACTAATCATTATTTTATTTATTCAGTTTTTTAAATGTTTGGGCAACGACAAGAAATTATTACCATATTATATCATTTGCCTATTGATCAGTTCATCGTTCTGAAACCTGTGAAGTTGCTCATGATATTAGACTCATGTATCAAAACTGTCTGCCACATGGATTAACCTTATTAAAAGAGTTCTGTCCATTTTGATGAACAGTAGTGTAATTGTTTTTAATGCAAAAGTGGCAAGTGAGTGTGTGCAGGTGTCAGCAGGTGTGTAGCTGATTGTGCAGTTGATACATGTGCTTTAAACCTGATGCCTGCTTGCATTTGTGTGAGGCATACTTCTTGTCTATGCCTCCTATAGTACCTACAGGCCGAAAACGCGTCTGTCTGTGTGTTTAATTATGTTATGGTGCATCTGCCTGTTTCAAATGTACCGTTGCATGTCCCAGACAGCACAGGCCTATAATACCATCAAACACTCCTCATAAAAAGAAGCTGCCATCTGGAGACGCTGCATGTATTTGCGAGAGGAGATTAGTCAGCCGGAAGCTGCTATGCAAACACATTCGTACATTACTGCCACTTCAGATGACAGCATCACTCCAGGCCTGTTATTACATCTGCACTGCAGGTTGGAATAACTGTGTAGGAGATCAAATCAAAGCTAAAATGATTTGAAAATCACTTAAGATTGTTTAAATAGATGCCAGACGGAATCCGACCACTCCACTTAATAACAATGCATTTTATTGTGATCAGAGAAAACCTTTTTAAATTATACTTTGTTGCTAGAGCTACTTTTAGTTACACTATATAGACAAATGTATTTGGACACACCTCTTAATTACTGAATTCGTGGCCCCTTACTTTCAGTGAAGGACTGAAGCATATCAAGCCATTTCAGACAACAGCATGCTTCCAACTTTGTGGACTCAGTTTGTGGAAGAACCTTTTCTATTCAATTTAATAAAGTTGATTTATATAGAACTTTATACAACAGGTAAGCAAGCTTATTTGAGATGTCTTGGTGTGCGATGATGCAAGTGTGCATAGTACTATTTTGTGGGAAACTTGTCCTACTTGCACCAGCATAAAATTAAAGCAAATTTTGGATAGTAAACACATCCTGACTGACGGATTACACTTGGGAGTGTGTGGAAATGTATTCCTTTCAGAAAGAAAAGCAAAGCTGTAGTGTCGTAGCTCTCCAGAGAAACCTGACACATGCTGCTCTCATGCCTTTTTTTTCCTTTTCTGTTCACTCACTGAGCCTGAACAAGAACCTGAGTGTGAGCAGCTTACATGTTTTAAACTCACAAAAACAATGCCACGGTTGGTTTCCTGTAAATAAGTTCCTCATAAATAAAAGTGTAGCTTCAGGGTAGAATATTACTCACGGCTGTGAACCGGGTCTTGTTCTGTAAGCCATTGTCACTTAAATTTATACCCCTTGCCTCGGGGACTCTTCTCCTAATCCAGGCTCTTTTGGGATGTTTATAAATGAACATTTTGCCAGGAGTGTCCATAGCGACTCATCCCATGCTGTTTCTGCTGCACAGTGTCGGACTGTGCATGGGACATATTTAAACGAGTTTCCAGCACAATGACCCTGGTGGCGCTGGGGTCCTATTTTTTAAGACCTCCCCAGGGAAGGGGGGATGAGAAAAGGGAATGCATTTGGGCCTTTTAAAACACAACAAAAGACAAAAAAAGAATCAGCAAGCACTGAACTTTTTTTTAACCCTCTTTATAAGCTCCTTTACAAACAATCAAAAAATCCAGTGATGTAGGACAGACCTCAGCATGGAAAATCATCCTACATAAATATTGTTTTCCCCAAAGCCCCAGAGAGGGCAAGATGTGTAGCAATCCAGAATGGAAACCAGAAAGTGTAGTTCTGTAAGTAATCACATAAAAAACCTGCTGTAGATGCTGGTTCACTGACGCCATAGAGACTTTTGTTGAATTCCGCATCAAACTCATCAGTGTGAAATAACCACAGCATTACATCACACACCACCACAAAGAAGAAAATGTTTCATTTCTTTTAAACAATTATGTTTTACATATGAAAGTATGTTTAAATGTGGATACTTTTGGCTCCATATTTTCACTTATGCACTTATGTTTTTTTCACTTAGTGTTTAAGTCAAGGCTCTGAGCTGAGGCCTTTTTTAAAGCTTCTCCCTCCCATTTTTTAAAAATACATGTAAATATGTAGCTTGACTACATCAGTGATGTAAGCGGCTTCCAACTTCATAGCAACAACCTGAAGCTCAGCTCATTTATACAAATGTCCAGCAGGGTTAAATTAAACAGTTAAATGTATAAATTGTATGCAGACCAATTTAACAGTTTAAATCTAATGGATATAATTTAGCATGATGTTTAGCTTTCCACTTTAGCTTTTACACTTTCCTGTCTGTTTTTCACCGATCACCTGAATACTGTAGTGTAGAACCAAGATAGTAAAAAAAAAAACAACACACACTTAAAAACACTTTTATATTATATTATTTATTTATCTTTGTACAATGTAATTACAATACAAATATGTAGGTTTAAATACAAAATTCTGTAAATAAAGATTAAAAATAAACTTCACTGGTTTGTTATCACTAGCCTACAGTTTACAATCAAGTTTATGAGGTAATTTAGTTTACTCATATTCGAAAAGAAAAAAAAAAAAATTCCTACTTTTTTCATGGTGGGGGGGGAAAAGATAAAAGTCCAGGGCAATCAGCTGTATAAACTCATCCATTGCATCTTTATGCAGAAGATTTAGAGCAGAGATCATGGAAAAGCTTGTTGCTAGGCCGGATTACAAACGCATTTTCTTTGGGGAAAAAAGGAATTCCTAAGTAAACCCACAGTGCTGCCTACACAGGCTCGGTCAACCCTGTATTTAGCTGTTGGTGGTCAACAAACTGGATGGCAGCTTTTATAAGTTTGTAAGATGCCGGTTGTGTGGTCTAAGTGAATCAGGTAGTAGATACATTGGAGTTGACCTGTATATATACTATAACTCATTTGGAGAGTCCTATAATGCACAGTGTGCAGTCTGGCTTTGACCATCTAGCTTTTATCCTTTTTTTTCACTGAGAAAGTCCAGAACCTGCGGTCAGATCGTGTCTAAACGTTCAGCATCTTCTCTCCCACCGCCTTGAGGTCTTACGCTGAGAACCAGACCAGCTGATCTGTTTCAGTGGAAACGGAGCAGAGACTATGGAGCCACACAGCAGAGTAAGAACTGTGTTGGTACACAAACGTGCGACAAAACTGGAATGTTTTCCTGTCTCTGCCCTCGTCATGTTTGCAACACTGACTTGTTGATGGATGGATAAATGGCTAAGCGTCACTGTGGAAAAGTGAGTTTCATCACAAAAGGTATCTGCCTTTGATAAATGGCAGTTATTTGTTATATTTTACAGGCCGAGTAAGGAACGCGGAGTAAAAAAACCCATAATCCAAGAATGCATCTTATTGACAGGTTATAAATGAAGAGAGATTTGGAGCATGCGTGCATTGTATCAAAGGACCGTCCAAACAAGGTGTCCAGTAGAAGTCCAGTTCCTCACTTCCCATAAAAATCCTTCAGAATGTTCAACTTCCAGACACTCAGCCAAACTCTTCAACATTGCCAAACTCATCTCATACTTCCCACAGCTTCTCTTTCTTCACACCATAGTCCATTTTACCCTTTCCAGCACCTTCCACATTAAAAAAACTCATCAATTAGCCAATTAGCCCTCATTACTTGCATTATTCACAACACTCTCAGACTCTGGAAGAAGACCTCTTACAGCGGCTTTAAAGGTTACACATTCAAACACTGTGCCGTGAGTGCCAGAAAGAGTATGTTATCAGCATTTTCACTGCTTGTCAAAAGTATGAGGACACCATGCCTTTTGTTTTTTTTGACAGCGTAGCCCAGGGCACAGATGTAGGCCAATGTAAGATTAGGAGACAATCGAGCCCCAGCTTGTTGCATGGAGGACAGTGGTACTACCCACTATGCTACACCAGCTGCTATTATTCAGGATATTTTTGCTTTTCTCAATTGCTTCAATTTTGCATTCAGTTTGGGAAGCTGGTGGACTGGTGGTTAGGGAGTTGCCCCTGCAATCAGATAATTGTCAAATCCAAGGACTGCCAGTGACCTCACTGAGGTACCCTTATGCAAAGTACCATCACCACATACTGCTTCCTGGGTGCTGTGCCGCTGTCTGCCCACTTCTTTACTCATGTGAATGGATTAAAAGCAAAGGACTCGCGCAAATTTTCCCTCTGGGATTGATATAGTACATAAAATAAATAAAAATTGTATTAAAGTGTTTACAGTTTATAAAATAGTAAGATCGAATGCATCAATCCATTATCTCAACTGATTATCCTCAGCCAGGGTGGTGGGTGTGCTGGAGCCTATCCCAGCAGTCATAGGATTAGGCGGAGAAACACCTCGGACAGGACGTCAGTCGAGATCTCCCATGATTTAAAATTATAAACAAACAATTTTAAAAATGCTAATTTCTTCACCCTTTTCTAAAAAGGTGGTGTCCTCATCCGTTGGACGGACCCTGTTTACATTGCCTTCTTGTTCTTCTGCAGATACGTTGCTGAAGCTCTCATGTCAATTTTACCTCAACTCTGTAGCAGCATCGACATGTGGTGGCCATTTGTACTGATGGATGCATTAGCATAATCAGAGTTGCACTGTACCTGCAATCAATCTATTTGGTGTCCACTGGTTCCTGGCAAAATTAATAATAATTAACAGCCACAGAGAGGGCGATAAATAAGGGGAGAAAAAAACATGCTATTTACACTCTCACACAGCATTTTCTCGCAGCTCCATCAGCTCTGAACATGCAGCCTCTTATCCGGTGAATCATATCTTCCCCCTGCTGCCAAATTATGGGTGATCTTGCGCCAAGCAGTTTAAAGAAAATATATGAAAACTGTTTCACTTAAGAGTCAAGTACACATCAGATTTAAGATACCTGCCACAGTTATCTGAAACATAATAAATAGATATTTTGGCCATCCAGTTATCAGTCAATTTGCCCTTCTTATAGATCATGTGATTCATTTAGTAAACCAGAGCCATTGCTGATGAAGACAACGTTAAACTCCGAAGCATTCGCTGTCGTCTAAGTGCCTGAAATGTTGCGACTGTGTTCCTGGCTCTAAGAGTCTGAAGTCAGTGGTCAGAACGACACAAAACACAAACTGGACAATCCCCTACATAAAAGTAATGACCTCAAAGAGCAGATGCATACAATAGTGATTACCTATGGAAAAAAAAGCAGAATAAAAGAACAGGAGAAGCTAAAGCAACAGGATGTGGGGTATTTTCAGTCTTGTTTCAAGAGTCTATGAAGCCTGACCATATAGGTGTGATTATAGCTCGATTTCAAAAGTCTTTTGTAAGTCATTAGAGAAAGGGTTGGATGCCTTGGGTTGCGATTTGGACTCAAGCGCTGCCCACTTGGCCTCAAAACGCTCTGCTTCCTGGGCATCAGCTGGGAGACTGGCCTGCTGCAGGGTCTCCATTGGCCAGCTGCTTGTGCCACCACTTCCAGTTGTACTGGTGCCATTCTGTGTAACGTTGCTGGTGGATACAGTGGTAGTGGGAAGCATGTTGTGGGGGAGCCCATTGATGGCTGGAGAGTTGGCAAACGTGGTTCCAGGAAAGCTCCCGGGCAGGTTAGGAAAAGCCGAGGTTCCGCCACCAAGTGAGCCAGTCTTAGGCCCCATGGGCCCTCCAGTTGAGCCAGTAGCACTGCAAAACACGTTAGCTACCATTTGTGAGGGGGTAATTCCCACCACTGGCACACTGGCATTAGGGTAGGTCATGCTGTTGCCCACGGCAGGCATGTAGGCTTGCATTGGCACATAGGCCGGCTGAAGTGGTGGCTGGCCATACATGCCCACAGGCGCAGGAGTGGTGTCAAAAGCCATTGGAAATGGCTGCATAGAGGTGGGAAGAGAGCCTGGAGGAGCCATAGGCATGGTGGGCACTGGTGGAGGCTGCTGGGTAGGTGGTGGTGGAAGGGTTGGGGGAGACTGCTGCTGAGCTTTCACAGCCTTGGCTACCTCCTCCAACCAGCGCTCAGCCTCCGATGGCGTCCGCTTGTGACCACTTTGTGCAATGGGAGGAGGCGACTGGACAGTGGGCTCTGTCTGGACCCAAGAGGTGTTAGCTGCAGAGGACAACAGAAGAAGTGCACAATGAGCATAAAATATTTGAAATACACACACACACACAAACGCACACAGACACATACATATATTTATACAGTAATCCCTTGCTTTTCACGGGGGCTATGTTCCAAGAGAAAACAAAAAGCCTATTTTTATAGTCTAAACCCTACACATACCCTGAGACTATGCTTCCAGAACACTTTAATTTAATTTTGAACTCAGTTTAATGCATTACCCTTAAAGACAATGTAATGGTAAACCCATATTCCATGCTGAAATATGCAACTCGGAAGGTTGTTGGACAAAAGTATTTGGACACCGTGGCGAGGTGAACTGTTTTTGTGGAATAACCGGTGATCTACTCTGGCTAAAAATACAAGTGAGGGCTTGTTGGAAAGGTCTCCTGGAGATTAATCGAATTGTGGAGTTTGAAGTGTCTCGAAAAAAGTGCTTCCAGGTCGGATGCAGCCTGCCCTGAGTCCCCTTGTGTGAAAACATCCAGAAAAAAGGAAACACGAAAGAAGACCCATTACTAAATGCAGGGCAGAACTGCACAGGAGAAGGAGCGAGAGGGCTAAGGAGGGCTCTGGATTCACCATGTAATTTTTTGAGCAGAGATGCTCGACTTGTTTGTTCCAAAACACAAAACCAAAATCTTTGTCCACAGCAGTGAAGCAAGGGCACAAGGAGCATACTGGGCTTGTTCACAGTTAATCAGAGAGGCATAAGAATTTATTAGCATACTGCTGATATTCCTAACAGTCTTGAGCTGTAATGTTAAATTACAATTAGGTTGATGTGAAAAAGCAATAGAGATCAAACCATGCCCATGGTTCTCTGTCTCACAAGCTAGCAGAGACAGCATTGGACTATTATGATAGTTCTCTTTCAGCTTTGGTTGACCCCCATTGGGGTTGAGCCACTCCAGCCTGGATTGGCCAGAGCTTCTACGCCAATAACGCAGTCTTTATGTTTTTTTAACAGCATTATCATGATATAAACCACGGCAAGGGCAGACGTTAGCCGGTCCAGGGTGACGTGTAAGTAAGTGCGACATAGCAGGATGTTATGAACGCAACAGCAGGGTGTGTGGGCGAGATGGAAGCAAGCGATGGACAGAAAGAATTTTGATCAGAGTTCTGGGAAATCAAGATCATTCTGAATCAAGTTGCTTGTCCAATCTTTGTGAGTACCGCTGTCTTCTGCCCAGTTAACAGAGAAATCTTTGACAATCTTTAGCTGTTGACTAAAGTTCCTGGTAGAGGGGGCAGTGCAACTCAGGGTGAAGGAAGACGTTGTTATTACAATAAAATCATACAGAGCCATCTAACTAAACAAAGGGAACGCTGCGTCACTTTTATTGAGGTGGTAATTTCCAGATTTCATCCCAATGACCATACCCTGATGGCATGGTGCTGCTGAACTAATCATTTCCTGAAGAGATTGGAGAAGGAAGGGGGCAAAGCTTGAACATTTAGGCTAATGGCAGAGGCAGAGGTGCATGCTAGGTCAGCTCTTTGAGGTAGCTTTACAACCCCTTTACAAGCCCTTTGAGGTAACTTTTTTGCAGGTCAGTTTTTTACAGGGTTCTTTGTTATCATAGTACAACAAAACATGTATATATATCACAGTAAAACAAAGTATATAACATATATAAAAGTGTCTAGATATAACTTTCTCAAGTGGCCTACTACTGATGGTGTGATACAATATAAGAAGGTAAAGTCATGGTGTGTGAGTCACCAGTCTTACCTTGCAGAGGAGCAGGTGGAGGAGGAATGGCAGGAGGGACCGTACATGCATGCAAGCCATTGCTGGTAGCTTTGGCACAGAGGTCCTCAGAAGGTTTGGTGAAGGAGCTGTTTATTTGGCTGCACAGTGCATTGATGCTGTCTGCCTCCCCTGCCACAGACAAGTCCATCTCAGGGACTGGGGGAAAAAGATCAATGGAGGGGGTCAATTCCACAAACCAGAATTATGCAGACAGACCATACAGACGGCATACAATCTGAATCTTAATTGAATCTTTCTCTAGTGGAGTCTGTGGCGCCTGTTTGGAATAAATGACATTCTGTTGACCATTTTACTGTAAATATGGGTTGTTCTGCCTCTTCAGTCTACTCCTAAAACTTTGTTTTATCCAAATTGACTTCCATTCCCTAACTACAGGGCACAGTCTCCCTGGAGCAGCTTGGGGTAAAAGGTCTTGCTCAGGACCCCAGTTGTGGGGCTAAAAGTAGGATTTGAACCCATGACCTCTTGGTCCAGAGGCAAGTATCCCACCCATTAGGCCACCACCATATCAACTTTAAGGTGTATATTTAGCTTCTAGTGTCAAAAATGATCTATATATCTATAGTTAATCTAAATACATCTATGGACGTAGCTTGTTATATTTTCAATGCAAGTCAATGTATTATTATTTGATCATCAGGAATTTTAGAGGGAGAAGGCCTGCAGGCAGAGCAATGCCTGATTCCATAAATGCTCTACAGAATGAATGGATACAAATTCCCACAGAAGCCCTTCCAGGAAGAATGAAAGCTGTTATAGCTGCAAAGAGGACACCAGCTCCAAAGTAAAGTCTACCTGTAATGGTCAGGTGTCCCAATACTTTTGTTTACATCATGTTCGCATTACCTGAACTAATTCATGCATTATTAGTAAAAGGTTTTCAATAGAAGCAACAGGGTTTTTGATGAACATATAGCTGAATTTTGCTAAATATATACAGGTATAATATAAAGGTAAATGGGTTTTATGTTAACAGCTTTTTTCACAGGGAACAAATTTAATAATCCCAAACATCTGAACTCCAGAGGGGATCTAATGGCTGACCTGGGTTCTTGGTCTGGAAGTCAGTTTTGCGCTGCAGGGTGGAGGGCAGGTCGTTTAGGCGCAGCGACAGTTGCCTTTTAAATGGTGAGTTCTTCTGGCTGAGGGCGGGGAAGCCACGGAATGAGCCCTGCCGCACCAGCTGCTCAAGGGGGGCGTGCCGGCGTGGGATGATGTGATGTCCGCCTGACTCTCCCCGCTCCACCTGTATGGCTGCACCCTCTGGTGGTGAGGCATTACCCGGTGGCACCGCAGGCATGACACATGGTTCTGCAGAAAGGTTGTGACATCAGACACAAGTATATATTTTTTTTTCATAAGTCAGCTTATTAACAGCCTATTATCTGATACTTTATCTAGGTTAATTTACTGGGTAGCCTGACATTTTTCTAACATTTTTTGGACACTGAAATATATTTCAGGAGGGACAGTTGTTACAGTGTTAGATACCAGCAGGTTATAGTCAGGTATTTAGAGTAATTGGAGGGGTGGCATCCTGGAGTTGGGCTGACCTTTCTTTTTGTCCTGGAGCTGCTTCATGAGATCCTCCCTGTCGCCCTGCTGCCCAGCCGATGAGACACGAAAGGAGCCCTCACGGACAAATGACGTACGGCTGGCATCAAAAGAGGCCGTGACCCCGCACTCCTTCTCCCGCCGCTGCTTCCGCTCTAAGCAGGCGGCGAACGCACATCCCACTGCATGACTCAGACGCTCTCCCTGTCGTGAGTAAAGCCACATTAGCAACACAGCAACAGTGAACAGCACACGTTTTCTTATTTTGCTCTATGAGTCTACTGACCTTCTGTACCAAATACAAATTATTAAGTGAAACTGACGCACAAGAACCAAAACCACAAACACTCAGTCAACAAGTCCTTTTGTTCTTCATTTAAGCTCTAACATTTATTTTGCTTTGAATGTATGCGTTTGCTGGTGTTTAATTTATTTAATCATTCTTTTTCTGCTTAATTTTTCTGAATAAAACGGTCACCATGCAGATGTATCTTATTTCGATAATTATTAGCTAACTTGCTTGCTAGTTTGCTCATGACACAAAATAGTGCACTGTCCTGTGCTCACAAACTAACATCATATGCAGAGACTGTAGAGTCAAGTCCACTAACATCTTAGTTATTTTTCACTAATTTTTCTCTCATAAGTAACATGAGCAAAACATTGTGTTAGCAAACTCTTCACAAAGTTATAATTCTGGAAAAAAAAAAAACAGTAATGAACACCAACATATTGTTCTAGTTAACATTCTGGTGAACATATTGGTGAAAATAGCACTCATTGACTTTATCTTCACCTGGAAAAGTAAAGAATTTGTTAAATTGTGCCCCAATGAGAAGAACATCCTAGAGTACCATTAGGTCCTACTTAAACATTTATGAATATGTACTGAAAAACGTAAGTCCAGACCCTTCAATACTGCAACGATGACCAACTGAAAAAGCACAGTCCCAGTTTTCTCCCACATTCTGGCCCAACCTTGCTCTTGAAGACACCCTAACACAGCTAATCAATGCAACATCAGAATATTAGACACAGTATTTCAAATGATGAATAGCTGGAATTAAACTAGCATCCATGATACATTTTCGATTCTGGTAACACCTAAATGGTCTCAAAGTCAAGCTAGTTGTTGCTAGGTCAGTGACAGATCTTCGTGACAATCAAAATGCTCTCTAAGGTGACAATATGTTTGTCCCCTTATCTTAAGTGCAGATAGCTTGCCCCTGGCAACCATTATGACATAACTCTTATAATCCTCAGCTTAATCTCACTGTGCTGGGAAGTGAGGCTAAAGACGGAATGTAAGTCACACTTACTGAGTCCTTGAGGGCCATGAAGCAGTGGCAGATCCAGCGGCGGGTGGTGCCGTCCCGGCAAATATAAGAGAAAGCCTTGTCATAGTTACGGTCGGGTGCACAGAAGGACACCTTCTCAATGGTCTGGTCAACAATAAGATCCTGCAATTGAAACAAAACAGAGATGGAACTCTGTGTTTTTTCAAAACAAAAAGACAATGTAAAACAGACAGGCACAGGTGTGGGAAAAGGCATTTTTGTCCCAGAGACATGATTATGATATCATGATATTATGGTATCATAATTATTATAATTTAACTATACAATATATCGATGGTACTTCAAATATACAATCATATACTGTCTAACTAATTTTATGGTGCATTCAGTCTTTTTTTTTAATTACCAAGTCAAAACTCCCAGCTTTTTGGATAACCAGATGATAACTCTTCTATGTAAACAGAATGTACATGAACAGTAAGGTTATACCAGAAGGTGCACAGTGAACACTGCAAATTGATGAAGATTATTTTCTGAGACAGACAAGTAACAGACAAGTTATTAAAACCTGCTGATGTCTTTATTGTATTCACAAATTGAGAAAACCTCATGATTCAGACACCACTATCTGAAAAGGTATTCCAACCTGTTTATTCTGCAGTTATTCCCTTCATCAGTCCAGCACTCTGGAACTTTTGTGCTACAAAATACTGCTGTCTGCAGTTTTGATTCTGGAGCTAGCTTATGCAATTTTGCTTTAATACCCAATGTAGCTGCTAGACGCTGAACAGTTGGCATCTAGTCTCTGTGGTCTTTTGTGATTAACAAGGTATTAGACAAAATGGTGGAAGGTTGATTATCACAGTTATGCATGTTTTGCTACAGATAACCTGGTAATGTTAAACCACATATGGCTACAATAGAGATACCTATCACTATTATCAAACAATAAAGCATGGATCAATGCTTATGATGGATGCATGCAATTTCTTTAAAAACGAGGCTATTTTAACAGAGAAAATGGATTAAATGTCTTTTCTTTATAGAAATGTGGATAAAAGCTTACTTCTTCCTTGTACAATTTCCTCCTTATGTGCAATTTCTTATTTTTATTATGTGCAATAGTCTTTCCATGTGAATATAACTACTTGGGGGCAGCTGGTAGCCTAGTGGTTAGGGCATTCGCCCTGCGACCAGAAAGTCCAGGTTTGATTCCCAAGACCACTAGACACAGCTGAGGTACCCTGACCCTGAGTACCGTCCCCATGCACTGCTCCCCGTGCGCTGTGTTCCTGGCTGCCCCCTGCTTCACTTGGTGAATGGGTTAAATGCAGAGGGTGAATTTCATGCTGTTCACACTGTGTGCTGTGGTGTGTTCATGTATGACAAATGATCACTGTCACTTATATACTACTGATCTCTACTACGTGCAACAGCATATTCCAAACTACCATTTGTGCTATAAGTAATTCTTATCTATATTATTTATACCTAGCATTTGTGTATATTGTGTATTCCATACTGAGTTTTTATTTGAGGATTTTTGTTCTGTCTCTGTGTCTCTGTTCAGTTGTAACATAAGCAATTTCCTCTGGGATCAATAGTTTTCTGATTCTGATTCTGATACATGTAAAAATATGATTTGTCCAAGCATTTGTCTTCTGTGTGTTTAGCCACTTTGTAACCGGATCCTCTTGAGGCATTAATGGATCACATTTGCATATAAAGAGCCACTATGGCTGCATAATGCATGAGCTGGAGGGCATAAGTAGTAGATGAAGAGCCTCACACACAGCAAAGCAGCCATTTTCCATAAGAATACAGAGCAGAGAGAGAATGGGGAAGGTGAGGGGCCCCATTCATTACAAGCCTCTTAATGGTCAGCAAGCAGAGCACTGAAAGGCTGGTCACGGACGACTGCGTTCCGGTGGGTAAAAGAGGCGGAAGAGAGAAAATGGACGGGGCTGCTGACTCACGTCACACTTCTGAGAAAAGGGAAGGAGCTGGAGTTTTTAAATGTCAGGCCGGGACCCCAAACACGTTAGCCTGGCTTCACGTTCTGCAGTGGCGAGAGGGGATTAGGTCCCTGTGCTGACTCATAGAGAAGTTGAGGGATTACCCGAAGACCAAGAAGGAAGGAGTGGGAGAGAGAGAGAGAGAGAGAGAGAGAGATGAGATAGACATTTGTAGGGGGAGGGTTTACAGGAAAACAAAAAAAGTTCGCTTTGTGCCTCTTTTTCCACGAACTGGACAGAAAAAGAAGATGACTGTTGTAATGCATTGAGGCCCCTGTGACTTTGCCTTTGTGTGTGTACGTGTGTGCATTGGTGTGTGTGTGTGTGTGTGTGTGTGTGTGTGTGTGAGAGAATCTAGTTCATTTTACCTACTCGTTGGAACAATGGACACACTGATGGATATGCATTTTACTATATATTGTTTGGATCTTGTCACGGTCACCTCGCCCTCCCCCCGTAGACACCGATCCCCGTCCCCTGAGTATTAGTTATCCCATTCATTCTGTTTCCCTTCTGTCATTTTCTGTCTCCGTGCCCTGTCTGCCCGTATCCCAATCCCCCTCTGTTCCTCCCTTCCTCCCTTCGTTCCTTCCTCCCTGTCGAGTCTTCGTGTTCCGTTTGTGTCACAGCCCGTCCTAATCAGTCACGCCTGTGTCTTGTCCCGTCAATCACAGTTTCACCTGTCTTCCCTTCCGTGCACTATTTAAGCCCAGTCTGACCTCAAGTCAAGAGTGTCTGTATTTGTTCTCCTTGTGTGTATGTGCTTATGTCGATTTATGCCTGGTTGTTCGTTGTATGCTTATATCCTCTGTTTTCTCCTGTTTTTTGCAGACTCGTGCTCTCCTGTTTTGAGTTGGCGTTTGCACCCTGAGGTGCCTGTTCCTTGTGCTCCACGTTTGCCCTCGCCTGTTTGCGAGCAGCCATGCCTGTGTTTTCTGTTACTGAGATCGGGAGCACGAGTCTTGCCTTTTGTTTTTCCATTGATTGTGTTTTCTGTTATGTTCTGAAGTCGGGGTATTTTTCTGTTTCCGTAATATCTT
>JBBPDE010000001.1:14614151-14625710 GCA_037974605.1 Nannopetersius ansorgii
GGTGCTGAAGGTAGGATTCGAACCTGTGACCTCTTGGTCCGCAGGCAAGTATCCTACCCACTGAGCTACCTCCACCCTACTACATGTAATAACAGACTCCTAACAACCATCTATGTTGTTAGTATACTAATTGACTTAACTGTAAGTTACTTATCTATAGTATTGATATCCAGCATTTGTGTATGTAGCATAGTGTATTTCATATTTGTTTTTTCTGCAGATTTTTTTGTTTGGACTTTATATTTTATATTGTTCTTGTCTCTATGTGTCCAGTTGTAACATAAGCAATATCCTTTGGAATCAATGACATTTTCTGATTCAGATTCTTAGGCTAATTGTTTTTTTGCAAATGTTCTGCAGCTACAACTTTTTTGACAACCTCTACCTCTTACTTCAAGAAATTCTATTCAGAAACCCAGCAGGAACTATTGGTCCACCCTGACAACTGTTTTAAGAACATTAGCCTAATATCCGATCTTCCTGAAGAATGGTGCTATTGCTTGAATAAGCTCTGTAGCAGCGAGGGCTGCATATAGGGTTTAGCGGACTGCTGGCTTTAAGACTCAAAAGACAGGCTTATCCATCATAAATCAGACTTTTCAAGACACAGTTTAATAACAGGCCTATCAGGCCGTTTCACATGGTATGGAGGTCTACACTAAACAGACAAAAGTATTGGGACACTTGACCAATTACACCAATGGAGCTTTTATCGTTGCATTAAAACACATAGACTTTAATATGGAGCTGATCCCCACTTGGCAGTTATAAAAGCTTCCACTCTTCTTGGAAGGCTTTCCACCAGAATGTTTCCGTGGGAAATTGTGCCCATTTACTCTGTATAGCATTTATGAGGTCAGGCACTGATGTTGGACAAGAAGGTCTGGCTTACAATCTTCGTTCCAGTTCATCCCAAAGGTGTTGAATGGGGTTAAGGTCAGGACTCTGTGCGGCCAGTTAAGTTCATCCACACCAAACTCAGTTCCAACCATGCTTTTATGGACATAGTCGTACTGGAAAAGAAAACTACTGTGTCCTAATAGTAGGAAGCATGGCGCTGTCTAAAATGTCTTGGTATGCTGAAACTGCTTAACTTGGAGTAAGGTGGCCAAGTCCAAAATACCTGGAAAACAGGTGTGTCCCAATACTTTTGTGCACGTAGTGCAGCCGTGTCTGGAGCACAGCATCATTAGAAGAAGCAGCAGTAAGGTGGGGGCAGAGTGGGGGAGTTTGCAGCGACCATATATGGACACACCATCGACTCTCTCTTCCTATTGGCTGCTGGCGTTTTGCAGCTGCCTGTCAACAAGATGGCCTTCTTCAGTTGCTGCTCGAAGACCATAAAACTATATTGGTTTTACGAAAACACCACATTTTCTTACGTGTCTTGAACCCGTTGTTCAGAAATAGGTCGGTCTAGCTTCAAAAAAGCTAGTTATTGCTGAGGTTGAGACATATGTTGGGTAAAAAAGTGAGCCAGGACATTGTCATTGGCTTCGAAACTGCTAGGTCGCCTCGCAGGGCTAATGTTTTTGTAGCACAGACGGCCTTGTTTCTTGTTTTTAAAGACGATTTTATTTGACTTTGTAGGTTCTTTTCTGTCTTGTTTGTTTTTGTGGAACGAAGCCATATCGTGTAAAGGTAAGAGTTAATGTGGCATCGTACTGCATGTAATTTAGTCGTAAAAGCTAAAGAAACAAGCTAAGCTAAAGTAACCTGCTCCTTTTTCAGAAAATGGACAATATGTCTGTCGTTGACATCGTGCAGATTAAACGACTGACAGCCCTACTAATGTGATCAGGCTGGTGAAGTAATGTCTTATCATTAAATATATCACTTTAAATTCACTGAGACTAGAAAGCATTTAACCGATTTGCTCCCCGGGTTAGCCAGATGGCTAAACTTACTCAGGCCCAGGGGCTTATCCTGCTAACACTAGCTAGTTTAAATACCAGTTGTGTTTGTTTTCAGTCCAATATTTATAACGTTCTGGTTGGTAGCGACAACGGTGTCACCACATTTCAGTTTTAATATTAACATGCGTCGATAGTTAGGTAAACCTGACTAACTTGAACAAAACCTGCTGCTTCTGCTTGTAAGAATGCATAATTGAGTTAATATTTCTTTGCTTTCTGCACATTGACATGATCTTTGATTTCAGAAAGTTGTAAGATATCTAATTTAAATAATAAATAATATCTAATCAAGTGTGTAGAGGAGGTAGCACCAGATCACAAGTTAGCTGAATAAATTTGGAACAAGACGTCCCTAGGCTGCTTTTGTGATCAATATTTTAATATATCATGCAGATTGGTGTTAATCTGATATCCACGTTGATCAACATACCTTTAAATGTCATCTGATTGCTTTTCTGCCTCTAATTGGATTGATTTAATTGGTCTTTTTACTAGTCAGGATTTGCCGGTCAGTCAGACCTACTGTTAATCGTTTCATAAACCATTTATGCTCATTTTAGGGTCACTTGCTTGGTTTTTATTGGGAAGATTTAGCCACTGAGGTTTGCAGCAGGCAGAGAAAGTATTTTCTTCAGTGGTCTTTGAAAAGCGTTACCTTAAAGAGTATACCATCACCAGAGAGCCCTGTTCCATGTTCAGTAGATCATTTTGACTGCTGAATAGCAGTCAGAACCACTAAAAAACAGACCTCAGAGCATGCTGGTAGACATTGAACCACCTGACTACATTAGATAGCTTTATCTGCTAGATAGACTTTGTCACCCCTATAATATATATGTGAATATTTGAAGCTTAGTATAAATATAACAGTAATGTTTAAACATCATATGAAGTGGACCAATAATGAAAAATCCTCTATAAGTGTGAGTTTATCTCTTAAAGAGACCATCGTCCAGACATTCCTAGTCAATAAGATTGTGGTTTGTGGTTAACCTATAAACCGCCTGCGTTGTGCTCTGATGAGCTGAGAAACACTTCCCCCACTGTTAACAGTAGGCATGTGTTGCTGTCCTGGTGTAAGTCATGGCAGTAATACAGCCATGATCATATTTATCACCACATTTAGGGGCTTAATAAAATGTACACAAAATATACCACTACCACTAGCCAGCTTCATACAATTTGGATTATATTTAGAAACAAAAGAGGTAGAATGAATGTCATGTTAAATATTATGTACTAAGCATTGCAGTCTTTAAATTTATTTTTAATAAGCAGTTATTTTTTTACTGAGCTTTGGGTGTGATGAGTAGCATGTTGTAGCCAATACATATGCATCATGGAAGTAAAATTCTATTAAAAGATTTCCATTATCGTTGGTTATGCCGTGATGATACTTGACACAGGGTTGTCAGTTTAAATGCTACCAGATGCATTCATGAAAATGTGCTTGTAGGTAGCTTGTCATATCTGATTTAGGAGTAAGCACCCATTTCAGCAAATTAATATTGTAAATCTTATTTATGTATAGCATCCATATGATTATTTTATTTTGTTCTCTCTCCTCAGATTGTAAACATCGGTGGAGGGTGCAGACCTGAACAATGAGTGGTGACATAGAAAGTAACTGCCCTGCATAGTGGCAGATATGCTCTCAATGGGCTCACAATGAACCGTGACACTTTTTCCCACATACGGCTGTGGTGCCCACGTCCGTTCGGCACCTACTCACAGAATAAGCCATACAGCAATGGCACGATTGGGGGCACGACAACGGCAACCCTCTGTAAAGCTGATGCTGCTGGCTGCACCTCCATAGAAACCGGCGGAGTTGTTGAAGAGCATAATGAGGATGTAGGCACTGAGAACACTCCTCCTGCCCCACCTTCCACTCTCCTGGCCCCTCCACCCCCTGCTCCCCCTTCTCCTACATCCCAGATGGAAGATGGCAGGGTGTTGCTTGATACATGGTATGTCATCAAACCAGGCAACACCAAAGAGAAAATTGCCTTCTTTGTGGCTCACCAGTGTAGTGGAGCAGGCATTCCGAGGCCTAGTGCCATGAAGGTGAAAGGAAACTGGGGCACTGACTGTACCAAGGCTAAACGTCGTCGTCGATGCTCTTCCTATGACCCCCCTGTCAGAGCTCAGAATGTTACCTCGGAACTGCCTTCAGAGCTCTGTCCCCAAGAGGATGGTGTTGGAGTGAGCGAGACTGACCTCCTCTCCGTAGCCGAGATGGTGGCCCTCGTTGAGCAACGCACAGCTCTGGCCCTGCAAGGCATTGTGGCTCAAGGACAGACAACTTCTAGCCACCAGCAACATACAGTCCTCCAGAATTCGGTTTCAGATCCCTCACCTGTTGTATTCCTTTCAGAATCGGCTCCATCTGCACCAGCCTCTAAAAGTGACTTTGAACAGCAGGACCAACAAGAATCTCGACGTGTTGCACAGGCCATAGCACACTTTGAGTCTCAGCAGCAAAATCTTGATAGTACAATACTGCGGCCTCAGATTCATGGCTCTGGCAAAGAACGGGAATGTAGTGGTGAGAATGGGGGTAGTGGCCAAAGCCATGGTCGAGGGGAAGTTAGGATTGCTTTCCGGGTGTCCAGTCTGGATCCTCGTTCCCAGTCTGAGCCCGTTGGACGGTCCAGGTGTATGTTTATGAGCTGTGGGTCTGGAACAGGGCAGGCGGGAGCAAGGGCCAAGGAAAAGATCACATGTGACCTCTATCAGCTGGTTAGTCCATCATCTCGAGACCCAGGTGCCATCCTCGCTGGCTCACCAAAGTCTGATCCCTTAGGGGAAGGCATCACCGAGCGGCCTCCCTCCACAGCTCCTGAACTTAACCAAGATCAGAGCTCAGGAGAGAAGAAAACTGTGGCTCGAGAACGGGTGACTGGCTTCCATGTTGAAGTTGTTGTCACTGGTGCTGTGGACCAATGTGTCTTTTATGGTAAGGACAGCACAGAGAATGTCCAAGAAGAGACTGTTTGCTTTGCTATGCCTAGTGGGGCCAAACCAGCTGATGCTTCAGAAGATCCCCCACCTGGCCAGCTGTTTTTTCTACAGGCCCCGACTGCTGAAGATGAAAGTAGTATGGGGGTCTCCAGTGGAATGTGTTCTTTGGATTGTGCAAATAACAATGGACCAGTGGGGGGTGCAGTAGAAAGGCCAGACAGCCCGATTGCCAGTGTGGATGATTGTGCTGACAAATCACTCTGCCGCCTCTACCGGCATGTCTCCCACGACTTCCTGGAGATACGTTTTCAGATCCAGCGACTTCTGGAGCCACGGCAGTACATGCTCATGCTTCCAGATCACATCATGGTCAACATCTTCAGCTACTTACCCACCCGTTCTCTAGCAGCCCTCAAGTGCACCTGCCATGACTTCAAGGCCCTGATTGAGACCTATGGTGTGCGCGCTATAGATTCCCGCTGGAACCAGGACCCACTGTACCGTGACGACCCCTGCAAGCAGTGCAAGCGGCAATACGAGCGGGGGGACGTTTCGCTCTGCCGCTGGCACCCCAAACCTTACCACCACGACCTGCCTTATGGACGCTCATACTGGATGTGCTGTCGCCGCACAGACAAGGACACACCAGGCTGTAGAGTTGGACTGCATGACAACAACTGGGTACAGCCATGCGATATGGTTCAGGCCCGCGCCAAAAGAGATGATGGGAGGTAAAGGCTGGAGGGCGGGGATTCTGCATTCCTTCTCTCCTCTCAACTTTGCCTAAATCTCATGCCACTGTAATATTTATGGTTGAGCTCGCCTCCCCTTTCTCAGCTTGTTAACCTTGCTATCATGTCAGTATCAGTTCTTAGCAGTGCACCATACTTAATTCTTACTCCCATAATATGCAGACCAGTGCTCTTGTGTGAATACCGATGCTGATTAAATGAGGTTAATGTCTGCTGCATGGGACTAGATCTTTACACGTACTTGTGAATTGGTTAGAAATTCTTCTGGCTTGGCAATCTTTTCCTAAGACCAGCTCAGAAGCTGACCCCAACCTTGCAAGAGCTGCAGTCTAGGCACTGGCTTGTCTCGTGAAAGTAATTAAATGTACTGAGGTTGGATGTCAAGTTTTGTTTGCTGACCCTGGGGCAAAAAAGAGCAAAATGATGTCACTTTACAAATATCGGATGTCACTTTGTAATCAACCGTTTTACTGCTTGTTAGTGTTTTTTTATTTTTTTTTTATTTTTAAAGTGTTTTTTCTTTATTCCTTTTGGTTTTTGAGAGATTACGAAAGCATTATTGAAAGTCTTCATTTCCTGTCCAGATTTTTTTTCCTCTGCCCTATCACTGCACCAGCCAGGCTGCCACTACCTGTCTGTCTGCTAGTAGAGGACAGTCTTTGCTTTCTGTGGGTGAAAGAACAACACCAGGTTCCAGCCTTAACCTCATTCATTCTGCTCACATCAATCTGTAAAATCTTTCAAACAGAATCAAATGTTGATGCTGATCCTTTGGTTTGGGAGACCGTTGTAGGTTTCGCTGTCAGCTGATGCTATAGGGAATTTTGCCTCTAAATAAAAGTTATTTAAAACTGGTATCTGTACCAAACCGCGTCACTTTTAATTCAAGGATTTCATACCACAATGCAGTCTAATTTTTACTAATTAAAAGTGCAAGGAGACACTGTATTGTAATTAAAAAGCAGTGCAGTATAGGATAATTGGACTATTGTTTGAATGTTGCACTGTAACCACAGATACACTATCCTTAGCTTGCCATGTGTACTGAAATACTGGACCCACATTTTCTCAGCCAGGTTTTAAATGTCAACTGGGTTTTTTTTTTTGGTTTTTTTTTTAACAGTGAATACACCTGGGGGATTGTAGATAACAGGCATTCTTCCAGCATCAATGATGGTGTTAACATTTTGCATGTTTTTTGCTTCTGTTGTATGCCCATAGCTGTGGTATAGTGTGTATCGAGATATTTTGGACTGTATTGCCTGACCACTTACCTGACTTCTTTTGAGTTTCACAAAATGCAATGGTGCATCTCCTTGAATAGAACATGTACTTGGGTCCACAGGCTCCAAAGATGTGTATTTTATATAAAATATTTATAGTTATACAAATTAATAGGCTATAGCTTTCACAAATTGGTATCAGCAAGATTCCCCATTCATTGGTTATAACTTGTATAGGGTATTTACATATTTTTCTTAAAATACTGCGCTCACTCCAATATGGCAACTAATGTTACATGAACACAGCTTGGGTCAGGAGAGGTGGATTAGAGAGAGGGAGAGAGAGAGAAAAGAAAGGATACAGATGCAGAGAGAACCACAAAGATAAACGGGAACAGATAAGGCGGAAGAGTGTTGTTAATGATGTTTAACCCTTTTATTTAACTGGTTGTGGTTTCATATGCTGTGTTTGGTGCAGCCTGACCATATAGGTTAAATCTAACAAGTGAAACAGGAGATGGTAATAAAAGAAATTTATATAAACCAGTCCTGATTCAAACTGGCCCTGAAGCACTCCTTGCCCTGCTCCCAACACACTGAGCCACATAAACCCAGCTGAGCTAAGCACAAAACCACTGATTAAACCTAAGTAAAATAAATAGATGAGACTGAAGTAAATAGTCTTGTAAATTAATGTTTATATACGTTTATTGATTTTTTAGAATTGGTTTCCTTGCTATGTTTTCTCAGTACAGCCACTGTCCAAAGTGCTGTACCAGTCTGGGAGAAACCTTGGCAAGCATCTTTCCAGTTATGTAAGACTATTTCACACTTGAAACAAACAGTAGTTAAAAAAACTCATTGTAAAATCTGTAATGCCATTTTTCAAGGATATCAATATATACAGTTTTTCTAAGGCTTTCAAAATAAATCATGCCAAGATTCTTAGTAGATTAGTAGATTTTTAGTAGGTTTTTAGTAAACCATTCAAATGTCAACTTCTTCAGCCTGTAAGTGCCATTTACTGTATAAAGTGAAATCGTGTTAAGAAAATGATTTTCTTTTAGTTTGGTTAGAGTTAGTATCAGTACTTGGTACCAGCTAATATGTGAGAATCGATACTGCAATAGAAAAGTGGTATCTGTGCATCTCTAGTAACTAGAGATATGTCAAGCTGTTATCAGCCGAAAGTGTGAGGGATGATCATTTTCATTTCATTTTGACTGTGACAAAGGGTTAGACATGGCGGTCCACCAAAAAGAAACATTTAATATCGATATCAGAAAAGAAAAAGGATTGTGCCAGCTCTAGTGAAAACTAGTTTCTAGTCGATTGCTTTTAAGCATAGAATCCCCAAAAATAGACAGCTACTGTCATCATTATAAGAGCATTAGCGTTGACAAAGTGCTTCCAAACTGGGTCTTCACTTATGTCTGGTAACTGTTTTGCTGCTTGAGCGACTTCCTCTTCGGTGGGCTCAGGAGCCTGTGAGCCACTTAAGCCACAGAACCAGCCAATAAGACGGACAATCGCAGTCTTCTCGCCTGCGGCTGCAACATAAAAATAGATGGTTCTCAAGATTTATTTTGTCTGTTTTGTCAGGTAATGCAATATACACTATACGGACAAAAGTATTATAACAGCTTCCATTGTTGTGTTTCTGGGCGAACTTGTGTCAATTCATTCTGTAGAGCATTTATGAAGTCAGCTACTGATGTTGGACCAGAAAACCTGACTCAGTTCATCCCAAAGGTGTCAGATGGTGTTGAGGTCAGGGGTTCTGTGTGGGCCTGTCAAATTCTTCCACACCAAACTCATCCAACCATGTTCTTCCCCAAACTGTGTCCACAAAGTTGGAAGCATGGCGTTGTCCAAAATGTCTGGCTATGCTGAAGCATTAAGATTAAACCCTCTAGAAGTAAATGTCCCAATACTTTTGTCCATATAGTGTAACTGCTCACATGTATGCATTTTGTTTTAGAGCAGGTGAAGTGGTTAAAATATCTTACTTTTATCATCAACACATGTAGCCTTATTTTTTTCCTCCATTTCCCTGCGAGCCTTTCTTCCTCGTTCTTCTTCCTCCCAGTCCAGATCGACCCTGTCTTCCTTAGAGTGGCGCATGCTGAAGACGAGGCGATGCAGCTTGGAGGAAAGAATTGGGACGAATTGCAAGGTGAGCTTCTACGACAGCATAAAGACTGAACAATCTCACACACATTACTTACATGTTCGTCGTTGATGGGTGGCGTGCTGTAGCTCACAAAGAGCACTAGAATGCCAGTGCAGAAGAAGAGCAGAACTGCGAAATACAGGTAGTGAACCCCACAAATTAATTTGGGGCAGTTGGAAGGAAAGAGGCAGCTCTCCGAGCCAAAGTAGAACTCGGGCCCCATGCGGCACAGACCCATGAGCAGACCACCCATTAGGCCCCAAAAAGCCCCCTATCAAGAGAAAATGAATGCCAACACCATTAGAGATATCATTGCTAAATCCAAATTGTATATAAAACTAAGGCAAGCACTGTGTACTTTAAATCAGGTGCTGCCATGTTGTGCCATATGAAGCTGTAACCTTGAACGATACTTAAGCAATACCACCACATTTACAGAAATAATATTTCTTATAGATTCATTTGAAACTGTTGTATGAACTCTGAGTCTGCTGCAACATTTTCTACCTGTGAGTAGTTCAAGCAACTCTTTACTTCAGCATTGGTCTCAATGTCCCAATTCCTGCACATCAGCTCGTTTACAGTTCAGCTATTCTTTTTTAAGGACAAATAATCTTTTCTCCTTTTACTTACTTACAAACAGCTAATACATAATCAACATCACTATTTCATAAATGTAGTTGGTTTCCATTAGCAGGTTGAGGCTTATATTTAGGGGCTGACATGATTTTTTTGCTCTAGTACTGTAATGTGTACCTACGTTAATGTATTGGCACGCAAATTCAAAATTTTTCAACTTTGGGCGCTGGAACCATTAAAACCAAGCGCTGAGATCAGACCTGCTCTGACTGAATTGTGATTGGTGCCCGGCGAACCAGCAGGAACCATATTTTAAAGCATCATTATTGTTTTTCTTTTTAAGGTTTTCCTTTCCTGGGTGGTGATACTTAGAGATCCAGTATGAAGTTTCTCATATTAGGTACGCATTTCCGTAGTGAAGATTGAAAAGTGTTGCGCACATAGGCTAGTTCTTGCTTGCTTACCGCTTATGTCGATCCCTGCTTATATTAATAAACAATGCAAAACACAAGTGTTTCATTACAAAACATGTCACACTAAAACCATAAAGCACAATTCCAGTACAAAAGTCTGGAATTTTGTGTAAACGAAATCTAATTAAACAAAATACATTTTTTCATTTTATTAAATTCGGTTGTCATGCAAGTTGGCCATAAAAACTTCTCTTTTTCAATTATAAATACATTCATTTCACGGGGTTTCAACTTGAAAGTATGGTGTATAAATATGGTGTACCACACTTGTGCAGCGAAAGAACGAAACACTCCTTTAAACAGAATAGCAAACGTGCAGAGCCTTTAGGTGACTTTAGGTTACTGTAATAACTGAAAATTCTCTGTAATGCAAATCCCAGTGCATATGGTTCTAGTTTCAAAATTGTATTTTTGTTTACATATCAGCAGTATGTATGTGAAAAGCTGTAATTTTAAACATTATTTAGAAATGCCACACACAGTTGATAGGAACATGAAGGTTAATTACCGGCTCATTGACTCTTTTCACAAATATAGCCAAAAAGAAGACCGCCGCTATCGGAGGGGCCAGGTAACTCGTAACAGACTGGATGTAGTCAAACAACTGACCACTCTGGGCAGCCTGGACCACAGGGATCCAGCAAATACTGATCGCAACAATGCAGAGGACCCACATCCTGTTAGGAGATCCAGCACATTAGACACACACACACATTTTAAGGGCTAAAGATCATAAGAGCTAAAAATTAACACAATAATTTGTGTTATTCTGCAAAAGTAGTAAGCTGCTCAAACAGTTTGAAACTATTTATCTGAACACCAATTGTGTGATTGGAAAGGAAATAAATACAATTTCAATACAAAGAGTAACCTTACATTGTTAGTGAGTAAATTAAGCAACGTCAACAGCACAGTGATAAAAACTGTTCATTTTAGCTCTCAGTGATACAAATATATCTGGAAGGAAAACTGTATGTTATTTCATTGCTTAGGTAACTAATGAATATATAAACACAGATGATGATTATTCTGTCATATTTTTGTCTGATTTGTTCAGCAGTTTTCCAGATATCAACACCGTTCCTGCTCTGGATTGTTTGGTCTGATCAGTAATGGTGTGGGTTTATAGAGTTTGTTTTTTTATAAAACATTTTTCCACATAGCAACAACCTAGAAACCACATGGAACACCCTGGCAACTGAAAGAGATACCATAGCAACCAGTTAGCAACACCCTATTGCCACCCCCATAGGATACCACATTAACCACATAGCACCTCTCTAGTAACCTTCAGAGGTAGCAGCACCCTAACAACCAATTAGAACCCTATAGCAATCACCAGAGATTTGCTTAAGCTGGTGTTTTTTGTCTTGATAAATACACATGTGGACAAAATTGTTGGTACCCTTCGGTCAATGAAAGAAAAACTCACAATGGTCACAGAAATAACTTTAATCTGACAAAAGTAATAATAAATAA
>JBBPDE010000001.1:14639327-14650455 GCA_037974605.1 Nannopetersius ansorgii
TGTGTGTGTGTGTGTGTGTGTGTGTGTGTGTGTGTGTGTGTGTGTGTGTGTGTGTGTGTGTGTGTGTGTGTGACATAGTGGTTGTTAGGTTAGTCAAAACAAAAGTGTATCTTCTCCGCTCCCGGACACTTCCAGCTGGATCTCTCCATCCTTCTATCAGAGACACAGGGAAGACAGCACTCGCAGACATAGATATAAAAACAAAGCCACAGCAAAGATTAACTCGTGTTACAGGATTATGAAACTCAAAGGTTTCTTAATGATTTCATGTGTGCTTAAACTCACTAATATATATATGAACTTTAATAACAATAATGATTTAATATGAAAGAAACTTTATTAAGGATAACATTTCTCCAACAAGTATTAACCAGCATTTGCTCACATAGGCTATTCAGGGAATGAGCTAAAGAGGAATGATCAGGTTAGAGATGCTAGAACTGGAGTGATTCACCAACAGGCCTGGTTAATAATCTTAGCCATTGAAGCAGTTGGAGGCAAAGCAAGAGGAGGTTTGTCAGAGCTCAACTCACTTAATTGTTTAAATACTCCCATGTTCTTCATATTCATATTTATTTCAACATTATTAAACTACAAAATATGGACAAAAGTATTGGGACACACCTGTATTTCAGGGTTTGGGCTAGGCCCTCTACTTCCAGTGATCTTAATGCTTCAGCAAACCAAGACATTTTGGACAATGCCATGCTTCCAACTTTGTGGACACAGTTTTTCTACTCCAGCTTGACTGTGCCCTGGGGCACAAAGCAAGGTTCATAAAGACATGGTTGCATAAGCTAGTG
This sequence comes from Nannopetersius ansorgii, assembly GCA_037974605.1. NCBI lineage: Eukaryota > Metazoa > Chordata > Actinopteri > Characiformes > Alestidae > Nannopetersius > Nannopetersius ansorgii. Next base: position 14,640,131 of record JBBPDE010000001.1, read on the forward strand.
TAGAAGAACTTGGCCCCCACAGAGCCCTGACCTCAACCCCATCCAACACCTTTGGGATCAACTGGAATGGAGATTGTGAGCCAGGACTTCTCATCCAATATCAATGCCTGAGCCCATAAATGCTCTACAGCAGAGATCCCCAACGACTGGGCCATCTTGGTCACGTGATAATAATTTTACATAAAAATTTTAACCCACAAGCTAGCAAAAATGAATAGTGGAAGCTGTTATAGCTGTAAAGGGGGACCAACTCCATATTAAAGTCTCTGTATTTGAATGCAGTGTCATTAAAGTTCCTGTTGGTGTAATGGTCAGGTGTCCCAACACTTTTGTCTGTGTCGTTTTCTAATTACATTGAATGGTAACACCAGTCTCACCAGTTCTATTTATTTAGTTCAAAAGAATACTACATTAAATTGAGCCCTGGCCCTCTTACTCACTCTTTCACAGGGTCTTAAGGGGAAAAAAACACAGCCCACACTACAGAAGAATGTAAAATGTTAATTATTATAATTATTACAGTACCAGTGCCTCGTGAAACTCACTGAACCCTATCAGCATTTGCCAATTTTTCCATTTCCATTTTACCACGTTATTACATCTGATTGGCAGAGACACAAGGTGCTATTATGACGTCTTCTCAAAAACCAGAGGAAATATGAAGAAAGATGGATATACAGCCGGAGAGCAGGCTTTAGTCTACTGAAGCTTAAGAGATATCAACATTGACTTAAAAAGCCATCTTTTGATACACTAGTAATATATTGCAAAGTTGCCTGGATAAGAAATGACAGCAACACTGATATACACCCACCTCAAAAGGTGTAGTTGCTGCAGAGATTGACTCTACCAAACATTAAGATGTGCTTGGAATATTTACTGTAATACTGTATATTGTATTTGCAGATATGTAGACAAAAAAACTAAAGACCTTTATACAGTATTTGTGACACATAAACTTACACTTAAAGGTTCTGAATGAGTATTTTCATTTATATTAAAGAAGTTTGGTTGCAGAAAAATCTGATAATCCTGAGACACTTAAGTTTCAAATAATAAATTTGTGTCTAGAGTGATTTATGTAAACTTAGACTCCATAATAACAGAAAATGCTGTAAAATCAACATCACTGATGCCTACATTTCAAATGTGGTGAAAATAAAGGTGTAAACAGATCATTAGGGTACAAAATGGATCATTCAAGAACTTCTTGGTACACTGTAAAAATACTTTCATTTAACTACTAATAATGTAGTAATTCTGCGGATTGTTTAGTTTTTTGACCAGCTAATTGTAGCTTCTTGTAAAGCTGACAAAACTTTAATTACAAATCCATTTGAACAGTGTACAGTTCTCCAAAAATATTTACAATGTTGGATAAACTATCTAAAATAGTCTGCTTTAACACATTTAGTGTGGTTTTGTAGTAATTATACATTTGTTAGTTCTAAGTATATTATATAAATAAAAAGGATCTTAATAAACTGTCAGAAAGGAACACTGGGGTTATCTCTGAAACACACATTTTGGCAGCAATGCTTTTTTTGTTTTCCTCATTTGGTTTTGAAATGACCATGACAGAAAGAGCGCTTTGAACATTGGAACAAAAAAGTTTGCAGTCAAACTGATTTATTGTGATGGAAAGCAGCATATTACCAATTCCAACAGCCAATTTTAGGACATTAGGAGTGTAGTTTCTGACAGTCAGTCAATCAGACTGATTTACCTCATAATGAAACAGGTGACCTAAGGGTTCTCATTCTTTTGCCTCAAACATTTACGCATCTGACAAATCCACTGACCTACACTATGTGGAAAAAAGTATTGGGACAGCGTGAAAGAACTTGATAGGTCCGCACAGAGCTTTTGGGATGAACTGGAACAGAGATTGTGAGCCAGGCCTTCTCGTCCATCAGTGTCTGACTTCATTAATGCTATACAGAATGAATGGGCACTAATTCCCACAGAAACTCTAAAATATTGTGGAAAGCCTTCTAAGAAAAGCAGAAGCTGCAAAGGGGGACATACTCTATATGTATTTGAAGGTAATGTCACCAAAGACCCTGTTGGTGTAATGGTCAGGCTTCTGTGTATTTTTGTGTTTTAGCATATTCTTCTAGAGATGTAACAACACACAGCACTCGTGATTTCAGTCACTTTATTGGTCAAAAATCAAAAATCTGACATCTACACAACTTACTAATGAGACATGATTCTGAAAATGCTGGTAAGGGTTAGGTAGATTGTGACCTTTGGTGTTCAAACAATGCAACTGCATTAAGTTAATTATCAAAATGCAGCCAGTATGATTCATTTTCTCTTTGCATACCCTGGCATTTTTTGCATCGTTACACCCCCACGTTCTGCAGTTTCAGTACCTGCTTCAGTTTCTTGTGGTGGGACATCTGTCCAGTTGCAATGTAAGAATGATAAGTGCTGGTATGGCTAGTTATTTCTTTTAATCTGGCAAAAAAGTGTTAAAAGTGGTGTATATTACTTTTAACTCATAAAACTCTTGCTGAAAAAATTCTAAAATAGTCAGAGATTACACTAATGTAAACAAACCATGGCTGCTATTACAATAAAATGGTTCACAAAAAAGCCTTAAAATTACTGCTGCCCGCATGAATAAGATACGTTAATCACTCCTAACTGTAGATTGCAAAATAAAATTAAAATTTGCGGTCATAATTTCCCCTAAACGGGTCTCCATATAAAATCGTAAACTTATTCCATAAATAAAATCACACGTTCTGATTTGCCCTTCTGGTCCGCCTCTCTCTATCATCGGTCTTCCTGGTAGGTCTTTTTTCTTTCCCCTGCTTCTCCAGTGCTGACCTAAGACGGGCCAAGATGTGTTTTTTGGGGAACTTTAAAGTGGAACACCCAAACTGGCTCACTCCTCCAGTTTCACCAGGCAGTTTCTCACGTCTCTGGACCCAACTGCGCCACCCGGGCTTCCAGCAGAACACACTGTCATAAAACCTTGAGCCATTCTCGCCACCTAGCACGTATATTCGGCGCTTCCATCTTGCGACACCGCCAGCAGCGATGCGTCGAGGCAAGCCTGGAAAAACCACCGGGCTGGGGGCACGGTCGCTACCACCACCTCCAGCTCGATCTGCTCCAGTCAGTATCTCCCGTTCTGCCCCTGTTCCTCGCCCCTCTCGGAAAAAAAGCACTCGCCCTGTGGCGTCAAGTGGTTCCAACCGAGTATAATTACCATCCATAAATTTGGCTGCGTCACGCATGTAACCACCCACTGCGCACACACCACCCCGCACTGCTACCCCTCCAGCCAGGCAGGTGGCACCATATTCCAGACTCACGCGGCTCCAGGTCCTTGTGACTGTGTGGTAGATTAACACACCTGCATGTACCACAGCCCTGTTCTGCTCCAGAGTGGCGCCTCCGAGCAAGTAGAGGCGCCCTCGCAGGGCAGCACAAGCAAAGCAGCGAAGTGGCAGCGGTAAACGGGGACCTGGAACCCAAGTCAATTTTGAGAGGTCAAAAATTTCACATGAGTCGAGAAGTGCTGATCGGTTGCATCCACCCAGAGCATAAAGGACATCTCCTGAGCCCACCAGTCCGAACATAGCCCGTGGCTGCACCATTGCAGGCCGTGAGATCCACTGGTCCAGCACTACATCGTACTCGTGCACTGATGCAGATACCTGGCCTGTCCGCAGGATACCCCCAGCCACAAACAGCCGGCCTCCCACAGCCGTGGAGCCTGGGCATAGCAAAGAGCCCAGTGCTGACAGTTTCTCCCACTTACCCGTGCGAGGGTCAAAGCAATCAACTGCATAGTCACTCTCTCGCAAAGCATCGTCTTCCCTTGGCTTAAGGTCCACGCACACTATCTTCTTCTCGAACATGCCCTCCCTGGGCCGTAGAGGGCCACCCATGCCCTCAGTGCTGGCCTTCGGTCCGAGCTCTTTGTTGAGCCGCCGGGACTCCTCGGGAGCCAGCAGGCCCGGGCGTAAATGACGTAGCAGGGTGGGCATGTGAACGTAGCGCTCAGCTGGACAATGCTCTGCCCACCGTCGTGCTGCATCATAAACCTCCGTCTCTGACTCCACGCCCAGCCTGTCTGATTCCAGCAGGCTGCCCAAAGTGCCTGGGTCCAGTAGGAGGAAGTCCCGCTGCCTGGCCACCCGAGGGAAATGCTGAGCCACCAGCCTTAGAGAGGCCCTGAGCAGAAGCTGGTCATGATGTGAACGGGCCAGAGAGTACATCCCTAAGCAGTTCTCCACAGATAAATGCTCAAAGAGGAACCTAAAAGAACAGAATAGAAAAATGTTTACTAATTCTGTACAATTTGATGACATTATATCATGAAACCCTGCAAAAACACACTTGATCTAATTAATCAAAGCACCTGCCCCAAGCAGCTCAATAAGCTCTTTAGTCCTTCTGCAGGTCAGCACTTTGGTGACATCCACTATGTGAGAGGATGCATGTACCATAGAGGGCACTGGGTTTTAAAGTGTGCATCTGGGACAGATGTTTATGTATTCCCTAATGGCAGTGGCTTCTATTAGCAAGATAACGTGTGCTGCCACCCTGATCAGGAACAGTTTGTGTTCAAGGTGTTGATGTAGCCTCCAGATTCCCCAGATCTAACTTTGATTGAACATATGTGTTGGACAAACTAGTTTCAACCATAGAGGCCTCACCTCACAACTTGCTTATGTCTTGTTGCAGATTCCACAGCACAGCACAGAGATCAGATCTGCTCAATATTAGACAGGCAGGTTTAATGTACTGGCTTATGAGTATATGCATTACCTTGAGCAGAGATCTTGCAAAGGAATCACTTGGAGGCGATTGGCTGCGACAAACAAGTCCTCTGCTGTGTCAAGACAGAGGCCTGCTTCCCCTGTGTAGACAAAATGGATCACTGTATCCATGACTGAAGGTGTTACTTCTTCTAGACGGATCTCAGCGAGACGAGATTCCACGAGGGGGCTCGTAAACATAGCACGGAAATATGGGCTGACAGCGGCCAAAAGGACTCTGCAAAAGTGCAAAACAATAATGGCATAATGGGCATTTTGGTTAGTGGGTTCCAGAAAATACTGAAACATAAAGAGAATTTCACCTTTTAATAAATAAAATCCACAGATCAATATCTGAAGCTACGAATAAGGAGAATATCACAGCAATTCAACACGTACCTGTGGCACATCAACCTCTTTCCTTCCACTAGAAGAGTGACATCACACAACTGCTGAGCATCCAGTAGTTGTTTTAATCCTGAGTGAGACAAAAGAGAAAATAGGAGGTATACAGTTGAATGAGGAGTATCGGATTGGTTCTGTGGGTTAGAGCATTAAACATCATGCAGCTATTGCAATTGGCTGGAGCGGACATGCAACAGACCAGACGTAGATCAAAACCCTGAGACAAGGGTGAAGTGTTTATTTAGAAAGAAGTGAGACTTGGTGAGGGAAGGGCAGTGAGGTAGTGTGGGAGGTGTAGTGGTGCCACAAGGAGGATGAAAACTGGAATGTGTAGAGGACCAGGTGACTTCCTCACAGACACCGGGGTTCCTAAGGGCTTGTGTCTGGAGGCAGAAGATCATGGGTGAACTCTCCTATCACTCAGTTTTGACGTCCCCCCACCCCCCACACACACACATCCCCGTGGTGGAATGGCGCGGCGACTGTCCAGCGTGCAGAGATGGCCCAGCGGAGGTGTGTATGAGAGGCAGTGTCTCCCCTGTTCCTCCATCATGGCCGATGACGCCGCAGTACTAAGGTGCTGCTGTCACACGATCTTGCACTATACCCTACCTCATGATTTTAGCACTTAGAAACCTCCTCTGGTTCTCACACTTGAGTGAGCCTCAAACTGTAAGTTAATTTGGATAAAAGCATTTGCCAATGTAATGTAAGGTAAGGCAAAACAGCAAAGCACCTTACAGTAATACTTCAGATAAACGGATCACTTTCCCGATCCTGAAGGTATCTGGCCACAGTTTGTCCTTAGACTAATATAACCAACAAGTAATGGAAGTCAGCACTCAAATAGCAGTATACCACAAACACTTCTAGCGCTGCTTTGGACGTTGTGTTCTCATGATGCAATTTAAAATGCAAAGCTTGCAGCAAGAGCCACTAAAGCATCAACAAAGTTTGGACAAGCTCTACCACCAGTGATGTTTTGTCCGGTCATCTGGCAACATGTGACACATTCATTTACACTACAAGTAAGGCAGCACAAACATCTCTACTGGCCTCATGTTTAGCAGTTGAGCCTGTAGGAATAACGGCAGATGCTGCATACTGACCTGTTCACGGTGATTTGTGCTATATCACCTAATTGAATATTAAGTGTTTTAACCACCATAGTAATCCAAGTATACATGTTTGGTTTGTACAGAAGTGCTAAGCATTACCACAGCATTGGTCAGGTGCTGTTTTTGGTATTCGCATACTTCCGTTGACTATAATTCTGGCCGTAATTGCACACTTGCCGTGGGCACCGCTAGGCACCGCTGAGGTACCCTGAGCAAAGTACTGTCCCCACGCACTGCTCCCCAGGCTCCGCGTTCATGGCTGCCCCCTGTTTCACTTGGTGAATGGGTTAAATGCAGAAGAAGAATTTCGTGCTGTTCACACTGTGTGCTGTGGTGTGTTCACGTATGACAAATGGGGAAAAAAAACAACAAAAAACTGCTGAGCTGTTCATCTCAACCAAACTTGCTTCACACTGTAAGATATACTGTTACCTAAAATATTCAAAAGGGCAATGTATGGGTAAACACAGTAATAACTGCCATTCTGAAGCCTAAAGTTAGCCCAGTATGTACTTTGCTTTCTGTAAAAGATGTAAATGGACCTACGGCTGAAAACTAAACAGATATGTATTTTAAAAGTGACTGCTACTTATATCATACACCATCAGCAATGCAGTCTAAAGTTTTAAGTGGGGAACTTTAAGCCACATCACTGACACTGTAGATGAGCTGGAACAATCAGAAGCAAACACCTTGTGCTGTGTACACAATGCCACAGCCACAACCACAACTAACTTGCTGACTGACACACTATGTATATCAAGAGTTAAGCCAGAACACTTGAACACAGTGGTGTTCTCCATATAGAAATGCAGGACTGGACCTCAGATTAACCTGAAAGGTTTACATAGCACCCACATTGCACTTTTTACATGAAAACTGCTGTATCTATTTACTGTGTTATCTATTGTTTCTGTCATAACTTGGACTTTGCTGAATGTTGCGATATGTTGTACCATGGTCCAGGGAGAAATGTAGCGTCATCACAATATGTACGTGTACACAGCTGCTGATTACAATAAAGTAGAGATATTTGGCCCTAATTGTTCTTCATTAAAGCATTAGTAAAAATAAAAGGCCACACAAACATCAACTGCACCACGACCCCACAATAAAGAGGTGTGTTTGTGTCTCACCCTGAGTAATGTACTCTCCCAGGGGCGTAGTTGTGTCATCTGGAAAATCTTCTTCCTCCGAGTCACTGTCAGAGAGGGGCTCCCCACCTCCGCCGTCAGCGTCCTGCCATGGCTGTGGTCTCCAAGTAATGGTCCTACCTTTAACTGTACTCATCTGCAGCAGTTCACAAACAAGTTCATATTAAAAAGGCCACCGCACTTGCACTCTGTCATTTAGATTTTATTTTAAATTCAGACAGCTCACGTTTATAAAAGAGTAACAACAGTGACATAACAGGGAAATTCTACATTATGAGTATACAATTATTGTGGGAGCATCTTTTTCAATCCTGTAAAGTAAAGATAAGAAAAGTGAACACACCACAGCACACAGTGTGAAATTCTTTCTCTGTATTCAACCCATTCGCCAAGTAAAGCAGTGGACAGCCAGTGACGCCCCACATAGGAAGCAGTGTGTGGGGATGATACTTTGTTCAAGGGTACATCAGTGGTGCCACTGGCAGTCCTGGCATTCAAACCCACAACCATCAGGGGCAACTTTCTATCCACACACCACCAGCTGCCCCAACCAAGCTTGTACAAGCTGTTTTGTAATATACAGGACCACCAGCAATTGACAGCTGGGGCTTCCCTGCTTTGCTAAGACAACTATCTTGACCGGAGTCAGAAGTTTTGTGGGCCTCCATAACAGGGGCACCTACAACGGGGCAGTTAGTGGTTAGGAAGTTGCCTCTCATTGGTGCGAATCCCAGGACTGCCAGTGGCACCACTGAGGTTATCTTGAACAAAGTAACATCCTCACACACTGCTCCTCTTGGTGAATGGGTTAAATGCAAAGAAAGGGTTTTACACTGTTCACACTGTCGTGTGTTCATGTATGCCAGATGGACACGTATAGGCCTACCGTGCCGGGAGGGTGCGAGATGACCTCTGGTGTGCCCTGCTGGAGCTGCTGGACTGCTGTAAGAGCGCTTAGGTTGTTCCGTTACATTAGACACAGACAGACAGCGGTACGTTTGAGCCACAGTGACATGAGGCCGTTATCACACACATCCTGGGCTATTTCAGAGAAAGCAAACCAGCACATCATTAGAGACCTAGCTCCAAACAACCCCGATCCCTCTCTCTCTATTTCTCAATGTCTCTTTCTCTCTTTGTCCCTCTCAATATCCGTCTCTCTCTGTGTCTCTCAACGTCTCTCTCTCTTTCTGGATTTCTCCATGTCTGTCTCTCTCTGCAGCTGCACAGGGTCTTCTCTTTCTCCGCGCCACTCAGATTCTCATCCCCGTCAGAGCAGCCGCAGGTCCGGTCCTATGTCCTGTGTCTCCTGCTGTGTGTCCAAGATCGTCTATAAGAGCTGAGATCTGTCCCAAAGCTCCATGCCGGAACAGCAGTGTTTCCCCCTTCCCCCGCACACCGGATATGACGGGTTTTAGGGGAGGGGGGGGGGTGTTGTGTTCTTCTTTTTCTGCTTTAGCTTTTATTAGTTTGCATCCAACTCGGTGCATTACCGCCACCAACTGTTATGGGTGTGGAGCATCAATGGGGGATACATAGAAATACAGCGTCTACTCCCCATTTGGTCATCTGTAACTCCTTGAAAATGCAGGTGACCAAAATTACCAAGTACCTGAGTGCTACTTGGCTCAGTGTTGCGTTTTTATTCTTGCAGTTTCCACACATACCAGCATTATCATATTATATTTGCAAAAACACATGGGAGTGAATACTAAATAACGCTGATGATTATATACTGGTATGTAAAGTTCAGATATTGTTTTACATCTTCATTAGAGATCTCCGTTAAAGAGTCGTTCTTTTCAAACGATTCGAACCGAGTATTTACTCTGAATCGAGCTTAACGGAGCTGGCCCGAGTGTCTAGCAGGCTTCCGTACAAGCGTTGCTGATTTGAAGAACATGGCTTCACCCATGAGAGCGGTTCGCCGGCTTTGCTCCGTTTCTCTCCTGACCTCGGGGTCGAGGGGACGGGCCCGGGACGGGCAGAAGAGGCTGTGGAGGTCCTGTTCGTCCGGACCCGTTCGGAGCAGCCTGTGGGAGCACGTCCGAGAGGGGTACAGCGACAAGCCCGAACTGGGCACGAGGCTGCTGTGTGAGAGGACGGAGCAGGTGATCATGGACCTGCAGAACCGGAGAGGAGATCTGGGGGAGGAGGACCTACACATAATCGTAAGAAGGACCTCACATGTATTGCATTCTTGCATTCAGACTGTACAAACAGCTTGTGGCCTGGTAGTAAGGGAGCTGCCCCAGCGATCATAAGGTCATGGGTTTAAATCCCAGGAGTCCCAGTGGCAGTACTGAGGATCCTTGAGCAAGGCACCACCCCCACACACTGATCCGGGGCGCCGCGTTCCTAGCTGCCCACTGGTTCACTTGGTGGGCTGATGGTTAGGGAGCTGCTCCTGTGATCAGAAAGTGGTGGGTTCAAATCCCAGGACTGCCAGTGACACCACTGAAGTAATTTTGAGCAGTACCCCACACACTTCTCCCTGGGTCCTGCATCACTGGCTGCCCACTGCTTCACTTGGTGACTGGGTTAAATGCAGAGAGAGGATTGTTTATACTCGACCACTTCATTTTACTTTACATCTCAGTGTTGCTCTTCTCTTCTCAGGTGTCTGTGTGGAAAGAGCTGGTGGATGTGCGGAAGGAGATTAAGGAGTTAGAGGAAAAGAAGAGAGTGGTCAGTGCCACAGTTCGGCGTCTTGTGGTCAGTATTAATGTCCATTGGCTTACATTAGATCTGTTATTAGTGTCATTTTAGTCTGAAAGAGGTTCGTCAGCTGGGGCTTTGCCAGGAATACATGTATATACATACATATGTATATTGTGTTCATACATATACACTATATGTACCAAAGT